>CM056577.1:132059718-132442218 GCA_029721435.1 Gymnothorax reevesii | reverse complement strand
TCAGTCACAGTGTGATCACAGTACACCCACATGCAAGTCTCAGTCACAGTGTGATCACAGTACAACTAACATGCAAGTCTCAGTCACAGTGTGATCACAGTACAACTCACATGCAAGTCTCAGTCACAGTGTGATCACAGTACAACTCACATGTAAGTCTCAGTCACAGTGTGATCGCAGTACACTTTCATCAAGTCTCACTCACAGTGTGATCACAATACACCCACATGCAAGTCTCAGTCACAGTGTGATCACAGTACAACTCACATGTAAGTCTCAGTCACCATGTGATCACTGCTCACCACATGACAAGTCCCAGTTACAGTGTGATCACAGTTTACCTAAATGGCAAATCTCAGTCAAAGAGTGGTAACAGTACAGCCTCATATCAAGTTTCACTGACAGTGGGATCACAGTACACCCACATGGCAAGTCTAAATCATAGTGTGATCACAGTACACCCACATGGAAAGTCTCATTCACAGTGTGGTCACAGTACACCCACATGACAAGTCTCAGTCACAGTGTGATCACAGTATACTCACATATCAAGTCTCAGGCACAGTGTGATCGCAATACACCTACATGACAAGTCTCACTCAGTGTGATCACAGTACACCCACATGACAAGTCTCAGTCACAGTATGGTTACAATACAGCCACATATCAAGTCTCACTCACAGTGTGATCGCAGGGCACCTACATGACAAGTCTGACTCACAGTGTGATCACCGTACACTTACATTCAAGCCTCAGTCACAGTGTGATCACAGAACACTGACATACAAATCTTAGTCATAGTATGGTTTTCAGCACACCTACATGAAAAGTCTCAGTCACAGTGCGATCACAGTACACTCACATGACAAGTCTTACTCACAATGTGATCACAGTACACTCAAATGGAAAGTCTCAGTCATAGTATGTTTACAGCACACCCACATGGAAAGTCTCACTCACAGTGTGATCACAGTACACCCAAATGGAAAGCCACAGTCTTAGTACATTTACAGCACACCCACATCAATTCTCAGTCACAGTGTGATCACAGTACGCCTACATGGCAAGTCTCAGTCAAAGTGTGGTTACAGTACAGCCACAAATCAAGTCTTAGTCACAGTATGGTACAATGGATTCAAAACTGGTTACAGGACAGAACACAAAGAGTAGTGGTCAGTGATATCTCATCTGAGCTGGGTATGGTGGGGAGTGGCGTCCCCCAGGGATCGGTGTTGGGACCCCTTCTGTTCCTCATTTACATTAATGACCTTGATAGGAATATTGAGACCAGATTGGTTAAATTTGCAGATGACACTAAATTGGGGGGTTTGGCAAATAGTCTAGGGTCCACTAAAGTGATTCAGGATGATTTGGATAGAATCCAGAATTGGGCAGAAATATGGCAAATGAAATTTAATCTAGCAAAATGTAAAGTTGTACATGGACGTAATAAAAACATTAGACGGGATTACTTCATGGTAGGTTTAAAACTGGAATCTGCTGCACAAGAGAAAGATCTGGGAGTGATTGTTAACCAAACCTTCACAGGTTCTAGCCATTGTGCCGTAGCAGTTAAAAAAGCTAATCAGACGCTAGGATACATTGCCAAAAGTATTGAGTACAAATCTAAGGAGGTGATGCTTCTTTTGCACAACACGTTCGTTCAACCACACCTGGAGTATTGTGTACAGTTTTGGGGACCATACTTTAAGAGAGATATAGAGGCTCTAGAGAAAGTTCAGAGAAGAGCCACCAAGCTTATTCCAGGTATAAAAGATGAAAGCTACGAGAAGAGGCTGAAGATCCTTAATCTCTTTAGTCTTAGGAAAAGGAGACTCAGGGGTGATTTGATTGAGGTCTTTAAATATGTTAAAGGGATTAACAAAGTGAATCATGTAGGATTCCTTCGACCAAGCGTTGTGAGTAGAACTCGGGGTCACAAATTGAAGTTGACCAAAGGTAAATTTAGCACTGATATTTGGAAATATTTCTTCACCCAAAGAGTAATTTCAATGTGGAATAGCTTACCTAACCATATTGTTGAGGCAGAGACCTTGGGGGTTTTCAAGAGCAGGCTTGACCTAAAGCTAGATACCATTGAGTCATTTAGTATGTGAAAGGATACATTCACAATAGTATAAAGAAACTGGCGAGCTTAGTTGGGCTGAAAGGCCTGTTCTTGCCATTCATGTTATGTTATGTTATGTTATGTTAGTATAACCGCATGGTAAGTCTCTGTCTCAGTGTGATCACAGTACAGCCACATATCAAGTCTTAGTCACAGTATCAGCATAGTACAGCCATATACCAGTATCAGTCACAGTATGATCACATTTTTTAAATTCAATTTATTTGTGCTGGATTAATCCTGGGTAATGCAACTGAGCCAACAAAGATAACCAGACAGCTGGGTTTCTTCAATTTGGGAGCATTTCATTGGTTTCTTTAGAAGAAATTTAGAAGAGTTTTTGAATCTATCGCACATGGAAACACGCACACACACACACACACACACACAATGTGGTCACAGGACAGTGACATAATAAGTCACAGTCAGAAGCACAGAGTGACCTCAGTTCAATCACTGTCATCATGTCATTTTCTTGCTGCTAGCTCCACTGATTTGGAAAGACAAGAAAAGGAGGTAAAAATATTTCTTGAGAAAGCCAACTTCCTGGTTCTTTCAAATGTTCGTTTGAAGCAACAGTGGTTACAGGTGGTAGATGGAGAGGCGTAGATCCACAGGTCAGTCGTTTACATTTCACAGCTTCTGAGAAGATCTGTGCGCAAATACTGGCTCTTCCTGTCAGGATCATGTGACTCACCTTGCAGGATGACGGACAGGTGTCCGTGACTGAGCAGGCAGGCCACCTCCGCAGCCTTCTTCAAGCAACACCTGAAATCACATGACCAAATCCCATAAGCCCCTTCAGCCGCGCAACATGACACCAACAAAGAGTGTGGTGATACTCAGAAAAGTACCCTCCTGTACTTAGCTTGTCTCCATTTACCTGGATGTATTGGGGAGGATATGATTGGAGGACAGAAGGATACGTTCTCGCGTATTGGGACACACTTACGTAGACAGTGCTGTCTCATAACGGTGCGTCATGTGCCACATGCAGATATTAGTTTACGTAACTCTAACCCTTGAAGGGCCAGGCAGAGGACCAGTCGAGAGAAGAGTATAGATTCTGATTTTGTCAATAACAAAGGCCAGAACAATTCTTTTACAATTATGGCCCCAGTGCATAAATGCTGCCTGAACTGCAACCTTTCTTCAGATTAAGAGCAAATGATGGTGCTACATGGGTGACTGTCAACTAAAAAAATAAATTAGTTAAAAAGCGTATGTTCTGGATAATGCAAAACCCATATGCAATATACAATACAGTGTATATACTGTGTTCATTATTACCCATTATATTTTTTCTGGCCAGGCTTTTTTTTTGGCCTCCGTGGCCATCAAGTCGTTGTGCTCATAAATGTTCTCATGTTTCAGATATTGGTGTGTTCATTGTTAAACTGCTGTGGTTACAGTGCGTCTGTTGAATAGCCAATTGTTTTTTTTTTTTTTTTCTTATTACTTGAATGTTTCTTTCATTTCTTGTTTTTTTACTTTTGTTTGCACTGTATGTTGGGACTCCCTCAAAAATGCCATTGTTGATCTCAACAGGTTTATCCTAATGAATAAACTTTTATTATCACTTCCACTTTTCCATCAGAAATAAAAGAATGTGTGATAAAATGTGTTGTTTTTTAAATATTATTACCGTGAGCGCAGGTAAGCGCAGATGAAGGGTCCTCACCTGACATGGTCCAGCCACCGTGTGGCCTCCAGGGATGACAGCCATTTTTCATCAGGCACAGAGAGCGAGGAGGAGATATCTGCCGCCGGCGAGGAGAGCAGCAAAATTATGCATCTTACACCAATAAAGAACCGGTCCTATAATGGTATCTACACCAGCGTATCATAGTATAGATTATTTGGGGGCCGAATATTTGGCAACCCCGAAGAGTTCAAACTCTGCACTTATTATGGTCTGTACAGGAAGTAGGCTGAAATGCGATTAATTACTTTGAGTGTCACAGCCTCAAACTGAGCCTGGTCCTGGAGTAAATTCAGTTTTGAGTGGAATTGAAACCGTTGAAAACGGCTCATTCCAGGGTTAAGCTTAAGTTGTGTTTATGAAGCCAGTACCAATAATTCTTAATACAAGTTCATTTAATCATTTCTGCTCAGAAAAAACTGACATATGATAAACGCGCGGCTCTGCATTGATGCCATTGTTTATGTGCTTCGCTTGAGCAGGACAGTTATCATCAAAGCTCAAATGTGAGTTAAGTTTAGCATCGCAGGATTTTGCTGCCCAAGGGGTGAATGTGCGTGTTCATGCTCATTTGGTCTGTGTTATACTCCTAATTGCTGTTTTTTAAAGCCCCTTTGTGCAGATATAGACGCCGCCGTCCATAAATTCCAAAATTTAATTCCTAAATAATTCTGTAATTGAATTTCCAAATGTCTTGCTTCACTGGAATAATTTTCCACAGTCTCCGTGACACAAATACCGAGTTATAAAGCCTAAGTGGGTTCATGCATAATAGAAAAAAAATGGCAGTATTTATATTCTGCGCAAAGGGGTTAAAGTAAACTGGGTCTACATCCTGACTTGTCTGATGCAGGGGGCACTGATGGAGAGGATGTGGGAGGGGTAATTTTTTTTTGGGATGGGGCGTCTTACCCCCCAGGCAGAGTGCTCTCAGGCGAGTGCGGGACAGCTGGATCTCCCCCAGGGCGGGTAAATCCTCCCCCAGCTCCACTATCACACACCTCTGATGCGCCCCATAGAGGAGGGCCTCCAGATTCCTGCTCCGCAGTGGGGGAACCGTAAACAAACAAGGAACAAGAGGGAGGGTGAGAGAGATGGGGAAACAGAGATGGAGGAAGAGGGGAGAGGGATAGATGGAGCGACAGAGCGAGAGAGAGGTGACAGACACAGAGGGAGACAGGAAGGGGAGAGAGATGGATGGAGAGAGAGTGAGAGAGAGGAGAAGGAGACAGATGGAGCGACAGAGCCAGAGCGAGGAGACAGGGAGGAAAGAGAGAGATGGAGAGATGAGGAAGACGGGAGAATTTAAACACATAAAGGAGAATTCCCTTCACAGAGTGCAGACTCTCGCTCTGACGCAGGAGTTCATCACACTTGTGAAAACACCATTGTAGCAGCTGAATCCCAGTCTTTATGGCTCTGACCCAGTGCCCACCTGATGTCCTCCTTCTCATGGTAGATGTTGTTCTGGAAACCAGCTGTTCTCAGAAGGTCACTACCGGACGGGTGACGCCAGCACCAACGCTATTGGACAAGAGCACAACATTACTGTGTCGCTATTGGACGAGAGTATCGTAACAATAGTATTGGCCATTTCCAATGCACGAGGGAATAGTTACCACATTACTGCATTGCTATTGGACAGTAATTACATTATTGAATTTCAACATTAGCCAAATCTTATTTGCCAAGACCACTTCATTTTAATACAATAGTTTATATCTAAGAGTGAAGACAGATTCTCTTTCTTCTCTGAAAACATCAGAAGATTAGGCCACTTCTAAAAACAGTCTTGCTTGCTGCATTTGGGTTTTGTGAACAGCAGGCAGGTTCGAAAAGCATTCATCTGACTGGCTTCCACAGTTTAGGCATCGATTTACGGCTTTTCTCAGTTGCTTTGGCACATATCTTGAATTAGTGCAAATAGCACAAATTGCACCACAAAATTTATGACCTGCAAAAGCTCGTAACTTTCTCAAAATCCTTTATTTCCCAAAAGTAAATATTTTTGTCAATGAACGCGTCAGTGTCATCAGAGTGACAAGTCTTTGTTTCATTGCCCATGAACAGGGCAGTCGAATGGCTCAGTCATGTTTTCGATTGAACTGTGGCGTTTGCGACAGGCCATTGATGGACTACATGCCTGTTCTCTGAACAATATGACACGGTTGTCTGCCAACATTTGGCAGCACCTTCCACCAGCTTCAACCACTGTACGGCCATGATTTATAACATGGTCTACAAGAGTGGCCCTTATTTCATCCAGAATGTTCCTTCTACCTCTCCCCTCTGTTCCAACACACATCCCTCTCTCTCCTCTTTTCTCCTGCTTGTTCAAACAGTAGAAATTTTTGCGCTTTTTTTTTTTTGCGAAAACAGTAACACTGTTTGGAGCTTTGTATATAATAAGCTCGTCAATTGCAGGTTCATCAGAAGCACCTCTGAGCAGTTCAGAGGACTGGTTGATCTTGGGGTGATCGGACACTTCAAACCCTCCCTTGGCTGTAGTGAAAGCGTGTGAGAGCAATGTCATCAATCCAGGAGACATTTCAGAAAGGAAGTCCATAAGAAATGTCTATAAAATATGTCTGACAAAAGATTATGACAACTAGTTCATTAATTTTGCCTGCAATGACTTATATCATGAAATAATTCCAAGATGTTTTGGGGGTAAGACTATTCAAAAAGAAACACTGCTAAATGTTTTGATCAACATGACAATCATTTTACAATGTAGGAAACAGCAGATAATTGTACATAGTCGATTGCATGAATAAACCGAAGCATTTGCAAACTGCTCAAAAGAATAAGATGTGCACAAGTGGTGAGATGATGGGGAGATTGAACAAGTAGTTTTGAGAAGTTGGACTCTGGTCTGAGACATGTACAAAAGAATCTGAGAAAAACTGTGACAGGCATCCATAGTTTAACCACTGACTTAATTGGATGCTGTGGTTCCCATGGGAGGTAAAGAAGCGATCTCACCCACCGGGATGCGTCCATCGTGGAAGTGGGCGAAGGTTCTTTTCAATTCTGTGTCCAGAACCTTCTGAGGGACCACAATGCACCTGTTGAGGCTGACATCATGGAGACAGGTTACCTCTTTAACCCTTCAATGGGGTGTGACAACACAAATATGGGATAACAATGTCCTCAAGTCAACATTTAGTGCTACTGCGAGCATCACTATCAGTAAGTGAAAGTGTTAGATTAGAATACTAGAGCACAGACAATTTTGAGAAAAAAAAAAAAGTCAAACAAATTTGTTGAAGGGAAAAAGACCCAAGTAAGTCCAGGAATAAAATTCAAGAGGGATAGCGGTATAAGATCTCTCCCATCCTTAGTAAGCACAAGGCACTGGGTACTCACAAACAACTGTGCTTCATTAACTTAGGTTACTGAAGCAGTGCGAATCATAATTATTTTAGAAGCAGTCTGTTGCCTCAGGGTTAAGACGCTCATAAGATGTTTTTTGACTGGTACCTGGGAGGATGGTCATTTAAATCCCAGTGCAGCCACAATAAAATCCGTGCAGCCGTAGGGTCCTTAAACAAAGCCCTTAACGACCCATTGCTGTAAGGGGAATTGGCCCCAGTGTAGCCTAATCAGCTGTTTGGATAAAAAAAAGCTTTGCTGATTAATAGAATAGTTATAATAATTCTTTGAGGATGGTGTTGACAAAAAGACAGAGAGCCTTGGAGACCTCAGCATTGAAAAATAATTAGGTATTTTGCAAGGAGTGACATTGCGGTGGCCCCGTGTATGATAGAATAAAATAAGTTTGGGTCAAAACCTAGAGCATGGCTGGACCGGATATGGTCTATGTACAAAATTAAGGGCAATTTTTTATTAGGGCAGACAATGGGATGGTCTATGATCCCAGATAGCAGGCTCCTCCGCTTCGGATCTGCCGCGGGTCTGCCCCAGATCAGCTGGAGCCGGGGCAGATCCGCGGCAGATCCGAAGCGGAGGAGCTTGCTATTTGGGATATTATTTCCTGGATTTAAAATGTTCTCTGAATTTTCTCCATCAGCCATAGAGATAACTGCCGTTAAAGCATGGACCTGCTGTCAACATCCCTTGATGATGGAATGAAAACTGTTCACACCAAATCGGCCTGAAAGAGAAATTGCCAATGGGAAAAGTACACTTGGCCGGTTGGCCAAAGGTGTAACTTCGTCAGTCAGTCAGTCAGTTAGTCACTGACTCACTCACCCACTCATTCACTCAGTGACAGAAATCTGCAGATGTAGGGTCAGCCTATACCGGTCCAGCCAATGAGTTGTTTATGAATTTTGCAGTAGCCCTCCCCTGCAGTAGGGGGCGCAGTGATCAGGTACCTGGGGGCCATCTCAAAGCGGTCGTTCACACTGCTGACCTTCCAGCCTGTGGCCCCTGTTCTCTCAAGCTCCGCCTCCCAGTCAGTCACGCCCTCAAACCAGTTCATGTCAGGGTCTCGTCTCCTGTTGCCAAGCAACTGTTTCATCTCTGGACGGGGTGGCCATAGCGACAGAGTAATGGATACATCTGACCTTACTTCTCAAAATAGACAAAACTAGGACAGAATGCTCAATCAATCAAAAGCATGTTCATCTATACTTAGATAATTACTTATGCTCCAGTCGGCCAATATATTATGCAAATACTTCATATCATTCTGTGGGCAACAAAAAATGAAATATCTGAAACATTTGGAATGGAAGACTCAAACATTAACAGCAATGTTTTTAACAATACTGGATTTTAACTTGCTCATAATCGCTGAAAATACAATCAAAATGACATGTAATAAAACATAAACCATCCATAGTGCAAAAAAAAATTACTACCATATTTTAAAGCAGAAATAATTGTTCCTTTTGCTCAGACACCTGATAATTTTTCAATATTCTTGTAATCTTGATAATGCATTTTATTTCATTCAACAGGCAATGAAGAAGCAAACTCTTACAAATTTAATTTGCGTTTAAAATGCGACGGCACTGTAAAACCTGGATGAGAAAGAACCTTAGACTCCCTTGCCTGTGTTTCCCAGCGTGGCGTTCTGAAAAGAGAGGACCGTTTCCTGACACAGAGGCTGATAGGCCCTGGCGAGAGTATAGGTCATCTGTGGGAGTGACAGTGGGAGGCAAACATTTTCACTATCATAAATAACACTTTACATTTATCAGCTCTATGTTTTTCATTTGCATCACAAAATGGAGATTGAAGGGGTACACAACAGTATTGTACCAAAGGAAGGGGCCGGAATGAGAAGAAGTCTGGGACAGATCGGGAGCAGAAATACATAAACACAATGAACAGAATAATATACAATACATCTACACCCGTTACCATAACAACTAGACACCCCGGCCGGCCACCACCGCATGGGTGTATCCCCCAAAGGCCCGCTCCTCCCCTTTTTTGCGCATTTTTCAGCCAATACTGCTACCATTGAAACGGAAACCGAAAGACGTCATAACTGAAGTATAACACACGTCCGTAACAAATATGAAAATATTCAGTCAAAAATTAAAGCCTGCACGGCGTCCACAAGGAAGTGTCTACGGACGCAGCGGTGGTGGAGACGACAGGCATGAACTGAGGAGTAGCCCCCAATTTCAACCAGGGGCTATAATTACAACAAAACATAACTATCGACACAAAAATTCAAACGGATGATGGCACAAATTATATACCTATGCATGTACACCATACAAAGGCCAAAGGCTTATTGGTTTCAGTGTCTGACCGAGGCACAGAAAATTAGTTGTTCAAATCCCAATGTTGCCACACTAAGACCTGTTGCAGCTGTTGGGGCCTTTGAGCGAAGCCCTTAATCCCACACTGCTCCAGTAAGGGATGGGTCACCGCTTCGTCTAAACATCTGAAAGTCACTTTGGAAAAAAACCTCAAGCGAAGAAAAAAAAAAAGTCAACATGAATTCTGTAAACTTCCATACAACAAGAAATGGGTCAAAGAATGAACAACACAGACAGAGTGGAAGAGTGAGGCGAATTTGTGTCAGTGTGAATGTAAAATAAATGCATGCCCACCCTCAGCTGGGTCTAACCTAAAGCTTCTGGTCTCTTCACTGGGGACTCTTTCACATCAACTTCACTGGGGTCGTAAAAATTCCAAGACACGATTGCTGGGCAAGCCCAAATGACAAGAGGCGGAACTATGGGAGGCGAGGGTGCAATAAAAGCAGGCTGGAAAAACAATAAGGGAAGGTACCAACTAGCCACAGGTCTTACATAAAGAATAGTTTTATGCTTCCTGTTTTGCCATGGTCTCCCGACCCATTGGTTCCACCAGGTTCCATCAGGCTTCCAGGGAACATATGTCTGTATGTACATGAAGAACTCAAATAATCCAGCGAACATGGGGTGCCACACATGGTGCATGCAGGTACTCAGACACGATATGAGAGTGTATACGAGGATGGGGGCATTTATGATCAAACGAATGTTTTAAATGTTGTGGAAGATCATGGGAATGCATACCATGTTCGTTCAGGTCTCAAATACCATTTGAGAATATTTCTCCCAATGGCAATTTAGTTTAGTTTAGGGACAGGCCGAGCACTACCCCGTTTTACTCCATCTTTGTGACAGCCCTTCAGTCAAAAGCGCTATAAAAGTAAAATTGAAATGAATTGAATTATGTTCATCTGCATAAGTGTTTAGGCAAGCAAAGGACCACCACTCTCGACTACCGCAGTAAGGTACTTTGGGCATTAAGAAATGAAAGCATGAGATTGTGCACCAGCATACAATGAGTCTTCTTAGTGTTGTTGGATTTTGTGTCAACAACACAGGAAGCAGGAAGTAGAGGGATCTCACCTGTAGGACCTGAGTTTGGAAAGTGGGGCAGCCAGATTGGAAGCAGGAAGTAGAGGGATCTCACCTGTAGGACATGGGTATGAGGGGTGAGGCAGTCAAACAGGAAGCAGGAAGTAGAGGGATCTCACCTGTAGGACTTGGTTATGGGGGGTGAGGCGGTCAAACAGGAAGCAGAGGACCCTCATGTCACGGCAGTATAGGATCAGCTGTTCGGGGGTGAACCGCAGGGTGGAGCTGGGGGTGACGTGTTTGACCTTGAATGGGCTCACTGGAGGATGAGGGAGTTAGGGGGTGGGAGGACTCATTAAATTTACTTTATTTGTATAGAGCTTCTTACAGAAGTCTGCCACGAAGATGCTTTCAAGCAAGTGTCTCAAACTCGAATCTTGGAGGGCTGCTGTGTCATCTGTTTTTTATGTTAATAAAACTGGTCTCCACGCCAAATACTTGGTTTGACCCTCCTAACATACCTGGTCTGGATCCCCAGATGCCTGTTCTGAACACCCAAATACTTGGTTTGAATGAGCAAATTACTGGCCTGAGCCCCCAGATAACTGGTCTGAATCCCCAAATGCACAGCTTGACCCCCCAAATACTTGTTCTGAACTCCCAAATACTAGGCCTGACCCCCCAAATCCTTAGCCTGAACTCCCAAATTCCTGGTCTGAACCCCTGACTACTTGATTTGACCCACCAAATAGCTGGTCCAAATTCCTAAATACTTAGTTATAATCACCAAATAACAGGTCTGAACCCCGAAACACTTAATTTGAACTCCTGAAAACCTGGTCTGAAACCCCAAATAACTGGCCTGAACCCCTATAATACTGGTTTGAACCCTCAAAGACTTGGTCTAGACCCCAAATATCTGGTCTGAACCCACAAATACTTAGTCTGTATCCCCAAACAGCAAGTACGTGAGGTCAAAAAACTCTGGTGGAACCCATCACCTGCTACCTGGCAAGAAGTAGCGGCAAAATTGTCACAACAGGTTGAGTTTGGGGCCTCAGGACAACCAGGCTTAGCATACAACATGATGGGAGGGGCAAGGCACACTCCCAATCAAAATCATTGACTGAAGATGAATGTTTGAAAATGATTGGTCAATTTAAAGGCTAGTTAAAATATAGTTGATGAAATTCATCAAAAGATGCGGGGTTAAGAGGTGATCACCACGTCGCGGGTTCGATCCTCGACGTACCCACCGGCAGGGGTCGGCAGCTTTTTCAGAGTAGCGCACAATTGGCTATCGCGCTACAGGGTTACAAATTGGGAAGGGACTGCCGGATTTGGGCTTAAGATAACAGCTTTGTTCGTTGCTCCAGCGCCTCCTGTTGGCCAGACGGGCGCTCGTCAGGAAGAATCCGGCTTGGTTCATGTCCGGGTATCCTCCGCCCTCGCTCTGAACTTGCGAAGATTCAACCAGCGAGTGTACAAGAATCAGTGGCTGACAGGCACGTGCTTCGGAGGAGAGCCGTGAACTGTCTTCACTATCCTGAGTTGGCAGCAAGGGGTTGCATACGAGCAAGCTTTGTACATAGTTCCCCAATTGGGCATTCCAAATTCGGGTGGGATTGGAGATGCCAAATTTATTTAAAAAAAAAAAAAAAAAAAAAAAAAAAAAAAGATGCGGGGTTAAGAAAAAAATCATTACAGGGGAGCCTGTCCTCCTCATTTAACTCCCCGCTGATAAAATAACATACTGTCTTTAAAGTGCTTCCTGTACAATTCAGATGGTAAATTTGCATTAAAAAGGATGTAATTTGTTATATCCGATAAATAAACCCACAAATTAAACCTAACACTTTGCACTCTCTTCATATTCATTCTTTCAGTGCTTATTTCCTGGCATACCGAGCCAAACCAGTGGTTACATAATGAGCACAAGGGCCCTCATTCATCAAACTTGCGTAGGATCTGGTGTAGATTCTGGTGTAAATATCAGCGTTAACCAGGTGTCACGTCTGATTTACTAAAAGTGTGTACGTCGCAGATTTCGATGTAGAACTGCCGTGGCATTGATAAATCTGGCGGCAGAAACCATCGTAATTTACATGACACGCCCCTATAAATTCATGCTCTGGGAGACATAGTCCTGCCCACTTTACGACATGGACTCTCGAAAGACGGCAAAGAAGAGAGAACTTAACTGAGGAGGAAATATCGTCAGCCTGCTGATAAACCTCGTATCTACAATTTGATGAGAAACAAAAAGTCGTTTGTCCACGATAATAGCATATACATTGCTAAATACAAAATTTCATTGATTGGATACATTCTTGGAGGAAAAATAGTCATCCTACCCGAACACAGCTCAACTGCATTCTTACATGCAAAATTAAACTTTTTTTTTGCTCTCCTGTAAAGTTTATCATTTTGAAGATACGAGGTTTTATCAGCAGGCCGACGATAGATGGAGAAAAACAAAATTATTTTATTTGGAAGTCTTAAGAGTGGCATAAAGGGAGCCCAGTAGGCTGCAGTTTGGAAAACTATTGCTGCTGCAGTAGTAAACACCGTTGGGGTGGAAAACCGGAGGGCAGCAGATGTTACTATTCGCACTTAATTTTTGTGCTTTGACGCACTTAAATGACCAAAATGCTTGTTAGACGCACTTATTATTGTGGCCATGACGCACATTTCTCCGTTGCCCACACTTATTTTAAGTGTGTCCAAAGCTAAATTTTTTTTCTAGGCCAAACTTATTTTAAACGGTACTTTCAAAGCGGCACTGGAATGGTCATCAACTTGCGCACTTACAGGTGTGGTCAAGAAAAAAATTTAGCATTGGCCACATGTAAAAGTGCGAATAACATTGGCCTTAATAAATTCAATTTATAGATCCACAATATTTCATGTTATATTACGTACATAATTGACAATCCAAACGCTTTACATGTAGGTTAAAAAAGTGTTCGATTTTAAGATCGCCTCCAAAAAACAGGTTGCAACAGCGCAGGGACCGGTGGAGGCCAACCAGACTCGAGCCTCCAGCTGTCACAGCACTGATAAGCTCCCCCTCAATCGTGAGAATACGAGCCGTTGGGTACATGGATGAGTCCCCCCCCGCCCGTCTCGATCGGAGCACCATGAGGGTAATTGGTAAAATACCGTCTGCAGAGATCACTCTTCATTGTACTTTCATCAGTGTTACTCCATGAAATTTTATTGGGTGCCACACAAAACGAGCAGCCACTCGTCACTTTCCCGGATGAGATCTCTGTGCCGAAAGTTCCTCTCACTTCAGACAGAAGCTTATTCCTCTAACAAGGGACCGCAAAATAAAGAAAAGTTTGATGAAACGAGTGTAAATGTGCACGTGCTAGTAATAAATTTGATTCTCTAAAATAAGTACGCGCAAACTTATTTTCCAGTCTGCCTTTAATTAGGCTAACTTTCGTTTCTTTTGTTGTCCAGTATATATCTGACTGGATGAGCATTTGACGTACACTGCATATCTGCCATGCTGCGCATTGCGCTTAATGAAATTGATTGTCATTGTCAGCCGTCCGGCCCGACAAGCAGGTTGTTTCCAAATAAGAGTAACTAATTTCTCAACACAGGTGCAATTTATTTATTTATTAAATAAATTTATTAAATAAATAAATAGAGACATCTGTGTAGAGAAATTAATTACACTTATATTTGGAAACAACCTGTTTTTATTCATTTATTTATTCATTTATTTAGTCTATTTATTTATATTACTAATAAGAACAACAACAGTATGA
Source organism: Gymnothorax reevesii (assembly GCA_029721435.1). Lineage (NCBI taxonomy): Eukaryota > Metazoa > Chordata > Actinopteri > Anguilliformes > Muraenidae > Gymnothorax > Gymnothorax reevesii. The sequence goes on along the minus strand of CM056577.1, from coordinate 132,427,830 downwards.
CGTCCACATCGCTGCATATGGTTTATTACTCATTTTGACAGCTGCACTCGTTCCTGCATGTTGTTCGCTGTTTTCAGATTTGCGTACACCTGGTCAGAGCTGGCGTGAGATTTTTGCAGACCGTTCGCTCACGTTCAGATTGATAAATGCCGATTCTTGCGGGAGATTTGGCGTACACCCATTTTTTTGGTGTACGCAAGTTTGATAAATGAGGGCCAAGGAGTTTTGGCAACCTGAGGTCACACAGGTCATGAGGTTATTTGCTCACCTGCCACCACCTTTTCTATGGAAGTCAGAGCTACGTCATGGTCCCCAAGCAGAACAGGGTCCGCACCTTCCTAATGACAGAGAGAGAAGGAGAGAGAGCGAGAAAGAAAGAGAACATGAGAGCGCATGAGAGAGAAGGAAAACACAGCATTAATTCCTGTCTAGTTTTAAGTGTACTTGGTGCAGTTAAGAGGAAGTAAGTCAAGTTAATTTATACAAGGCCTCTGACAGGTGTTCACTGCTGAATACATAAATGCAGCAGGTGAAATCAAACAACAGCAGCAGGTAAAGCAGGTGTCAACCGGCAAAACAGGTGAATTATGAGTCATATGAAGGCACCAATAAGAAAGAAATAAATAAATTCGGCAGTTCTGCCTCATGAAACTGAGTCCAGGTCTATGGAGTAAGCCAGATTAATCCACTGGCTAAAACTCAAAAACCCCTCAAATCTGTAGCGTAAAGATCTGTACCGGGTTTTTCAGTTATCCAGCTCACTCAGTAAGCCTGCTTAGTTAAATAGCCCCAGGAAGACCATACAGGCTAAGCAGCAGTGGCGGCTGGTGAACTGGCGATAGGGGAGGCTCAAAATATCCCTTAAAATTAATGATTGGTCATGACCTGTTTTTAATCATTCATTTAAATTACCATTACAGAAACTCTGATAACTCTTAACATTATCAGGTGTGGCCAGTTCTCATTTATAACGCATATCTGTCAACTCTCACACATTCGTTGTGAGTTTAAGTGGCATATTTATGTTCCCCTGCTGAAGTCAGCAATTATTCAATCAACGTATATGTAAGAGATTCTCGCACGGCATTGAAGTCCTTGTGTAGGAGGGTGTATCAGTTTCAGGTGCCTTACGGTGGATTTCACCTTTAGCAATATGGAAACCGATTATTATTCAGGACTTCTCACGCTATTTTTTTTTTATTCAGAGGTTGGAAGCAACGCATGCGTTTGAATTGTTTAAATGAAATAAGAGCATTTGAAATGTCTTTATGCAATTCCGTTGCTTCCAACCCCTGAGTAAAGAAAAGCGTGAGAAGTCTGAAGTCATAATTGGATTTCAATTGAAAGGTATGCGTTGTTAATGTAAACTGGCCACACCTGATAATGTTGAGAGTTTTCAGAGTTTCTGTAATGGTAATATAAATGAATGATAGAAGACAGGTCGTAACCAATCATTAATTTTAAGGGATGGTTTGAACTTCCCCAATCGCCAGTTCACCAGCCGTCACTGCTAAGCAGGTGTGAGTGCATTTCAGTCCACTGAAACTCTGACCTGTCTTCAGTCTGGCATAACTGCAGACCTGCTGTAACCCTACCTGATAGGCTCACGAAAGGGTATCACTATCTGATTGGCTTACAGAATTTCACCGTGTGATTGGCTTACAGAGGGGTCTCACTTTGTGATAGTCTTATGGAAGGGTTTCGACACACCCCTCCCACTGCCATGTTTCTAGAGGGCAGTTAGGTGATGGAAATGAGGCTTACGTTTTGCCTCAAGCTGTCCTGGGGCACGAATGCCAGCCTGAAGTAGGTGCAGAAGAGGGTGCCCGCCAACCAGCCCCCTCCCTCTGAAGCACACACCTTCTTCCTGACCAGCACCGCCTTCTGGATCACACGCTCCCCTGGGGTACAGAGAGAGAGAGTCAGAGAGGTGGAGTCAGTGCAGAATCACCAACGGCAACAAGGTTGACGGAAGTTACCTTTGTGACATCGGCTAATCCATTATCACGTCACAAAATGCACAACAGCAGCAGGTGAGTCGCCTGTGATGTACAGTTAAACTGTTGTGACATCACTAAATTTATCCCAAAAGCTTGGGTTGTTCACTTTAAAGTGCAGATAATAATAGCCATGCCCACCGAAGCCATACTGAAGGGCATTCCAATCGAAAGTGTGCAAAACTCATCCCTTTAACTCATTCCCTACGAAATACTTTTATATAAAATTGTTGCATTTGTACAGAATACTTTTCCCGAAAATGACACAATATAAAGCATTGAAGCACAGGTGGCCCATGACAGATCGTCAACTGATTCTGTTTTCATCAGACTGTGAATGGTCATCCTCGCCGCAGGCACCGGCTTACCGTAGGGAATAGTAAAATTTGCCGTGCCATAGGCAGCGGCTTACCGTAGGGTATGAGTCAAAGGGTCCTACAAAACGGCCGTTTCTGAAGTGAGCAGGCGATGGTCACTTTGCTCCCACAATGCCGTGCAATATCCCGAGCCTAGTGATGCGTATGATTCAACCAGGCTCTATCCATGGTGATGTTGACATTGTTGACGCATACAAATATTTAGGAACTGTGTTTCACTCCAAATTGAAGTTTGATGTGAACACTGAATGTATTGTGAAGTGAGGTCAACAGCAAATTCACTTGTTGAGGAAGTTAAACTCTTTTAATGTCTGTAAGAAAATCTTTGGTAATTTTTGCAGTCTTTTATTAAAGGCATTTTAACTTTTTCTTTTATTTGTTGGTTTGGGAGTCTTGCTGTTAAAGACAAGAACAGCCTTAACAATATTGTGAAGATCTGTTCCAAAATAAATGGAGTCCAGCAAAGAGACTTTTGTTCTCTGTGGGAGAGGCAGGTGGTCCAAAAAGCTAAAGGTAAAGTTTTCCAACGGGACCACATCCTGTCATCTGAGTCCATCTGAGTTTGTGTTAATGCCCTCAGGCCATTGTTTTATAGCACCGTCCAAGAAAACAAATCGTTTTCTCGAAATTATCATTCTTTCTACCATCAGGCTGATAAACCTTGATGGCTTTTCTTGGAACGGATAAAATGTATTTCTTTTTATGTAAACCCGTATTCCTCTTTTTGTGTTTAACCACATAGTGGTTACACTGGAGGTATAAATTCATGCCGGTGGCCTGTTGTCGTTGTTGTTGGGTTGCTTATGTTTTTATTTACAGCTGTGTTTTTCATTTTTTTTACCCATTTATGAAATGCACTATTTATTTATTTACTTGCTTAATTGATTTTTTATTGTCTTGGTTTATATCTGTTTGTGGTTTGTTTTTTAATATGGTCTGGGTAGACTGCTAAACCGAGTTGCCCTCTTGAGATAAATAAAGTCGCCTGAGTCTGAGTCAACGTCTTTCAAGAAAATGATAAAAACAGTGGCTAAAAGCTAGCTAATGCACATAAAGCTGACAAGCCTAGCTTGATGGCTTACCACAGTCGACTGACTAACGCTAGTTTTGTGATTTTTTTATTTTTACCTGCAGCTCTTTGTCGCATTATGAAAGCTGTGCGGTTGGTTATAAAGCTACTGTGAGACGATACATGGCCGGTGAAAGCAGTTCTCCCGTGAACTGCTCGCGTTTGTTTACATTTGCTTAAACAGAGAGCGACAGCCGCAATATATGTCGAATGACATTCCGAATGACCATTACTTGAAAAACCCTACTTCCTGCTGCACTTCAGAGTTTTCACTACGAAGGGAAATAATTTCACTGGGTGTGGGGCGCAGGGGTTAGCCTCCGACTGGGGTCACCTGTGATGCGTCAACCAGTTGTGGCATCGCACAACAGAAAATCGGACAGCAGAAATGGTGGCTGGTAGATTCCTTGTGACTGTGCCTCCAATGTCTTTGGCGGCTACGAGGTACCATTCGAGACAACAGGACTTACATCTGCAACTTCCATGACAATCAACCCAATATGACATCATCAAGCCCTTTGAACAACAGGCTGTAAAGGAGGGAGGATTCTCTTTGACTACAGTTCTGTGGATACCGGTGGGAATTAACAGGCAACGACCGGAAAGGAACTACAGAAGTGACTGAGGACAGAATTTATCAATATCGTATTACCGCCCTTTCTATCCAAACCTGCTACTTTTTAAAACCTCTTTATCTACGTGACAGCAGTTTGGGGCCTCAGGCCTATCCCATTACAAAGCCCAGTGAACGTAGAGGTCGTCCCTGTTGGATGACGATAGCCGCAGTATCAGGTATGTATGAGGGATGTATGGGACAGCATCTAAAGCCACTGCTGGTATTGTCTCAGTGCGGCCCCATTCAGACGGTTTGCAATCTGTCCATCCATCACTGTCTGTGCTGAGATATCGAGACATGGCCTCTTGAAACCCCTCTACCGTGGGGTGATTCGGTTTCACCAGGCCCAAGCGTCCGAGCACGTGTCACCTGAGAACAAGAGAAAGGTCGGCGAGAGCCCTGACCTCTTACAGGATGTCTACGAGAGACTTAGGTGCACCACGGGGATTTGCCGAGCAATAAAAATCACATCCACGTAATCTACTTGTGCTGTCATCCAGGGAAATAAACACACGCATAAAAATCATATCATCGTGTTTTATATATGCAGTCATCCAGGAAACTACACACATACTGTCACACACACACACACACACACACACACACACTGACCTGGTAGACAGTCAAGGCCGACCACATCTGTGTCCCCCCCAGAGTTCAGAGTCCTGTAGTTCAGTATTCTGTCCTGTATGGGGCAGTATGGAGACAGACACCATGTGACTCAGCACCAGCCAATAAGAGCACAAAGGCTTTGCTGAGATTTAAGATAGATGAGTGCCTCCTGTGGAAACAAACATCAGCAGGATCAAACCAAATAAACACTGAAAAATTATGTCTTTGAAGAAATCGCTCTCCTTTGAATACAGGCACTGGAATGCACATGTGCCTACTGTGTGATCCATCTGAGATGTCCACACACCAATCTCCAGATTTTATTAATCCCGCGATCTTAAAGAACAGCATGTAAAGGGCCCAGTGCAATATAAAATTTCAATGTTGCCATCCTGAGCTGGTCAGAATCATGAGCAGTCTAACCACTACTGATAACTGTATGGAGAAAATGTTGCCCAAATAAATCAGTAGCAACCTTTTGTGCTCCAGAAGATTCTGCCCCATTTGTTTACTCTCAAACCCTGACAAAGCACAGTTTATTCAACAGGTAAAGCTGGGATGCTTGACCCTAATCTGGGAGATCGACCATCCTGTAGGTTTTCACTCCAACCATAACAAAACACACCTCATCCAACAGCTAGAGCAGGGCTGTCTAACCCTGTTCCTGGAGGTCTACTGTCCTGTAGGTTTACATTCCAACTGGAGCAAAACCCATCTCTTCAAGCAATTAGAGAGTTATTTCAAAGCAGTAACTCTTCGTGGATAAGGAAATCATTTGGAATATCCATATTGTTTGCTGCTAGAGCATTGGAAGACATTTTACACAGTAATGTCATCCTGAATTATGTGCGTTATCATTCTTATGTTTTGACCATAGCCTTCTGGTGAGACCAAATCAGAAATTCGCTGATCAATCAGTCCCAAAGGAGTGGCCAGTAAAATCCCAGCTAGGATGATCTAATCAACAACAAAATTACGCAAAAAACTCAGTTTCCCAAAATCCTGTTTGTCACCTACCCAGCGATTGGCCGCCCCAAAAGTGCTCATTTCCCTCAGCTCTTCTCCCAGGCAGAGTCTGTGCTCGTCGCTGCTCACCTGGGCAATGTAACCCAGTCAGACTCTGCCAGCCACCCTCCGTCCTTCTCAATGATGCGGTAATCCAATCCCATCAAGGGAGAGGCGGGGTTATTCCCTGGCCAGCAGATCCTATACCAGGGCTCGGTTTCATGACACAGGATTATGGAGCCACGGACTTAGGCAAGAAAAGAGCTGATCCTGGTGTTACACAGTGCACTTAACTGGCAAACTCTGTAATCCTGTTTTGTGAAATCCACCTGCAGAACTCAGGGCAGCCACTCTGACTCCTCCTGGATCTCACTGGATTTCAGTGGATCCCAGTCAATCTCGCGAGATGAGAAACGGGCTATGACAGATCTAATTCTATCCAAACTGGCAAAGTTTAATCAGGAATAGGAGGCCCACCAAATTTATCATGGGCATACTTGTGGTCGGGCTCACTGAGTGTTCCTTTAGGGTGTCAAAATTATAGGATACTGGTAACGTTTTATCAAAATAACCGGGAGAGAACATGAGGACTAACGAAGTGCGAGAGAGAGAGAGAGAGAGAGAGAGAAGGAGAGAAACTCAAGCGCGTGTGTGCCAGCCAGGAAAGTTTCCTAGAGAGGGTGAAGGGGCGGGGCTAAAGGCTCTCCTGCAGTTTCCATTGCTGGCCACCTGCCCTCACCATGGCAACCAGACACTCCTCACCATTGCAACCAAACACGTGTCAAAACATTGACCCTCCTGGCCCACAACTCCTGTAGCTCAAAAGAGGACAGTCCATTAAGGATCGCTCTCCCTTCATTAAGCTGCTTTCACATCAGTCGCGAACCGAATTTTTCGCAGGACAGATTAGACTTTGAATGTAATCTGTCCGGCGAAAAATTTGTTTCGCGTCCAGTGTGACAGCGGCTTTAAGGAGTCAGGTGTATGATGAGAGCCAATCAGTGGCACTCACTGCTCAGTTAATTATGTAGAGAGAAAGAGAGCCAGGGTCGGCTCTAGACTCAAGGGCCAGATCTGAAGATGCCAGCTGTCAATCAGCCTGTGGCAGCAATGCAGTCCCTGCCTGCCCAATGAGAACACAGCTAAGAGGTACACATGATTGGATTGGTGGAACAGCGGCAGTTTTTTTTCTTTTTTTTTTGGACTTCAACTCTCGATGCTCATCCGCCCATAATAAACGGATGTAGCAGAGTCAGTAACTATTTGAATAGTGACGATTCAATTCCGATATAATTCACACAGTATCAGTGTAAATACCACACATTCAACCAAACAGTCTCAAATTTACCCTCATAATTACGGTTTTCAAGCTCAGTTGGTGGAAGAAGAGCATCAAAAATGCAAAATAAATAATTAAATGTTTATTTTTTTAACAAATTGCATTTGTTTCGGACTAAAAGAAACATGGCAAGCACAAATGGGTCACTCAAAATTAATCAAATATTCTAATGCACTTTACAAACTGTATTCATAGCAGCGTGTCCAATTCAACAACGTCAATGATGGTCACCTTTTCTCAAAACGTAAAGTAACTAAAAGGTGAGTGTGGGGTTAAGGCCCTTGCTCCAGGGCCCAGTGGCCGCACTTCAGCTCAGAACACCATAAGTATTAGTCCCAACCAAACACTATAGCCACTATGCTTTATCCGACCATCCAGCAACTCACAGAGAGTATCAGTACTATCTATCCAGCCTCTCCCTCACCAGGGTCGCAGGTGAGCTAGAGCCTATCCCAGCAGACAACAGGTAAAAGGCCAGGACACACTGGGACAGCTCGCTAATCCATCACGGAGCTCACATCCCATTCACTCATGTACTCAAATCTGTAGGCAATTTTAGAGTCTCCAGTTACGAACATCAGTACTAGACTGTAAAAAAAAATGTTACAAGCGGCCCATCCGTAATCAAGAAAGCGGAAATGAATCTAATATACAACAACAAATTTTTTTTACATGTGAAAATATCCCCAGTCCAATTACTTATATTTCAGCAGATACAACAGCACTACTGCTGAACAAAAAGAAACTAAATACTGCAGCTCTGCCTCGCTGTGATGATGTAATGTCTTTGTTTCCGAAGGAAAGATTCTCGGTGTGGCTTTACGTGATCAACTGTCCGTCTCCCCATACACACCCCAGAAACAGTGAAGTCGCGTGAAAATATTCGAGCACTTTTTTTTAAACCGACTCTGCCCCCTACAGGCAAAAAATTTATTTGCAGGAACTCTCATGAAAGATAAAGAAGATGAAGGGGGAAAAAGAACTCCAGGAGCCGATAAACACACCTGCATGTAACCGGAGTCCCGACACTCAGCTAAACATGCCAGAGGCTAAAGATGGGAGGGATTATGTGGAGAATTTAGCGAAATGTACCCAAAGGTAATGTTAAAATGAATTCATAAGCGTCTAAAGTTCAAAATTCTTGAATTATTTAGAATTTTCAACCCAGGTTTTCCACACACAGACCATTTCACACGTGTAGGAGACACATTCCAGGTTGACCAGAACAAAATAAATAAAACGTTTTTTGCAGTAAAAACAGTCATGTCTCGGCAAATTCACAAATCAAGGCCACTTCAACATTATGATCAAATAATTCATGAGAATATGAAGGATGTAAGTTATATTCTGCTGCATTATGTAATGTTATGCATTATACACAGATGTTTATACAGCTACATTATAACCCATTGCAGTGAAATGTCAGTCCAGTTATGCATCAAAAAACTGGGAATATTTATGATATACTGGAACACATGCTAAGAGAGTACAGAAACGGTGTCTGTATTTCAAGCTCGGGCTTCCGCAGAGGCATGTAGCCTCAATCATGGGGCGATGATGAAATATAAATTCACTGCAGCTCGCAGGTTAGTGGCCATGAGTGTTTAATGGGAAAATAAAACGATCGGCCGATGGAGGACGCATAGCGTTTGTGGGTTCTGAACCATTTCTGCAGAATAAACTGTATTCCTGGTCTATATACCTTGTTGTGCATCATTCTTTGAAGAGAGAAATTTCCCTGAACAACTAAGCCAATCATATTGTGTTAAGTAGCTTGCAGTGTAAGTCCCACTGGAGATACTGCTGCACTTATCCAGTTTACCACAGTGAAGAGCAGTGTGTGTGTGCGTGTCTGTGTGTGGGGGGGGGGGGGGGGGGTCATTCCATGTCAAAACAGCCAATATTGAGGTGCCTTGTACATGACACCTACAAGATTTTGCTAAAATTTTGTCCAAAAATACTTCATGGTATCAAACAAAAGAATCCTAAGTTTCATGTCAGAACCTCCGATGGTTTTCTTGAAAATTTCTTGAAATTTGGGTGAAACACCCCTTTTTGACTTAAGTGAATTAGTCATTTAATTTTGTAGCATTTTAGAAGGACCATAACTTCTCTCGACAGGAAGCTGAAATTCCATGTGCTGGTGCATTCTGGCCCATATATCAGGATTTTGCAGCCAGAATCACCATGAGAGATCAGAGGGGTGAGAGGAGGGCCCCCAAAATGCACATTTTTTTAAGGCAGCAAGTGATTTTTCTCTTTTCGGGGGTCCCTAGGAAACAGTTCAGTGAATGTTACTGTTCAAAATGTTTTTTTCCCTCATATTTGGGAACTTTCCCACCACTAAACTGTTTTAAGATAATAGTACCATTGGGGGGGGCTAGTGTGGGTCAGAAAACCACTTCGGATCAAAATGATCCTCTCAGACCCTAGAATTCAGACACCCAGGTGACCCCGTGGGCACTGGATGATGGTAATGGCATTTATACCAGACAAATATACATATTTAAACATTCATAAATGTTTATTCATAAACATTCATTTTTTCATAAAACATGTTCATATAGAAGGAGGTTGATAATCAAAGTTTTTATTTCATTAAATAAATGCTTACTTCTCTTACTTCATTTACTTCACCAGCTTCAGACGCAAAACATGACCCCAACTGCAATCAATAAACGGGACACGCCGTGCTACATGATAGTCTTATGATGACAATGAATAGACAAGGGGCCGACCAGCTTTTTATGGTTTTGGTGTGTTGATTCCATTCATTGTCATCACAATATCAGCAGGCGATATGAAGTTTCACATAAAGATTCCAAGCAGGACTTATTATTTACATTTTTACTTTTGCATTATTAATATTTACAGCAGGGGTATCCTACATGAGAAAGAAGCATATACGACTTATTCGCTCTCCAGTCTGGACTTAACAGCTTTGTATATTCAATTATTCAACTTCAATTTATCCAGCAGTGAGGGTCAAAAGCTTTGATGGGTCACGGTTTAGTTTTATCAACTCGTAAGCTACTCCTTGTACAAATTGTGTAAACCAAAAAAGTGTAATGGAATGCGCGGCTCCACTGCAATGAAGTTGACAGAACTGCACCCCGGGATGCATGCATTTGAACATGTGCAGTGTGATGGAGAGTAAATATTTAAACAGACTGGATTCATGGCCCGCCCCTACCCATACCGCTTTCTCCCAACAGTGTAAACAAGGCCAGCAGTCTCAAAGGTCAGCAACTGTTCGTCGTTTTAAGCCAAGCGCAATCAGCCTATAGGTTCACACTAATATGAGCAAGAGAGGGTGTGGAGCCGAACTGCAGCGGAACATCCGCCAGTTAATTCACAACTGCAGTTAAAACGCTGCGCGTGCCGTGTGCCATATATACAGCTGTGTATATATAAAAAAAGTAGCAGTGCAACAATGAAACCTGATGAACCACTGTAATTTGTAGTAGGGATACTTCAGCATGGCACATAATTTACTTGTAGATGTAGAAGTGTAATACAAAAACAACAGACCCAACTGTCATGACATGCGCACTGCTTGTTGTGGGAAGCAACAAAAGTCAAACAAAAAGTCCGTCAAAGGAGACCCAAAACTCTCCAGCAGCTGGAAGCCTGTGTTAAACAAGAGTGGGATCAGATTCCAACGGTTAAACTCAAGGAACTTGTCTCCTCAATGCCCAGACACCTCCACTCTGTGTTAAAAACACGAGGGGATGGTAAACAGGCCCCTGTCCCAACTTTTCTGAGCAGCCATCAAATTTGAAATGAGCTCATTTTGTGGATACAGTTGTAAAATTTCTCAGTTTCAACATTTGCTATGTTGTCTCTGTTCTATTGTGAATAAAATATTGGCTGGTGTGATTTGAAAGTTATTGCGTTTTGATTTTATTCACAATTTGCACTTTGTCCCAACTATTTTGGGATTGGGGTTGTACATCCTTCTGAATTGTGAAGTAAAATGCACCATTTCAAACATTATTGGGAGGAACAATGTAATTTAATTAAAAAGCGGGGAAAACGTACAAAGAAGTGCAGCAAATTACTGGACACTCCGCTAAAATGACCTCAAATGCTTTATAATAGCAAAAAAAAAAAAACTGAAACATACGGAAAGAAACAAGCAACTACTGTGATAACAGTTTGAAGAAAAGTCAGAACGGCAAAGATTCAGCCAATCATCATCTCTAGAAAAATCAAAGATGATATAAAATTACCTGCAAGAGCTGTTGCAGTCAGAAGACGTTTGATCAAAGCTACGCTATCCGCAAGAAGCCCTGTAAAGCACAAAAAAGGCATTTGCAAATTCTGTTAAAACACATTGCTTGGGCAAAAGAGAAATAGCGTAACGTTCTGCAGACTGATGAGAGTAAATCTAAAGCCCTGTGTGTCAAAAGTACTGCCAAAGTCATGAAATAACAGTATATACACACACACACACACAGTGGAGGGCAAAAATTTGGGCACCGCAGGTTTAAATGTCGGTCAGAATTAATCTCCAAGTGATTGAAAGCAAACCTGAGCACTAAATGCAACAAAGTTAAACATGACTCTTTTCTGCAGATTTCAAAGCAACAATTCTTGTTATTTTAATTTTTCTGAGTTTTTAAATGATAAGAAAGGAAAAAGGGCCCTGTGCAAAAGATTATTAGATCATTCTTTGTTACCTTTTAAGAAGATGATTACTAAGGCCCAGACCCAGGTGATTTACTCGTTAGGGCTTCAGTGAGTCAGGTGAATATAATTCCAGGGTTGAACTATATATTCTGAAGTAACTCCAGTAACATGGGAAAAATTCCCGAGACAAGAACTGAAAGACTCTCAGCTCTCAGGAAGCGTTTGCAAGCCGTTATAGCTGCCCAAGGAGGAGTTACAAAGTACCAGCTGACAGGGTTCCCCAACTTTTGCACAAGGCCTTTTTCCTTGTTTTACCATTTTGAAACTGTAAAAAAAATCATAAATAAAAATTATTCTTGCTTTAAAATGTGATGAAATGTGTCATGTTTAACTTAGTCTTATTTTTTTGCCCCCCACTGTGTAGTGCTGTGAAAAAGTATTTGCCCCCTTACCTGATTTTTTTTTTTTTTTTTTCATATTCTCACACTGAAATATTTCAGATCATCAAACAAATGTTAATATTAGAAAAAGCTAACCTGAGTAAATACAAGATGCAGTTTTTAAATGATGATTTCATTTATTGAGTGAAAAAGCTATCCAAACTTACCTGGCTCTATGTGAAAAAGTAATTGACCCCTAAACCTAATAACTGGCTGTGCCACCTTTGGCGAAAACGACTGCAATCAAGCGTTTGCGATAACTGGCAATGAGTTTTTCACATCACTGTGGAGGAATTTTGGCCCACTCTTTTTGCAGAATTGTTTTAATTCATCCAAATTGGAGGGTTTTCGAGCATGAACGGCCTGTTTACGTCATACCACAGCATCTCGATCGGATTTAAATCCGGACATTGACGAGACCACTCCAAAACCTTCATTTTGTTTTAAAAAGGAGGATTATTATCAGGGTATTTCTGCCCAACTGTTATTTCAACTTGCTAATCTCATGCTAATTAAACTGCATTCATATAGTTCAGTTGGCTAAATGACGAAAAAAATTAATTTAATTGAGCCCACTGGGCAGTGCTATCACTTTCCGTAGCAGACAAATTCACCTGTCTCGTCGAATTCTCAGGAACGAGATTGTGACGTCAGCGCGGCAGTCTGCCCGATGCACTCGACTGAATGAGGTTTTGCCGTCGGTGAATAGATCCAAAATCATTTTGAAAATGTCGCTTTGTTAGGCATATGGTTGTATTAACGACACTAAACAGAGGATGGCCAGTGTGGCAATGCACACGTCCCCAAAGGGTACACTGTCATCATTGTCCATAGCCGGCACAATGCATGTCACTGATCAGCTGGGATGCTTGTTTACACTCTCACCCGCCACACTAACGTCACGATCCCGCGCTTTAGCGGGCTGAAACTCAGTCTCGTATGGCTTGACTTCAAAACAATGGCAGCCTCCGTTTTGGTTTTTACGATGGAAATTACGGGCAGTTATCACCAAGTAAGCGGAAAGGACTAATTATTTTGCGGATACACTTAAAGGAGGTGCTGCTGGACTTCATTGAAGTTAACACAAATCAAAAAAGTTAAGAGGGATGATCCTCCTTTGTGCCATTCAGAGGTGGACTTGGTGGTGTGTTTTGGATCATTGTCCTGCTGCATAACCTAAGTGAGCTTGAGCTTGAGGTCACAAACTAATGGTTGGATATTCTGCTTCAGGATTTTCTGGTAGAGAGCAGAATTCATGGTTCCATCAATTACGGCAAGTCGTCCAGGTCCTGAAGCAGCCCCAAACCATCACACTACTACCACCATGATTAACTGTTGGTGTGATGTTCTTCTTATGAAATTCTGTGTTAGTTTTATGCCTGATGTAACAGAACACACACCTTCCAGAAAGTTAAACTTTTTTCTCATCAGTCCACAGAATATTTTCCCAAAAGTCTTGGGGATCATCAAGATATTTTTTGGCAAATGTGAGACGGGCCTTCGTGTTTTTCTTGGACAGCAGTAGTTTTTACCTTGGAACTCTCCCACGGATGCCATTTTTGCCCAGTCTCTTTCTTATTGTTGAATCATGAACACTGACTCGCCCTACCCCTACACCACAGTGATATTAAAGTACAGTATATTTAGAAGTGGGCTACGTCCAATATAAACTACAATCATACTTTGTCTTCATTCTGTATACACTCTATGTTCCGAAGAAAAATCATATCATGATCTGATGACTTTGGCTGCGCTCAGAGCAAAAGGAAGTAGCAGGATAAAAAAAACAGTCTTTAAGATAGAATCGATCATCTATATCTTGCCCCCAATTTCCCATAAGTCTTCAAAGCTTTGAGTGACTTCACATCTCAATGTCAACAAATACTGGCCCATGAACTGACTCGTAATTTCCAGGTGATACATTCAGATTTTAACAGACAAGGGCGCGTCACATAATGCTTCAGCAAGAAATATAGGATCTTACACAAGTGGTCATGTCATATGAAAGTTATCAAACAAGTTGAGTAAAGTTCCTCAATGAGTTTCATAACTTTCATATAGGACGACCAAGAGTGTAATATTCTGTTTATCACAAAACTGAATTGCAAAATTTAATTGAAGACAAACGTAATTTCTGTTAGCACCTTAATGGTAATTCCCATTATATGTTAACACTGAGCTAACTCCATCACTCTGTTACTCAGTCATTGAGTCACGGACTTTCAGGTTTCTGAATTCACAGTCAACTAACAAACATCAGCTCACCAGCGAAAAAACTAATGTTACATAATGGTTTTGGAAAGGTAATGCGTGCGTGCAAGCCAGCCAAGTGCTGTTAACTTACCTTAGTTAGGAGAGTAGCACTTGACTAGCTTGCAACAGCGCTGAAGCCATTCCGATTTAACAAACTTCACACTTGGTATTCAGTTTCCCTAAATATTAACAAAGTGACGTAACGCGGAGGGATTCCCCCCACCCAGCCCCCTCACACACTCATCAAATGAAATTTTTGCAAAAGTGATATGTACCTACAAAATCATGTCATGACCTGGAATTTAGGAAAAGTACATCAGTCATGTGGTAAACTGCAGTCTTGTTCACTAAATGTTACATAATTATAAAAAATAGTCTGAATTTGAAACACCATAAACGCCAGAGTGACAGTAGTGGCGCTGGCACTTTAAATTGACATGCAGATTCAAAGCCTTTGCACCATAAGACAAGAGACATGCCACAGCAGGGCTGAAATTACACAATATTTTATTCAAAAAGGTGCAAAAACACTCTCAGGACATTAAATGGGCAGCCTATCCAACCCAATACATTACTTTGCATCTGGTGAGACAAATACGCTATTTTTACTGAACAACCAAACCAATCATCATTGAATCCCATCACTACTTTATCTACCAAATCAAAACAAAATTTCTTCCCATTATGGGAGAATTATCTATTGGTAACAATAAAGCACAAAAAGCATCATAAAATAATTTCACATAGAAATATCATTAAAAGTATTAAAAACAATCAATTCCACAAATGTGGCATAGACTGGAATACTTCTTTTCCCCTGTGAAACCATGCCTTGTGTTTTTATGGTCATACACAAAAGCCAATTTTGGCAATCTTAAAAATAGAGTGAGAGTAAATAAATAATAAAACAAACAAAAATAAAATCATTAATTTGACAATGACATACACCAGATAGAACTTCCTACACGAACTCAACATTCCGGACAGATTATTTTGACTTCTTAAATCAGTTTGTGCTGTCAAGTTTTGTTAAATAAGCAAATCAGTTTGTTCCCTTGAAAAGCTTTCGTGGCACAAATTAACCGCAGACGAACCCAACCAAAAGCCCAATCCCTTCACAAGTACAGGCAGACACAGGATTTCTTTTAGTGTACTTTCTGATGTCCAGCAGCATGCACTCCAGTCAATACCCAAAAACAATTTCAAAACTTCAGATTTAAAAATTTCCTCAGATACAGTTTTGTAAAACTTCCTCCCCAAAGCCATTAAACATATTTGAATATTATCCATGAAGAAGTCTATTCAGCGGATGGACACTGCGACGCTTTATGCTGCGGTTAAAGAAAAAATATGAAGTGATGCAGAGGCACGCAGAGGTTAAAAGACCGGTGTAATCAAAGCCATCGGATTATTAGATTTTCCAGCCATTCACAAACCAAGTTTGAATAAACCTTTTCATAATGCTTAATTCCCACCGTCGTGCGCTCCGTTACCAACGCCACGATTGGCCATTCGTAGCTGACCGTGGAACTTCTCAGAAGCTGCTTTCACGCCGGACGCAACACGAATTCTTCGCACGACAGACTACATTCAAAGTCAATGCAAAGACGCGAATCTCGCGTCTTAGCATTGACTTTGAATATAATCTGTCGTGTGAAAAATTTGTTTCGCATCCGGTGCGAAAGCGGCTTAAAATTTCAGGTTTGGATACAAGGTGATACAATGATCACGATTGACAATTAACCATGTGGATCGTAGGAACTTTTTGAAACTTCCAAAACTTTTCTACGATCAACACAATTGCCAGGACTGATCTCAAGATCTGGTAAGATCTGATAGGATCACCACGATTACTCCACGATTAAGACCACGATCTCAATTGTGCCATGAATCGTGATAGTGAGAACCGAGCATAAAACATATTTTTCGCAGAGCAGTTGACTGACACAACAAACGCACAGTATCACGACATCACAGTTTAAATAAATTCCACACGGTGCAGAGGACTCGACCTGTTTACAGCCTTGTGCAAATTTAATGGCTAAAGGGGCTTGTCGATTGAATGAATGGACTGCAAATAGCCGTGCCAAGTGATGGACGTTTCACATAACCACCTCAAAGATCGCTGCATCGTACCTTTTAGCCTCGTTTCATTAATTTCCTTGACTTGTATGATGCATCTAATGTGATTGCATCATCAGCACAGCATAGTACTGTAGCTGTGTTGGCCTGGCCTGGTAATTCACCTGACCTCAGTCCCACTGAGAATCTCTGGTCCATCATCAAGTCAAGGCTGCAGCATAAGGGCTGCACCACAGAAGCCAAAGTCATCGATGCAGGTGTCCAGGTGCGGCATCACGATAAAGAAATCAAGGAAACCTGCAAAAACCTGGTCAGCTTCATGTCAGAAATGATGAAACAGCTCATTAAGTACCGTGGAGGACACATCTCATACTGAGTGCTGAGTACAGAGGCTATTAAAGCAATAAAAAGCCAGAAAACCTTCGCTGTTTGGTTTTTCTCACTCCAGCCTGCTTTATCCAATTAATTAGCACAAGACTGTAAACTACCATGCAACTCTAATGAATCTTGCTCCTGAAGATTTTATTTTTTTTTAACGTTTCTTTAGTGAAAATCTGGCAATTATTCAGAAATGCTCCCACAGGCCCACATGAGCACAAGTGTGGCACCTGCAGATGAAGAAATGAACTTGACTTTGCAAAGGAGATTTTCTGGGCGCTGGGAATCAACTCGCCGTCTCAACACAGGCTTCTGGAGCGGACATCATAACAGAAGAGCCCCACATTCTTTTTCTGCGCATGGTTTGGGTTTTCGCATGACATTCTCACACCGAGCCTCAGTAGCTGGCAGGTTTATGGGATTTACAATAAAGATGGGTTTTAATGCTCGTGAGGTTGAAGGCATAGCCACAGATTTCAAACAAAACACAGTGAATTGAACGAGAGAAAAACCAAACAAGCAATATGAACACAGCTCTGCTAATATGTGTGTCCGACCATCAAGTCCAGGTTATGCATAACGGCAGAGTACATGCTTGTCCAAAATATCAAACAGTCTAAATCCAAGTTTAGAAATTATAAAGGTGAGGAGTACACTGCCTGTTTGCTCGGCAACGCAATCATATCTTTGGGTCCGAGGTTTGATTCCATCTCGCTCTTAAGGCCACAGGGAGCGTTGATCCAGTTTGCCCAGCGGTTAAGACAAGAGGGAATTATTCTCCTTCCTTTGGACAGTCAGTAGTTCTTCAAGCAACCACTAGAAAGACAACTCCTTTCCAAAGATTACGCCCTTTTCTTATTGCTTAAAACTAAGGTCAAAGCCACTACACAAAGTCCCCACCCAGCGAAGGATCTTGCATATTCAATTAATGTCAAACAGAAGGCGGAGGTCCCAAGAACTTAGTGCTGTCAATCATAGATTAGGATGAGATCACAGGTCCCCACTGCCAAAAACACAGTGGTTGGTCCAAAATGGCAAGATTGCTCATATTGTTCCTCCAGTTGTCCTCCAACTTGTTTATTTATTTACACCCAGTATTTATATCTGCCTGAACAACTGCACCAATCAGCGATTTCCGGGGGTTGGAATAAAATGTTGGGAAGAACCTATAAAAACGGGACTGAATTTCAGAACTTTTCAAAACCTGGATTTTACTGTAGTTTTCATTTTTTTGCGAATGAATGACGTAGCCCCCAGACCTTAGTGTTTTGTTGAAAGTGCTTGCTTTGTGCAGAGAGGGAGAATGAAGTATTCTGCTGTCATTTAGGCATTTGTCCACCAGGGTGCAGCAGAGTGGCAACACATGGCTTTACAGCAGCCCACTACAAATGGTGGAGGAAAAAAGTGCAGGATTCTAATTGGCAGAGCTTGGGGGGGGAGGCAGTGACATGGCCAGAGGTGAAAATTGTGTAGACACAGAACATCCCTTTAAAATAATCATTAGTCCTGACCAGTTCTCAGTCAGTTTTCCTTAAACGATACATTCACTCAAAAAACACTCCACACTATCCGACGTTGCAAGTTCTCCTCGTTAAGGTAAGACAATCATTCACTGGGATGCGCATTTCATTCAGCTTTATTCAAAATTGTGCAAAGGCATTTCAAATAGTCTCTGATTTAATTTGAACAACTCAAACGATCATGAAACGCAGGTTAGACCTCCTGATGTACCGTAGTGGTAGCATGGATGTTCCAGAGCAGTTTATCTTTGGTAAACCTATGAGTAACTTATTTTTCTAAGTGAATTTGGAATATTATTTAGCAGCCCTTAGATCGCATTAAGAGAGAAGCAGTGTCGTTAATTGCTAATGGGTTATTCTTATAATTGGAAAACATGTAAATAAAGGAGAATGACTGAGAATGAGTCAGGACTAATAATTGTTGTAGAGGGATGCTGTGTGCCCACCCCCCCCCCCCCAGTTTTCAGTTCTGGCTGCAGCGCCGGGGATGCAAAGGGGAGGGGGGGGGGGGGTGGATTTGAAGACCCTCATTCAAGTTTGTATCACAAACCAAATTAATAAAATTCAATCAAGAGATCTAAAAGGAATTTTTAAAGTGGGATTAAAAACAGCTACATAACAACTGGCCAAACGTTTATTGCCTTTTCATTTCAGAGCTAAAAATTACAGTGATCATTAATATTTGTTAGAGCAGGTATGACCCCACTTAAAAAGT
The DNA here is from genome assembly GCA_029721435.1 of Gymnothorax reevesii. Taxonomy (NCBI): domain Eukaryota; kingdom Metazoa; phylum Chordata; class Actinopteri; order Anguilliformes; family Muraenidae; genus Gymnothorax; species Gymnothorax reevesii. The sequence continues at coordinate 132,408,795 of CM056577.1, read as the reverse complement.
GATGGAGCTTAATAAAAAAACTATTTTTAAAGGCAAGCAGTGTTTTTAGACCAGGGGAAATGGAGGAGGGGATCATGACAGGGGTCGCTCTGTTTCAGAGGCGGAGCTCCACACTGTCGCTCCCTCTGCTCTGCAGCACCTGGCGGTAGCAGTAGGAGCAGTAGTCGTCCGTCTCCGGGTGTCCATAGAAGTTGCAGGTGGGTGTTTGGCACTGGGACTGCGGTCCCATCAATTCTGATGCGCCGCCTGGCAAGTTACGCCGAGCTGGGGGTGAATCTTGTGAAACCGACGACAGGTAGTCAGGGGGAGGGTCTTGGTCTGCAGCAGGGGGTGGGGCCAGTGCAGAGGGGAGCGAAGAGGGCGGGATTAGGTACTGAGGGGGATTAAGGGACCATTGTCTGGGCTGAGCGGAGGGAAAAAAGCGTCTTAAGAATGAGGAGGGGGACCCTCCAGCCAACTGGCGATGTGATGACTCCAGGTAACTGGGCGGGGCCAGACGGATGTGGGCAAGGTTAGGGGAAGGGCTGAGGGCAGGGTTTTTAAGGGTGGGGCGGGGAAGGGTGTGAGGCTGGCTTTGGGCGTGCACCTCGGGTGAGTCCTCGGGCTTGTGAGCAAAGTCATGACTTCGGTAGACACAGGCCGACTCCGCCTCTTTTCTCGACATCTTGCCAAGAACAGGTGGAGGCGGGCATGCATCTGTCTGAGCCCCACCCCCTGCCATACCCATGCGCTCCGCCTCACTCCGCTGCTCCATATAGACCTGGAAGCGCTCTTTAGCGTCTGCAAGGTATCGCTGGACCAGCTCCTCGTGAAACGGAGGCTGGGAGCAGGTGGTGAGCCGTCCGACAAAGATGTCCTTCTTCTCACCTAGCATAGCCGCACGCATCGCCTTCAGGCTCTGCTTCACCTCCGAGCTGAACCGAAACGTGTCCTCCCCACGTTGCCGCTCCCTGCCCAACGAGGGCGAACCCTTTCCAAAGCTCCCCTCACGAGATCCTTCGTCAGAAGTGACGCCATCAGTGCCCAGAGAATCATCCTTCTTGGCCTTCTGCCACTTGATCAACGCCTTTTTTGTACCCTTCTTCTTTGCATGCCCCTCACTCTCCCCGCCCACCTCCTTGTCTCCGCCCACAGCCGCCCCCCCCCTACGCGACACAAGCCCACCCATGTTCTTCCTGAACCTGCTCCCAAGGCTTTTCCCGAAGCTGCCCAGCTTGTTAGCAACCGTATCCGCCCTCTTCTTGTGCTTGTCTTTTGTCACTTCATCTTTCTCATCATTCCCATTCAAACCCGGGTCCACCCCGCTCCCGAAACTCGAATTTGAGGTGGAAGTGATGGAGGAGGAGCAAGACGATTCTCCTCCACCACTGGCTGCGCCCTCATTGACCCCTCCCCAGGCGGGGCTGGCCCCGCCCCTGTCGCCAGTGGAGTTGCTGCACTCGGACTCCTTATCGGATTCATTTGAGACGGTCGGAGGGGGACCATCATCTCCAGCCGAGGCAGAGGGGGCGTCCTGCTCGACTGCTGGGGCCTGAGAGAGAGAGAGAGAGAGACATAGTGTGAGAGTGTGAGAGTGTGAGTGCAGGAGAAAGAAAGAAACAGAAAGAACAGATTGGACAGAAAGCGAAAGGGAGAGATGATGGAGAGATGGGAGAGAGACAGACTGCCGAGTGAAACAAAGGAAACACAGCATTCCCAAAATGCTCTTCAAAGCAAAGCCCATTGAGTTTGCAATATAAGCAACTTTAATGTTCATAATCATTTGAATATTGGAGGATGCCATACTGCCTCCTCTGGAGTTACCAGACCCTGGTGTTCACAGCTTACCATTCAGCGGAGCCCAAGGGGCAATGTGCACCTTCATAAACACACACGCACAGGCAAGCACACGCACTCACCTGTGTTTCACATGGCAGGGACAGCCACCTGACCGTCATGTAGCTGTGTAGTAGGTGGAGTTTCGTCTCCAGGGACACAGTGACACTAGAGGGGAGGGGTTACAGGGCACTATGACATCACAGCTGGCATTCAGGTCACACGAGTCATTTTGGTGTCACTGTCAGGTTTTGCTTTCAGTTCTTGGAAACAAGTTGAACACACCTTCAATTCAGGGAAGATTTTCTACTCTGAAAATACACTGCCCGGCCAAAAAAAAAGTCACCGTTTGGAAGTTAATTAAAAAATTCTAAAATTGGATCATTATTGCGGTTATTAATATGTTTCAGATGGCAATAATCATTTTAACCCTGACTGATGAGGTGCGTCGCTATTCATTTCTTACAAAATCATGTCGGAAAACACATTCCCTGATGAAGGAAACGATGTTACAGTATTTCAGAACGGGCAAGTTATTGGCCTGTATTTAGCAAAGAAAACCATGAATGACAAAACCAAGCAGGAGGAATCATTTTCACAAACAAATTTTCCACCAGAAAGTCCTGACCTTTAACATAATAAAAGTTATTGGGATGTACTCAAGACCACCGAGTGGTTCAACCATTATGTCGAGAAGACAAGATCTTGGACAAAAATCATGACATTTCTGATCAAAAATAAATGTTCTGGCATTGCATATAGTTGTCAAAACAATGACAAGACGAATATGCACTGTAATCAAAGCTACACGGGTTCCAACTAAATATTTGAGTCTGCGACTTTTTTTTTGGCCAGGCAGTGTATTTAAAGTCAAGTACATGGTGCACTCTGCTTTAAAAGAAAATTAAAAGTTGTAAGGAGGTATACGAAAACCAGCTGCCTTACCAACGATCACAGAAGTGTGTGTGTCTGTGTGTGTGTGTGTGTGTGTGTGTGGGGGGGACTGAAAAAATGAACTGAAATTGATTATCTTGTGATTATCTTCATGAAAATTATTGCAAAAACAATCCTAAATAAACTGAATTGAAAAGGAAATTACCTGACCCCTGATTTTGGAACAGGTTCTGTGCAGTTCCTCATTAGGCCTGGGGAGTTGGGGGTATCTGTGAGCGTGTGTGTGTGTTTGTATGTGTGTGTGAGTGCGCGCGCACGCGTGTGTGTATGTGCGCGTGTGTGTGTGTGTGTGTGTGTGCGCGTGTGTGTATATATAACAGTTTTTTAGCCGCCTAGGCGCTTTGTAACCGACTGATTCCTATTGTCAACTCCATTGGCAGTATTTATGTCCCTTGTACAGGTACTCTTGTACTTTTCTTTTATGTGGGCATAAATAAATATTTCGAATGTGTGTGTGCGCGTGTGCGTGTGTCTGTGTGTGTGTGTGTGCGCGTGCGCGCGCGAGTGCAAGACATCATTCTGTGAAAGGGTAAGTCCGTGGTGAGAGTTTAAAAGGTGTGATGTGCTGGGTCAAGCCTGGCCTCCTCGTACCTGGCCAGCCTTACATTGTCGCTGTCATCTTTCCCCCACTCCCAGTCCGCCCCGGGGTCGATGACGAAGTGAATCGGCAGCAACTTGTGCTCACAGTCCTGCAAAGGGATCACCGCTGCAGGGAGAGAACAGCAGACACTGTGCTAAACACAACAACAATATGAAATCAACAGAGACTGTGCTATAGACAACAGGGTAAAAACAGCAGCGACTGTGCTCTAGACAACAGCAATATCAAATCAAAAGAGACTGTGCTTCAGAGTACTACAAGTCTCAGTTCCTCAGAGGCTGTGCTACGGGCTACAACCGTACCAAAACAGCAGAGACTGTGCTTTAGACTGCTATACTGTCAAAAGAGCAGAGACTGTGCTATAGACTACAGCAGTGGCAACACAGCAGACTGTGCTACTGACTGCAACTGTGTCAAAACAGCAGAGACTCTAACATCAGGGCTGCTGACACTCACGCATTCTCCGCAAGTCTCACGCCTCTTAGAGGCATTCACGTTCCCATGCCGCAGTCAGCAATTATTCAATTGACGCGAATTTAAGAGATTCTCACACAGAATTGAGTCCTTGAGCATGGAAGTTAACCAGTTTCACGTGCATTACGGTGGATTTCACCACTAGAGACGTGGAAATCAATTATGACTCTGGAATTCTCACGTTTGTCTTCACACAGGGTTTGGAAGCAATGGAATTGCATAACGACTTTTCAAATGGACTTATTTCATTTAAACAATTTAAACCACAGGTGTCAAACTGGTTCGTAAAAGGGCCAAGGGGCTGCAGGTTTTCGATCGAACCAAGCAGAAGCTCACCTGAGACAGATATTTTAATCAACTGATCTCAGCCTGCCCAGTTGATTAGTTGTATCAGGTGTGGTTCTGCATTGTTGGAGTGAAAACCTGCAGCTTCTTGGCCCTTTTACGGGTCAGTTTGACACCACTGCCGATCATGAAAACACACATCGCTTCCAACCCCTGAGCAAAGAAAAGCGCACAACGTTTGGAGTCACAATCATTCCCATGTAACTCGCGGTGAAATCCACCGTAATGCAAGTGAAACTGAAACTTCCACTCACAAGGACTTTAATTACGCGTAACAATCTCATTAATATTCGTTGGTTGAATAATTGCTGACTACGGTGAATACGCCTTCAAAATGCGCGTGAGATTGCGTAGAAAGTTGGCAGCCCTGTAATATAGACAGCAGCTGTATCAGAAGAGCAGAGACTGTGCTATGGACACTTACCGACTTATCCATACTTTTTATCCTGTGGTGGAAACTGAAAATTTTCCCGGGAAAAAATCTTTTCTATGAAAGTGAAATTTCAAAACCAACACCCACAATGGAGAAGTGTGAACACCGTAAACTACGGCACAGGTAGTGACCTATCCTATCAGACCCATTTCAAACCTACCCATAAAGGGCCAATGAGGGTACAGTCTTTCAATCCAACCAATCCGGTTGTTCACTGTTTCTCCTCATCAAACCATGGAGTTAAAGACTATTATACGTCGCCCAGACCAGAAACTGATCTAGACAGCGATATAGCACACAGCACACATGGATGGATCAACTGCGATAGAAACTGTGACACGAAAGAGTACTGACACAGACTGCGAGGGACACAGACCTGGAGATTGAGGGCCGTCCTGTCGCTCCATGGACACGAGGGCTGAGAAGTGGGCCTGGTCGTACCCCAGGACCAGAGGCGAGTGATGGCACTTCTCAGGGGGTATTTCCAGGGGCAGGTAGATCCCACCAAACGTGATGGGCGCAAACGCTGAGGGAGATAGGAGGTAGGGGACATCGCTTATTTCTGACCTCTTTGCTTCCTTTCCTCTCTTCTAGAACCATAGAGCACAGGAAGCGAGGAAAGAAATGCAAAAGGAGCAAATGGTGTCTCCTCCTCTCGAACGTCAGTATGAAACCACGTGTTGCTCATGGGGATAAGGGGACACACAGACTATCTACCCAGCATACAACAGGTGAAAGCCCAGAGCACCAGAGGGGAGATGGTTCCTCCTCGCCAACCCCTCACACTCCAGCCCAGACCCATTCAAGTTAACACTGGCTTTACTTAAAGAAAAAAAAATGCGGACTACACTGACTGATTCAACATAACTGTGTGAAGCATCTCCAGCATCAAAAATTCAAATATCACATGAATTAACCCCATAAAACAATCCATAAATTGCAGTTGCTGTATTCAAAACTGTGGAACTTCAGGCCTATTTTAAATTATAGTGAAGCCCTCAAAGTTTCCAACAATCCCAAATATGTCCTGCTGAACAACATGGAAAAGTCTATAAAATGATATATGGATATTTTTCATTTGATGCAATTCTGTGGCCATAAAAAATGACGTCCTGGGGCGCTAGCCAAAAGCTCGCGTCTCAACTCTACCTAAATAAGTTAGTGAAATAATGGCTAGTCACTTTTTCTAATAACTTATATTCACTAAATAAAGCGAGCTGGGCTAGTGAACTAACTAGCTAGCCAAGCAAGCAAACTAACATTCGCTAGCAAGCTAACTAGCCATTTTGCCGACTAGTGATACTTGGTATGTGAAAATGCTAGCTAGCTAACTAAATGGTGAAATAATATCAATTCTCTCTTATCCATTGATTTCTATGCATCATTAGTAGCTAGCTAATTGTAGCCCGCTGTGTAATAACTTTGCTCGGTTGTAGGCTTATCTGTTTCATGGACATGGCCAACGGCAATTTCTGTCACTGTTCGGCACCCGTCAAGTTACATTGTGAACGTATGCTGAGACTGAGGCATTTCATTGGCCAAGAATAAATCACAGGCTAAATACACTGCCAGGCCAAAAAAAAGTCACCGTTTGGAAGTTAATGAACAAATTCTAAAATTGGATCATTATTGCGGTTATTAATATGTTTCAGATGGCAATAATCATTTTAACCCTGACTGATGAAGTGCGTCGCTATTCATTTCTTACAAAATCATGTCGGAAAACACATTCCCTGATGAAGGAAACGATGTTACAGTATTTCAGAACGGGCAAGTTATTGGCCTGTATTTAGCAAAGAAAACCATGAATGACAAAACCAAGCAGGAGGAATCATTTTCACAAACAAATTTTCCACCACAAAGTCCTGACCTTTAAAATAATAAAAGTTATTGGGATGTACTCAAGACCACCGAGTGGTTCAACCATTATGTCGAGAAGACAAGATCTTGGACAAAAATCATGGCATTTCTGATCGAAAAGAAATGTTCTGGCATTGCATATAGTTGTCAAAACAATGACAAGACGAATATGCACTGTAATCAAAGCTACAGGGGTTCCAACTTAATATTTGAGTGTGCAACTTTTTTTTTGGCCAGGCAGTGTATGTAGTTCAGAAAATTGGACATAGCAAAACATTTTTGACAATAAACTACGATTATGATGTCATCACTTGCATCCACATGCCCCATAGGCTAATCTCGGAGCAAACAGACTCATAAAACTAATTTGTGTTCAAGTAATGCCAGAAAGTGTCAAAACCCTGTCATAAATTACCATCGAGATTTTACTTCCAACACCAAAGGCTAAGTAGCTGTGACACAGCCACCTCACTTCTCTATACTATTTTTGAGTAAATCCAACAGTTAAGGGTGCAGAGGGGTGTTGGTCCAGGACTCGGACTGGAGGGTTTGTGTGGGGGGTCGGAGGGGTTGGATTTTAGGGGCTTACCCTGCCCTCTGGAGTCCCTCAGCATGGTGTCGGCCACCACCACGATGGCCCTCCGCAGGACGTGAGCCAGAATGAAGACGTGTAGCTCTTCCAGACCCTCGTAAACCGGCTCCCGGGAGACCTGTGTCCTGACAAGCCCAGACACCGCTCATCGCACGCAGCCCATAATATACCACACACAGCTCCCGAAAAGGCCAAACACAGCTCATCACATGCAGCTCATAATATGACCCACGCACCCACATATACAACCCCAATTCCGAAATAGTTGGGACGAAGAGTAAATTGTGAATAAAATCAAAAGACAATGACTTTCAGCTCACATGAGCCAATATGTTATTTAAAATAGACCACAGATAACATTTCAAATGTTGAAACTGAGACATTTTACATTTTCATTCATAAAATGAGCTTATTTTGATTTTCTGGCTGCAACAGGTCTCAAAAAAGTTGGGAGAGGGCTGAAAAAGCAATTAATATATAAGAGAATTAGATGAAAGAACATTTAGCAAGTAATATAGTTAACTGTCATCAGGTGTGTAACATGATTGGCTATAAAAGGGATGTCTTAGAGAGGCTGAGTCTCTCAGAAGTAAAGATGGCCAGAGGCTCTCCAACCAGAGAAGGCTTGCATTAAAAAATTGCGGAATACTTTATAAACAATGTTCCTCAACGTCAAATTGCAAAGCCTTTGAAGGTCTCATCATCGACAGTGCATAACATCATCAAAAGATTCAGAGCAACTGGAAAAATCTCTGCGCGTAAGGGTCAAGGCCGAAGACCTTTACTGGATACGTTCAACCTGAAAAACACTGTCCCAATGGTCAACCAAGGTGGCAAGAGTATCATTCTCTGGAGCTGCTTTTCAGTAAATGAGGCCCGGAAACCTTGTGAAAGTTAATGGCATCATGAAATGGGACCAGTAAATCCAGATCCTCAGTGAAAACATTGAAAATCCCGTGATTGAGCAGGAATGGATCTTCCAACAGGATAATGATCCTAAACACAGGGCCCAATCAATCAGAAATGGTTAGTGGACAACAAAATGAACGTTTTGGAGTGCCCAAGCCATGGCTCCGACTGCAATCCTATCGAGTGTCTGTGGAGGGAACTGAAGACCAAGGTCATGGCAGGGAAACCCTTAAACCGTAAGGATCTGGAGAAGTTTGCCAAAGAGGAGTGGGCCAAAATCTCCATGCAGATGTGCAGAAACCTTGTGATCAACCACAGGAAGCGTTTGGAGGCTGTAATTGTGAATAAAGGCTTTGCCATCAATTACTGAGCAAAGGGTATGAATAATTCTGGACATGGCATTTTTGTAAATCTGTCAAATAAAATACAAAAAGTAATGTATTTCATGAAAATTGTTTACTCTTCTTCTTACAGCTTTATGCCAACTTACTGCGTCATTTGTGCAAGAATAAATTTGACTTGTAAAAAAATATCTAGAAAAAAAAAACAAAAATTGGTAGGGGTATGAATAATTTTGGGCGCGACTGTACATGCAAATATATAAACACCTACAGGTCGAACGATGCGCTGAAAAAAATAGTTTTTTTATGATTTTGCAGATAGGCTACTTAAGATATTTGCGAAGAAACCAACATGAAGATTTTTAGTCTGCGCAAGCGCAGAACCGCGAGGTATCATATATTGATGAGCAGCAAAAATTGACAGAACACCGGACCTACTCACTGACGCACATTTGTCACAGCATTTTCCGTGTTTCGCGCTTTCTCCATGTTTAGAGGGACATTCACTTTTGAAGTGTTTGGACTCAGTAGCTAACGCGCCGTTACCTGCGAGATCCGGGCCATAATCTTTACAACGAACATGGTGCACTTCACCGTCTTCAAACCTCAGCCATTTCGAAGCCAAAAAAATTTTGAAGCCACTATTTGCGCAAAAAAAAAAAACAAAAAAACAAAAAAAACTAATATCCCTGTATGTAACAAACTTCTCAGCACTCAACTGACTCGTTAGGTTACGATAAGGTGTCTGTTTGATACCATTTAGTTTTTATCTTTGTTCCACAATACAGACTTCTGGTAATTTCATACTTCACCATGTCGTCCATTTTTAGTGAAAAATAAAAACCGCCATTTAACTGGTTTTGGAGTTTTGAATACTGCAGGGCACAGGAGACCCTATTTCGACCGTCCCTTCATAAACGAGCAGGTATAATTTTGATTTTAATAACATTTAAATACGCGTAAACACGTAAATACGCATATGCCTATATCAGTAATCCTGCTGTAGAAGTATTTAGTAGTTCACCTCACGGTAAAAGCAAAAGCTCACCACCATCATCAAAAACCTTTCCCCATGTTTAATTTCTGCTGTTTGTCATTCCTCTCCACACCAGCAGGGGCAGTGCAGGCTGGGTACCTACCTGGCCAAGTTTTCCCCTTCGTTGGCACCGCAATGCATCCGTGGTTCACTGGAGGCCAGCTTTAGAAGTTCGTTCCACTCCCTCTGCCACTCTTCTTCTGTGTAGACTAGACCCGACTGTATGCACATGCACACGCAAAACACACACACACACACACACACACAAACACACACACACACACACACACGCACAGAGTTAAGAAAAAAAAAAAACCCAGAGTATAAGTTCTAGTTCAGCTTTCGGAGCCACGAGAGCCCATGTCTTACAACAAAATTACAGAAAACTGTATGGACTAATCAAGAGATTTGTTGTGTTTGACTTCATTCTCACAATCATGGATACAACTCAGTATTACAGAATGTGATAGGCTAGCTTTCATTTTCCTGCCCACGTGATTGGCCAGTTGGAGGGATTGGGGGGCGTGGCTTACCTCCTTATTCTGTTTAGTCTGTTGCCACCTCCACCGTCGCCGTATGGCCTCCCTCTCCTCGCCGTGGTTCATGAGGGTGTGAAGGGATCTCCGTAACATCAGGTCCCGATCATGGAACCCCCACATCCCTGTTCAAGTAGGCACAGGAGAGTGAATGAAAACAGAGCCTGGGCACCCGCCAGCCAATCAAAATGCAGGTAAAGCAGAGGTCGGCCCATCAAAACACAGGCTGGGCAAACATGAGCTGAGTGAACTGAGCAAGGGCTCACAAGACCCAATCAAAACACAGCTAACATGTTGCTAAGGCAAGACATAAGACAGCTAGTTTAACACAATGGGGATTTCAGCCAATCAAAAAATTGGGAGGGAGCCAATCCAAGCACAGCCCGGGTACATGTCAGTCAATTATAACAGGGGCATTATTCTCCGAATTCACACATCAGGGACATGCTTCATTCATTGGAAAACTGCCAGGGGACGGTTCAGCCAATCGAACACAGCCAGGATGCACTCAGACCAATGAAAGTGCTCGGTCACGAGTGGCAGACCGGTCATTCGCTCACCCAATGAGGCCGCGTGCAGAAGGCAGTTTCCATCCCCGCTTGTCGCCAATGGCAACAGGTTCTGGCACATGGCCCCTGCTTGGGTCCACCAATTCAGCCGACCTACAGAAGAGCAGAGGAGCGGAGTTCAGGCCAGTTCAAAAATCCAACAGCTGCACCGGTCATTTATTCAGGAACACTGGGGTCTGCACCAACACCATCTCATCTTCCAGCCAGTCGTCTCAGCCACCAGGACTACAGCCGGCTCTCATGTTAATTGAGATACCTGAGCCAACAAACCAAAGTATGAAATTGTGCTGGAGATAACTGGTCATCTCACCGGCGTGCTCCAGAGCCACCATCATTGGAAGCTCGAAGATATCTCGCTCGATGAAGCCGCGGAACTCCTCGCAGTACACCGTGAGGTCGGGCAGCTGGAAAGTGCAGGGGGGCGGGTCCAGGAGGGCGAGGTCCTCGCCGTCGGCCCCAACCCCCGTCGCATTTGAGACGCTGGATACGTGCGAGCGAGCCAGGGGCATGATGGAGGAGCTCGCGAGCGAAAATCCTCGAGTCAGCCTCTTCTCTGGGGGGGGCGGGGTCAGAACAAGACAATAAGATAAGCTGTAACTTCAAAGTATCCAAACCACAAGTAGATGAGCATCTAGATAGGGCATTCCTGTTAATCTGACTGCTAATGGCCAACACTTATCTGATTAAAAGAGGCCAAACCAGCGGCACTTTGCTTGGAACGCAGACAAAACAAGGTGAGAAAACGGAGTTCCGAAAGGGCCAGACAGCAGGTGGCCAAACTGCAGATGCAGCAGGTCATGAACAGAGCAAAATTTGGGCAAGAGGAACAGCGTCCAAAATGATAAGAACACGTGCCGAACACCAAAGCAAATGAACCGCAAAAAACAGGCAACAGGCCGAAACTCAGCTATGGGAAGAGGAAGGATAATTGCTAATAACCACAGAACTACAACTCTTAAAAAAAACAAAAAAAAATAAATCCATGCCTTGAACTACTCTCAACAAAACCAACAGCAGCTGCTACCCGCTTTGTAGCCCATTGTTTTGTCGCTTTTATATCGCATGAGGGAGAGAAGCTGTGTCTTCAATTGCCACTTGATTATTCTTGAGTAAGAAAACGTGTTAATCAGGGGAAACCATCTAGAATCAGCCAGGACTAATTTTTGTGAATAATTGCCGCAGAATTTTCATGTGTAACGCCAGCCTTGCGAGTGTTGAACTGTCAAATGTGAATTTGGGAGCTGTGAAGTTCAAGTAAATCAGAATGCCGCATTCGTGGACAAACGCAGTGCCCTCTCAAAAGCCTGGCTTTCGTGCAGGCTCTCTTATCACTCCCTCGGCCCCATCGCAAACAGTAGCCTGCTCGCAGGTTACCTCAACGCATGTTCGTAAGGACACGGCGGCTCCTAGCGGTGCAACCGGATATTGCTACGCGCATCAGGTTATATAAGTTTATTACACGCTGCCCGGAGTGAAATTGCCATTTTTTTTTTGCATGCATGATCGTTTTTCAAAAATCGGGCAGCATCAAGTCCTTCCTGGTGTCCAAGTGGATATTCACAGCAAATTTGGTGATAATCCGTTGAGAAATGTAGGAGAAAAACGTGTACATACACACAGACATACACACACACACACACACACACACACACACACACACACACACACACATCGGCCTCAAATATATATATATATATATATATATATATATATATCCTGAATTCTAAGCCTATTTACTATGGGAACACACACACACAAAAAAATGGACTAGCAGCTCCAAATTGTGTTGCTACAGACACAATCAAGACTGGTGAGAATATTGCCATACCACTGTAATATGTGTGTGTGTGTGTGTGTGTGTGTGTGTGTGTGTGCGCGCTGTAGGGCTGGATCAGTGTTCATGTGGTCAGTTGTGTTAATCTTTTATGTGTCTCATCTAGACCTTTAAAAACATGAGCCACGCCTGGACCGGGTGGAGTTAAGAACAGAGGAAGTCACAAAGTGGGCAGGCTTAAGAAAAAAGGATGTGACTGGGGGCTGGAAATAAGAGTACAGGAAGTGAGCTGGTGGGCGGAGTTAAGAATAGATGGGGCATTCGCCAAGGTGAGAGCGAGGAGCTACAGTTGGTAGTAGGATAGTAACATGCACCCCCCCAGCCCTCACCTGGCATGACGTTGCCCTGTTGCTGATTAATGGCCTGTCCCACCTGGGGCACCTCAGTCTCCCGGGGCGACCACCCCCCCCTCTCTCCCATCCCGAAAACGTGGGGCAAGTTCCCGTCATGCCTCCGGTGCATCTGCTCAAATTCACTCAGGGCGGCCGACAGGTCCCATTTCGTCCCTGCACGACATCATGTATCAAACTGTGACATCACAAGCAGCACAGCACAGAGACCACACGGCATCACTGTTTTTCAGAGAGGGCAGATCCAGATCCGCAAAATCAGAAGTCCATCCCGGAATTTTAATTCTTAGCACAAGCATTAGTTTATCTGCACAATTCCTCAGTCAGGTGCCAGAGCCAATTAAGCAGGCCTAGTTTATAGTCCTGTACGAAATGCAGAGCAGTGCTTTTACAGTCTCTCTGTTGGACTTTACACCTGTGCTGTTGTTCAAATTCTCAGTCCGACTCTGCACTGGTCTTAAATGCTCAGCCAAAACTCATGATGCGTTTCACTGCTATCTACAAAAAAACTACTTGCTCCTGAACCCGATTTCGTAAAGCACATCTAATTGCCTCTTGTAAGAAATGTATTACATATAAAAGTAGTAAATGATTACTCAAACAGCTACTGTTTTCAATGAATATGAAAGTAAACAGTCTGGTCATAAAGAATATAGGCTGCATTTCAGAAATATTCATTTAACCTCGTAAAACCGATAGACCCATATATGGGTCTGTCAAATGCAGCTGTAGTATTCAAACCTGAGGAACTTCAGACCCATTTTAAATATTAGAGGAGGTCCCAAGGTTTCCATCAATCCCAAATATGTCCTGCAGAATCACAGGGCAATGTGTATAAAATCCTGAACAAGATCTAGGTATTTTCCATTTAATGTAATTCTGCAGCTATTAAAACATGGCGTCCTGGGTTTGAATATTTAACTCATTAGCTTAGTGGTGTAGCTTCAGAGAAGTGCTGTAACCAGCAGATGCAGAATATGTGTGTGACTTTGTCCTACAACATTAAAACAATACTTTTTATGACTTTGAATCTACTTAAGGGACAACTTAAGCATGAAGTTATAGTTTAATGTGTAAAACGTATTTAGTATTTTGAATGTCGTAAAAACAGTTAAAAAGTTATCCAAACAAACTATTAAAGTGAAAAGTGCACCGACAGAGTGACTTGTTGATAAAAGACTTTGATAATTTTGTCGCTACGCGTCCAAGACACTGCAAAACTAAAGAGAAATTGATAGAATGTCTGACTTATGAATAAAAGATACGTTTATTTCTGACTGTTAAACAGTCTCAACAGTCTCAACTTAACTGACTGTTAAACCCCTCACCTTCCAGGAGGTCGCGGGCCAGCCCCGGCTCCGCCCCCGTCGAGTGGATGAATTCGGACAGGATCACATCCATGCCCCCGGTCATGTGATCACGAATGTCAATGGTCATGTGATCATGGATTCACACTTTGGCTGTGAGAGGGGTGGGTCCTTTCTTGTCCTCTCCTAGCGTGGGTCAGTGCTCACGGCCAAGACTGAGAGAGAGAGAGAGAGAGAAAGAGAGAGAGAGAGAGAGAGAGAGAGACAGACTAGTTTTTGGTCATTTTCACCCAAATTAAATCAAATGAACAAAATTAGCTCTTGTGTTTTTTGAAGTACTAAGGAAGACCTACACAAAGCCATTCAAATTCTAACTCTATCTTACTGAGTTTTGGAGCTATAATACAAAATACACCAATTTTGTCACTCCGTTACCGCGTGACCTGGCCCAAAAGATGAGAGATAGAGTAGGGGCAGGTTTGTGCTACATGTCATGCACTACCCTGAGAATGTGCCGGAATGAGACATGAGCAGCATCTCTCTTTCTCCCTCCCTCCCTCCCTCCTTCTCTCCCTCTCTCCCTCTCTCCCTCCCTCCCCCCTACGCTCCCTCTCTCAGAGAGCAGGAAAGGGGTGGCAATGAAAAAGAGGAGTCGAGACAATGTCGCTGCTCCTGAAATAACCTTGACAGCCCGTCCTCCCACTGACCCAAACCACTCCTCTCCGTCTCCACTGCTGAAGTCACCCTTCCTCTGCATAACAAGCACACACACTCACACACAGATACCCTAACATGCACACACGCACACACACACACACATCCACACATGAACACAAGTAGACGCAAAGTCAGAGATGCGAACAGACACACACAAACTCTTTCCATCACAGAGACGAGCAGGGACACACACACATACACAAACACACACACAGGCACACAAACTTGCTCATGCAGACGCGTGCATGCACACACACACGCGCATACGCGCACACACACACTCATATATACTATTACACCCACCCTTTCAAACAGAAAACAGACATGTCAGTCCTCACTAAACTCAACACAAACAACCTCAAATATCCTACCCCTGTGACAAGTCTGTCTCGGCAGCACTTCTCTTTTCCCCGTCCAACAAGCCCCTCGCTAAAATGACTCCTCTCAGTACGGTTCATGAATCATGACTGAATTCCGATTAAATTACAACATGTCCACGAGTTCCCTCACAGTACTTCAGCCCTGAGAGATAAGCTTGTGAGCAGCAAAAGTTTGCCTCTTTCGGCCAAACAGTTAGAATTTGCTACAAAAAAACCAAAACAAACAAACCCCCCCCCCAAAAAAAAAAAAAATCCAAAGGAGGTCACCCACAACTTCGCAAGATCTGACTAAAGGAGGACGGCTATGTAGTCGCTTAAAACCTCATCCTTTATTAATAAGAAATGGAAACCAATGTCAAGGACTGTTCATATGGGACCAGGAACCAACCAATGGGAAGCAAAGGGAACCATCAACTGTAAACTTAGGCCAGAAACTGGCCAATAGTAGGCAAAATGAGCCATTCCAGCTCAGATGGACCCGGGGTGACACCATCCCATCACAGATTTAGTTGATTTTTGCTCCAATAGTTGCTATATGTACATGGACAAAAATCCCTAAATTTTGGCTGCCAACTCCAACTGGTTACAAAATGGCAGCCACTTTAAAAATTGCCTTTCACGCGCGTCGCGACATACCCTCCCACTTTTTTCAAACCCTTTTTTCGCAATAAATCAACAACTATAGCACCCATTGGCAACAAATTTGGCACCTATTGGCACCACAAAATAAGTAATGGCTCCTATGGTTTGAAAACTATTGGATGAAAACCCTTTTTGGGGGTACCGAAGTTTGGCCCCCCTTATCTCAATGCTGCCACCTAATATCAAAATGGAACTTGTTTTATGCTCATCATCATCACTTCAACTCTATGATATCAAAAAATTAGAGAGGTGTTCTGCTTTGTTTTGATGTAATCCTCCAAAAACATAAAAGAT
Source organism: Gymnothorax reevesii (assembly GCA_029721435.1). Taxonomy (NCBI): domain Eukaryota; kingdom Metazoa; phylum Chordata; class Actinopteri; order Anguilliformes; family Muraenidae; genus Gymnothorax; species Gymnothorax reevesii. Next base: position 132,392,806 of record CM056577.1, on the reverse strand, counting down.
TTTTTGTGAAATCAATATCGCCATTTATACACACATACAGAGTATATAGTAGTATCTAGGGATATTGCAAAACTATGGCAAAAGGTCATCAGTTTGTAGCCTAGTAATCTTGCATGGATTTGATCTGCACAATCTGTACCCAGGTACCTTGCTGACTCTGTAAGAGGTCACATAAATGGCACTTGTTTACTGCCAAGAAACAAAAACATGGCATCAGTTGAAGTGGGCTCTCTCATTCATTAAGCCAGTGGTCTTTAACGTTGTTCTAGGGACCCACTGTGAATGCTGGTTTATGCTCCAATTGCAATTGTAATTGCAGGATTTTAACAAGCCTTTAATGTCTTAATTAAGTGTTTTCGTGTTCAGAGTTGTTAATTACTCTATTTAGTCAAATGTTACATAGAAACATCCATACATGCCATGAAGAATAAAATATCCTTGAAGATAGTGTGATTATATGGGTCAATGACAAATAAGCCTTTAAAATTTTTTTTTTTAAATAAATCTTTAAAAATGCACAGTATACATTTATTTGAAGTTGGAAGAGTGTGTTTAAACAAGTATTAATGGTTGCAAAACATATACAGGGTTTTAGTACAGCTTTAGACGGTATTTGCTTTTTCACCAGCTAAAAAATCTCAGGTGGCGCAACCAAAAGTTTCTTGAAAAAAAAAAAAGAAAAAAAAAAACACACTTCCCATTTTTTTCTCAAAGTGATTTTTTAATTGAGTATACCTGAGAGTGTCTACTCTGCCTAAAACATTACTATTTTGTAGTTGAGCTGGGTATTTAAAGTAACTTATGGATTCTTTAATGTAGAGGGCAGATATTTTGGTTGAAAGAACATTTAGCAAGTAATTACGTTAACTGGCATCAGGTGTGTAACATTATTTGCTATTAAAGGGATGTCTTAGAGAGGCTGAGTCCCTCAGAAGGACAATCTGAGAGATGGTGGTTACAAATGCCCAGGCTACTGATCCAATTGAGATGGAATAGCCCAAATTCATAAACGAATAAAAAGTCAAGGGTATGAAGAAGCCAAATGTAAGCTATGGGAGGTAGAAGCCAATGACAAGTCCCACAAGCAGGTCACAGTCAACAAAGGTCATAAGCCCTAGTTTGCAAATCTAGCTTGCTTGTTGATAATCAAACAATTAACTACCCGGTTCATAAGCGGCCAATGAGAAGATGAAGTCAGGATCAGGCCAAAGCTAAGCTAACGTCATGACCTATCCAATAAGGTTACAGTCATGAACTGATCACTAATAAGCAATGGTCATGAGGCAGTTAAAGCTCAACCAAAGATGATCAAACAACTAACTAACCAGGTTATAACCAACCAATGGTAAGGCATAGTCAGGATGAGGTTGAAGTTAACCTGAGGTCAGTAATCTCCAATAGGAAGGGAACGTCATGAAGTTGTTACACATCATATAAGCTGTTCAATGCTAAACGCATGGTCACAACGTCTTGAGAAAGCTAATGTTCAGCAAAGATTAGCAAACATTCAACTGACCGGTTTAAAACCAGCAAATGGGGAGCCGAGGAGTGTAACCGATCACTGGACAGAGCTATAGGGCAATTCCAGCATTACTCACGCTAGAAATCTGAAAATATCAAAAGGCACCACTTCAGTATGTAGGTAATACACATGCAAAATTTCAGAAAGATATAATGAATGGTTTTTGAATTTTGCTCCGGAGACAAACCTATCTCTGTACAGAGTCCAAATGCAACTGGTTTTCACGGAAATGAAAAAAATTAATTTTTCAGAAATCTGAAAAAATCAAAAGGCACCCCTTCAGTATGTGAGTAATACATATGCAAAGTTTCAGTAAGATATATTGAATGGTTTTTGAGTTCTGCTCCGGAAACAAGCTAGGCCTGATGTGCACTAAATCCAGATTTGTTTCCATGGAAACAACAAAACTAGGAATCCCAAAATTTCCAAAGTAGGAAAAGGCACATCTAGACTATACATAGAATATATGTACAAAGTTTGGTAATGATATCTTGCATAGTTTCCGAGTTCCGCTCTGGAAACAAAATGATTATGGACGGAAGGACAGAGGGACAGACAGACAGACTGACAAGGCCATGCCTATATCATGCCAGGGGGATAATAAAAAGTCCTGTTACTTGTGTAACGTTACTCACATTACAAGTAGGTTTTAAGTATCTGGAGGATCACCGTATTGCATTTTACTGATCATTCACAATGTTTCAGCCATGTCAGCTATTTCTATTCAAGAGCCCTAATGATTTCCCATTTTTCAGTCCCCATCAGCTATTTCTATTCAAGAGCCCTTGATGCCCCTCCTTGAATCGCCACCTTATCGTGGTGGAGGGGTTTGAGTACCTGGATGATCCTAGGAGCTATGTTGTCTGGGGCTTATTGCCCCTGGTAGGGTCTCCCAGGGCAAACAGGTCCTAGGTGACGGGTCAGACTAAGAGCAGTTCAAAGCCCCCTAATGAATGAACTGCAAAGCAAGGACCTTCATGTCACCCGGATTGGCGTCACCGGGACCCCACCCTGGAGCCAGGCCTGAGCCTGGCTGGCGAGCGCCTGGTGGTCGGGTCTCTACCTACAGGTCCTGGCCGGGCACAGCCCGAACGAGCGATGTGGGCCCGCCTTCCCGTAGGCCCATCACCCGGGGGAGGGTTCAGAAAGGTTGATGCATTGTGGTTTGGGTGGCAGTCATGGGCGGCAGCCCCGGCGACCAAATCCTGGACACTGAATCTGGTTCTCGGGACATGGAATGTCACCTCACTAGGGGGGAAGGAGCCTGAGCTTGTGCGGGATGTCGAGCGGTTCCCGGCTAGAGATAGTCCGGCTCACCTCCATGCACAGCCTGGGCTCTGGAACCCAACTCCTCGAGAGAGGCTGGACTCTCTTCTATTCTGGAGTTGCCTGCGGTGAGAGGCGGCGGGCTGGTGTGGGTTTGCTTATAGCCCCCCAGCTTAGCCATCATGTGTTGGAGTTTTCCCCTGTAAACGAGATGGTCGCTGCCCTGCGCCTTCGGATCGGGGACAGGTGCCTCGCTGTCGTTTCAGCTTATGGGCCGAATGGCAGTGCAGAGTACCCGGCCTTCTTGGAGTCCCTGGGAGGGGTGCTGGAAAGTGCTCCAACTGGGTACTTCATTGTTCTGCTGGTGGACTTCAACGCCCCCGTGGGCAGTGACAGTGTTGCCTGGAGGTGCGTGATTGGGAGGAATGGCCTCCCCGATCTGAACCCGAGCGGTGCTCTGTTATTGGACTTCTGTGCTAGTCACAGTTTGTCCATAACGAACACCATGTTCAAACATAAGGGCGCCCATCAGTGCACGTGGCACGAGGACACCCGAGGTCGAAGGTCAATGATCGAATTTGTGGTCATGTCATCTGACCTTCGGCCGTATGTCTTGGACACTCGGGTGAAGAGAGGGGCTGAGCTGTCCACTGATCACCACCTGGTGGTGAGTTGGATCCGCTGGCAGAGGAGGAAGCTGGACAGACTCGGCAGGCCCAAACATGTTGTGAGGGTCTGTTGGGAACGTCTGGCGGAACCCTCTGTCAGAGGGGTTTTCAACTCTCACCTCCGGGAGAGCTTTGACTAGATCCCAAGGGAGGCTGGAGACATTGAGTCTGAATGGACTATGTTCTCCACCTCCATTGTTGATGCGGCCATTCGGAGCTGTGGCCATAAGGTTTCCAGCGCCTGTCGCGGCGGCAACCCCCGAACCCGGGGTAAGGGATGCCGTCAAGCTGAAGAAGGAGTCCTATCGAGCTTGGTAGGCTCATGGGACTCTTGAGGCAGATAACAGGTACCGGCAGGCTCCAACTATAGGGGGATCACACTCCTCAGCCTCCCGGGAAAAGTCTATTCCAGGGTGCTGGAGAGGAGAATTCGGCCAATGGTCAAACCTCTGATTCAGGAGGAACAATGCAGTTTTTTTGTCCTGGTCGTGGAACACTGGACCAGCTCTATACCCTACGCAGAGTGCTTGAGGGCTAATGGGAGTTTGCCTAACCAGTTCACATGTGTTTTGTGGACTTAGAGAAGGCATTCGACCGTGTCCCTTGGGGCATTCTGTGGGAGGTGCTTCGGGAGTATGGAGTCCAGGGCCCTTTACTAAGGGCCTTGCGGTCTCTGTATGACCGGAGCAGGAGCTTGGTTTACATTGCCGGCAGTAAGTCAGACCTGTATCCGGTGCATGTTGGACTCTGGCAGGGCTGCCCTTTGTCACCGGTTCTGTTCATTATTTTTTTGGACAGAGTTTCTAGGCACAGCCAGGGGCCGGAGGATCTCATCTCTGCTTTTTGCAGATGATGTTGTCCTGTTGGCTCCTTCGAACCAGGACCTTCAGCATGTACTGGCGCAGTTTGCAGCTGAGTGCGAAGGGGCTGGGATGAGAATCAGCACCTCCAAGTCTGAGGCTATGGTTCACGACCGGAAAAAGGTGGCTAGCCCCTTCCGAGTTGGAGGAGAGCTCCTGCCTCAAGTGGAGGAGTTTAAGTATCTTGGGGTCTTGTTCATGAGTGAGGGAAGGATGGAGCATGAGACTGACAGACGGATCGGTGCAGCGGCAGCAGTAATGTGGTCATTGTACCGATCTGTTGTGGTGAAGAAGGAGCTGAGCCGAAAGGCGAAGCTCTCGATTTACCAGTCAATCTACGTTCCTACCCTCACGTATGGCCATGAACTCCGGGTCATGACTGAAAGAACGAGATCTCGGATACAAGCGGCTGAAATGGGTTTCCTCCGCAGGGTGGCGGGGCGCTCTATTAGAGATATGGTGAGGAGCTCTGTCACCCGGGAGGAGCGCAGAGTAGAGCCGCTGCTCCTCCACGTCGAGAGGAGCCAGTTGAAGTGGCTCCGGCATCTATATCGGATGCCCCCTGGATGTCTTCCAGGGAAGGTGTTCCGGGCATGCCCCACCGGGAGGAGGCCTCAGGGAAGACCCAGGACACGCTGGAGGGACTAGGGCGCTCAGCTGGCCTGGGAACGCTTCAGGATACCCCCGGGAGAACTGGAGGAAGTGTCCAGGGAGAGGGAAGTCTGGGCACCCTTGCTTAGACTGCTACCCCCGCGACCTGGCCCCGGATAAAACGGAAGATGGATGGATGGATGGATGGATGGAGCCCTTGATGATTTCCCATTTCTCAGTCCCCAATCTGCAAGTCCATCCTCCCTCCACGGAGTCATCGCCCTCCGAGACAAATGTCACACTCGTGGCCCTTAGTTTCTGAGAACAACCAGCAACATTTTTTTTATAATTCAACCAACCAAGCAGTCTCCTCACAACTTCACTGTGTGAATGATGTCGAACGTTTATCTCAAATGCTATATACTAATGTACTGTATATACTAACTATATACAAACAATAACACACATTGTATTGCTATTTCACGTTTTAATTTTCAGTGGTCATGTTACACTTCAGCTGTAACTGCCTGATATTACATTAGCCGGGGGCGTTCTCACTCCAGAGATAAGCAAACTTTGAAGTAGGAGGCTTATGGCAGGAAACAGGAAATTAGTTCACAATTTTTCTGTTTACCATTTAAAAACGAAAATGCAATCTCAAATATCCACCCCGGTGGTGCAATAAACACTCCTCCTAATGTCAACAGCCGCAGTGAGGGAAGGCCAAACTCCATCTCAGTCCAGTTCCTTCGCCAGTCTAGATACAGTAATTATTCAAGTTTTCACTTTGCTAATCAACCGAATATTTGAGCAGTCCTATGAATTATCAACACGAGGAGGCACATTAATGGACATGTTTGTCCTCAGAAACCTGCGTCAATTACGCAGCGCAGTTTGAAAATATTTGGACAGTGACATTTGGATGCTGACATTGAATGAATTGGGCTTACAGCACAGCATGCTTGAATGCCAAAAACCTGCAAATGTAAGCTGACAGGCTCAACTTTAACGACATACTCCTCGTTTTAAAATGCGAAGCACTGGAGAACAGATTAAAAAAATAAATGAATAAATGAGTCACAAACAAAAAGATACTCGTAGACTGCATTGTATATTCCGAAACCGACCACCTAGCGTAGAGTTGGAGTGAAAACCAACTGGACCATCCCAGGAGCAGGGAGAGTCGCCACTGGTTTTCAAATTCCCTCAGGCTGATTTAGCTGAATTTTGAGTTATAAAGACTAAAACAATTAACTGAAATGCACACACCTCTCCTCAGCCGGCACAGTACAGAACCGGATTTTCTGGGACATCATGTCAAAAGCGGAGCACTCGGTGTAACAAGTCAAAGCAACACTGGAAAATATCCCGTGTCTCGACAAACACAAAATGTGCCTGCAGTATTGTGAAAATATAATAACATAGGGAAAGAATATTGACGTGACATTGCTGGAACGTTCTGTGTTGGCCGTTTTTCAGTGCTGCATTGGCATGCGGGTGTTTGTTTCATTGATGATAACCTACAGCCAATGTGTGTTGAACACTGACTTCTAGTCAATATCTGCAGACTCTTGCATGACAGAGGTCAAAATTTCTGAAGAGAAACTTTAAATGTAGATGGAGAGTTAAAATTGAATAAAAGACACTTGTTGCACTTTGTGTGCATGTGTGTGCCTGTGCATAGGTTTCCGCAGTTTGAACCATTATCTGCGCCCGACATTGTCTAATTCAATGCAAGGTAATTCATAGGGTTCATTGGACCAGGGTAAGATTGTCTAAGATCCACAAAGATGTGAGTCCTAACTGTTTCAGATGAAACCATTCCCCTGCAAATCACCGACACGTTTTGCTGCTGCCCATCCCTTGCTTGTTTTTGGTAAAATGCTTTTAGTACAAAGTACACTGTCAGAAATAATTGGCATACAGACTGAACCAGACGCACTCACTGCCTTGTTTGGGTGTCCTCACCTACATTGCAGTTATCAAAAATGAATGAAGGAGTAACTGCCTTTGTTACTCTCCGAGCGGGGAGATTAATCCTATTTCTCTGGAAATGCCCCACTCCCCCTTCTCGTGTTTCTCGGATTAAAGACATCTAACACTGCATTACACTGGAAGAGATGAGACACACTTAAAGGATCTGTAAACAAATTTTATACAATGTGGAACCACTTCGTCTCTAATGTGAAACGACGAAATTTCTCTACAATCCCAGAATGAACTGTACCTCTTTATGTCTACGTGTTAACGCGAGATGAGTAGATTTCTTCTGATTGTCCTTGAGTTTATTGATCTTTTCCTCCATTGGATGGTGATGAGGACATGACCAATGTGATGACATTTTAAAAGATTTAACAACCCAGAAGAAATGTATAAATGTATATCCATCTTCGAGGAGGTCAGTGAGGACTGTTGTGCTCGACTTAGTTGACCTGTGAATGTTAAGGATTTATGAACTTTTTTTTTTTTTTTTGCTCTTGTTTGTATTTATGTTGGGGTATACTGTTGTGGGTTGAAGCTTAGCGATACCTTCTCTGAAAACACCGTTAGCATATCACTGTACTTCTGTACTTTTTATACCAAACGTGCAAGTGCAATTATTGTATGAATGCTTATAACTTTCGGAAAATCAATAAAAAAAGTTACCAAAATAAAGTTAGAACCACATGACCACATTACAAACCATTAATCCCTCCATCTTGTGCGCTTGCATGTTATTGTGTATATTTGTGTGCATAAGAAGTGTGCATGTTTGTGCACGTGCATGTTTGTGTGTGTATGAACATGTTTTTGTGTGTGTATACACACGTGTGTGTTTGTGTGTGAGAGAGACCGAGACATAGTGAGTGTGAGTGTGTGTGTGAGTGTGAGTGTGTGAGTGTGTGTGTGAGTGTGTGTCAGCACCACTCCTTGTCAATAGCCCTCATTATGAAGCAGGGTTCTGAGAATAACACCCTACATGGGCGTGTTCAGCAGGGGGGGTGACATCATGCGATGAGGTCATCCTTCTGGGGCGGGGGGAGGCGGTGACTGAGAGCAGGACTGTGGGCTGATTCAAAGCAAACGAGGGCAAGACAGGAAGAGCAGGATGGGGAGGAGAGAGGATGGGATGAAAGGATTCAGAGGGCAGGGAACAGTCTGGTGCGAAAGGAGAGTGGATACTATAGCCACACAAAGGCCAAAATCATTCCTACCATCCGCTCTGCTGCAATACAAAACTAATATCTGACCGCGAACCAACAGGCACACTCCTCTCAAACCCTAACTCCTAACCTACAGGCACACTCATCTCAAATGCTAACCCCTACCCTACTGACACATTCCTCTCAAATACTGACCCCCTACCCTACAGGCACACTCCTCTCAAACACTGACTCCCTACTCTACAGATACACTCCTCTCAAATACTGACCCCCTACCCTACAGACACACTATTCTCAAACACTGACCCCTACCCTACAGACACACTTCTCTCAAATATTGACCCCTTACCCTACGGACACACTTCTCTCAAACACTGACCCCAAACCTACAGACAAACTCCTGTAAAACCCTGACCTCAACCCAACAGACACAGTCCTCTCATTACTAACCCCTACCCTACAGACACACTCCCCTCAAACACTGACCCCTAACCTACAGACAAAGACCTCTTAAACACTGATCCCAACCCAATTGACAAACTCCTCTCAAACACTGACCCCCACCCTACAGGCACACTCCTCTCAAATACTGACCCCTACCCTACAGGCACACTCCTCCCAAATACTGACCCCTACCCTACAGGCACACTCCTCTAAAATACTGACCCCTACCCCAGAGGCACACTCCTCTAAAACCCTGACCCCTACCCTAGAGGCACACTCCTCTAAAATACTGACCCCTACCCCAGAGGCACACTCCTCACAAACACTGACCCCTACCCTATGGACACACTCCTCTCAAATACTGACCCCTACCCTACAGGCACACTCCTCTCAAATACTAACCCCTACCCAACAGACACACTCCTCTCAAACACTGACCCCTACCCTACAGGCACACTCCTCTCGAACACTAACCCCTACCCTACGGACACACTTCTCTCAAACACTGACCCCCTACCCTACAGACACACTCCTCTCAAACACTTACCCCCTTCCTTACAGGCACACTCCTCGCAAACACTGACCCCCTACACTACAGGCACACTCCTCTCAAATACTAACCCCTACCGTACAGACACACTCCTCTCATCCACTGACCCCTACCCTACAGGCACACTCCTCTCAAACACTGACCCGTACCCTACACGCACACACCTCTCAAACACTGACCCCTACCCTACAGGCACACTCCTCTCAAACACTGACCCCTACCCTACAGACGCACTCCTCTCAAACACTGACCCCCTACACTACAGGCACACTCCTCTCAAACACTGACCCCTACCGTACAGACACACTCCTCTCATCCACTGACCCCCTACCCTACAGGCAAACACTCCTCTCAAACACTGACCCCTACCCTACAGGCTCACTCCTCTCAAATACTGACCCCTACCCTACAGGCTCACTCCTCTCAAACACTGACCCCTACCCTACAGGCACACTCCTCTCAAACACTGAACCCTAGCCTACAGCCACACTCCTCTCAAACACTGACCCCTACCCTACAGCCACACTCCTCTCAAACACTGACCCCTACCCTACAGCCACACTCCTCTCAAACACTGACCCCTACCCTACAGGCTCACTCCTCTCAAACACTGACCCCTACCCTACATTTGTGCAGCCATTAGCCCCTTGAGCAGGGTTCTCGCACTCTCATCGGATCAGGGATTATATTCCGAAAGACAACGAACAGTAAATTCACGGTCTTTTGAAAGAAGCAAAAATATTACACAAGTCCAGCTACAAGATTGACGACTTGTTCCTGCAGGAGTATTTAAGACGCATTCTAGAGGATACATTCTGTTTGACCATAATAAGGAACCAGCCTAGCCCTTAAGTGGATCTCACACACCCAAACACCCAAACACACACACAATCGCTAGACAAGACACTGAGCGCAGATGACAACAGCAGCAAGGTCAAAGGTCAATAAAAACAGGCTTCAACCATCATTCAATAAGTTGCTTTTGAGATATGAAGCTCCATCTGAAGAGCAATCCTCCCACTATAAGAACAACCCATGCGTGTACAGCGGGGATAATGAAATCTGGTCCTTAAATGCAAATTCAGTCCATGGTTTCCTCTTCTCTTAAAGTAATCAACTGAGCACTCAATGCCACTGATCAGCCAAACTCTAATCACACCCATCTCCTCAGTAAAGGCAGGATACGAGACCAGCCCAATCCCTGGAGTGTAATATCATTTCATATCATATCATTTTGGAAGAAGCGACAGGAAGAGGTTCCAGGGTGTGTCCCAATGACCACCCATCACATGACAGGAGAAAAAGTCACTGCTGTGATTAAAAAAAAAACCAAACAAAACAACAGTACATAAATACAAAAGTATTATTGCACGTCAGTCATGGCATTATTACTTAACACTGGTATCCGCAGGCATTTTGACAGTGAGGTAATTACAAAGGGCTGTAATGGCTTAAGTTCACTCCGTATGGAGTCCAAATACACTAACACTGAAGAGCCAACAGTCTGACCTTGAATGCTGATCTCTGAACATGTACTGGGCCAGGTGATGCGGTAACAGAGTTACTAAATTGGTGTAGTTTTGGAGCTATGATACAAACTAAGAAAGATAAAGTTACAATTTAAATGGCTTTGTGTATGTCTTCCCTATTACTTCAAAACTGTTTTTTTTTGTTTTTTTTGCCGTTTTCACCCAGAATAAATCAAATGACCAAAATGAGCCATTTAGTTTTTTGAAGTAATAGGGACGACCTACACAAAGCCATTTAAATTGTAACTGTATCTTACTTAGTTTTGGAGCTCTGGTACAAAATACACCAGTTCTGTAACTCCGTTACCGCGTGACCTGGCCCTATTGCCTTGTCCAACTACCAACTAACCTTACTGTATGTACCACGCCAGAGAGCAAGGCTGCCATATTCATACCCACATGACATCACCACCACCGTCGGGCGAGCGTTTGAGCCAGATAAAGCATTTCAGATGTAATGGATTATAAACAGGCCCTTATTACCCCCTTCCCACCCTATACCACCAACTCTACACACCACTGCAAACTACAGCAGTCTCCCACCCTATACCACCAACTCCACACACCACTGCAAACTACAGCAGTTTCCCACCCTATACCACCAACTACACACACCACTGCAAACTACAGCAGTCTCCCACCCTATACCACCAACTCCACACACCACTCCAAACTACAGCAGTTCCACACCCTATACCACCAACACCACACACCACTCCAAACTACAGCAGTTTCCCACCCTATACCACCAACTCCACACACCACTGCAAACTACAGCAGTCTCCCACCCTATACCACCAACTCCACACACCAGTGCAAACTACAGCAGCCACACACCCTATACCACCAACTCCACACACCACTGCAAACTACAGCAGTCACCCACCCTATACCCCCAACTCCACACACCACTGCAAACTACAGCAGTCTCCCACCCTATACCACCAGCTCCACACAGCGCTGCAAACTACAGCAGTCTCCCACCCTATACCACCAACTCCACACACCACTGCAAACTACAGCAGTCTCCCACCCTATACCACCAACTCCACACACCACTGCAAACTACAGCAGTCTCCCACCCTATACCACCAGCTCCACACACCGCTGCAAACTACAGCAGTCTCCCACCCTATACCACCAACTCTACACACCGCTGCAAACTACAGCAGTCTCCCACCCTATACCACCAACTCCACACACCACTGCAAACTACAGCAGTCTCCCACCCTATACCACCAGCTCCACACACCGCTGCAAACTACAGCAGTCTCCCACCCTATACCACCAACTCCACACACCACTGCAAACTACAGCAGTCTCCCACCCTATACCACCAGCTCCACACACCGCTGCAAACTACAGCAGTCTCCCACCCTATACCACCAACTCCACACATCACTGCAAACTACAGCAGTTTCCCACCCTATACCACCAACTCCACACACCACTGCAAACTACAGCAGTCTCCCACCCTATACCACCAGCTCCACACACCGCTGCAAACTACAGCAGTCTCCCACCCTATACCACCAACTCTACACACCGCTGCAAACTACAGCAGTCTCCCACCCTATACCACCAACTCTACACACCGCTGCAAACTACAGCAGTCTCCCACCCTATACCACCAACTCCACACACCGCTGCAAACTACAGCAGTCTCCCACCCTATACCACCAACTCTACACACCACTGCAAACTACAGCAGTCTCCCACCCTATACCACCAACTCCACACACCGCTGCAAACTACAGCAGTCTCCCACCCTATACCACCAACTCTACACACCGCTGCAAACTACAGCAGTCTCCCACCCTATACCACCAACTCCACACACCGCTGCAAACTACAGCAGTTTCCCATCCTATACCCCCAACTCCACACACCACTGCAAACTACAGCAGTTTCCCACCCTATACCCCCAACTCCACACACCACTGCAAACTACAGCAGTCTCCCACCCTATACCACCAACTCCACACACCACTGCAAACGACAGCAGTCTCCCACCCTATACCACCAACTCCACACACCACTGCAAACTACAGCAGTCTCCCACCCTATACCACCAACTCCACACACCACTGCAAACTACAGCAGTCTCCCACCCTATACCACCAACTCCACACACCGCTGCAAACTACAGCAGTTTCCCACCCTATACCACCAACTCCACACACCACTGCAAACTACAGCAGTTTCCCACCCTATACCCCCAACTCCACACACCACTGCAAACTACAGCAGTCTCCCACCCTATACCACCAACTCCACACACCACTGCAAACTACAGCAGTCTCCCACCCTATACCACCAACTCCACACACCACTGCAAACTACAGCAGTCTCCCACCCTATACCACCAACTCCACACACCACTGCAAACTACAGCAGTTTCCCACCCAATACCACAAACTCCACACACCACTGCAAACTACAGCAGTCTCCCACCCTATACCACCAACTCCACACACCACTGCCAACTACAGCAGTTTCCCACCCTATACCACCAACTCCACGCACCACTGCAAACTACAGCAGTCTCCCACCCTATACCACCAACTCCACACACCACTGCAAACTACAGCAGTATCCCACTGCTTACATTAATTTCCTCTTCTGGCCACCAGGGGCCTTTTTGTGAAAATAGAAAAATGGCCATAAGTTCCTTATGCATTGAGCTGGGACGCTCAAATTTTTATGGGAGGTGCAAGGGATAACCCTTCATCACATATCAGACGGGTTTCTGTTTTTTTCAAATTTTAACCGTTTTCTAGGTCAAATGGCGTCAGGTGTGCAAATCGTTGTACTGTACGTCCTTTCCTTTCATAATACTCTCATTTAAAAATGAAGTGCAATTTATGCCCTCTACAGACACTCAAAAAGTACTCTATCCAACTAACCAAATATATCACATTACTATAACTCTGATCAGTATCAGTGGTTTGTCACTGCAACAAGCAGATTATCGTTGGTACAGCAGAATGCCAGTTCAGTGAATTACCTTCTGACACGTTACTACTACTCCCATAACATTTGTTGCGGAGCGCGGAGATTTGTGATGACGCGCCATCGACATGCGTCTAGTTAAACATTCTGCTTTTCTAGAGGGACCAACAATACACTAAAAAGTTAAAGGACATTCCCGGGTCTGTGGTATTTTTGTGGTTCCTTTTAATACCTGCGGTAAATTTAGACCATCGAAACGAGAGCTAATGAGGTCAAGTCAACCAACATTTCAAATTAAAGACTGAAATAAGAACTTCAATGGTTCAAAGAATAAATTCACGAATACAATCTTTGGTAAAACGCTGAAACAAACACTATTGGGTTTTTTTATACATGTAGTTATTCAAATGTTTTATTCCCTTTGGAAGTTTTTGATCCCAGAAGGGCCATATATTAGTATTAATAATAAAAACATAATAATACTAGAGCAGTGCCAGTTCAATATCTGCTTGCATGGGATAGTGCATTGGCTGTACAACTGCGGTTTGGCACAGTATATTGAATTGCTTGTTCAAGTGTGGCTTGAGCAACATTAGAGTTGGCAGATCCCTCAATTTCTTAAGAACTGTTCGGAAAAACAACTTTTAACTCGACTCTTCCTTGCGTCCTCAGTAATAGACCCACTAAGTTTGAGGCTGATCAGATGGTCTCTCAAAATATGCAAAAACACACATTCATGCACACAGAGATAGCATGCTTTATATACTCAAAAAAAAAAGCTAAGGAACACTTGATTTTGACCTTCGTACATGAAATGTAAAAACTGAAAATAAATCCCAGGTGTCGCGTACGACATTGATATTTATCCAAGACACAAAATGCATTAAAACAGTTGATCAGTTGCCTTTATTATCCCTCTACAGGGTATCCACAGGGAAAACCAGAATAACACCAAATCCAGACCATTAAATGAAAATATCTTGTGTGGCCACCATGTGCTCTCACCACCGCTGGACTGCGTCCTGGGAAGCTCAAAACAAGAGAAAATAACACACAACACACTCAGTGGTCCTTACGTTTTTTGTTGAGACCAGTGTGGTAAATATGTAAATAGAGTATAAATTTGGCCATACAGTCTATACCAGCAGAGAAAGCATTTTAAAGCCAACATTGAACTGGAGCATAATTTTGCTTAGATAACAGAGCGAGACAATAAGGAGGCCCACCGACTCAGGGATACGGCGAGTTTGATTTCGGTCAGTTGATCGACTTTTCATGAAGCAAATTGGGCCAGCCACCCCCTAAGTCTCAGAGTGTGGTATTTGAAGCATGTTCTGCTGAATTTTGGAAGAAAATGTGCACAGAGATTTACATTTTTACCATTCAAAACATATTCCGCTCAAAATTTGAGGCCATATTGTCCAGCCCTACATTCCAGTCCTTTGTGACAAGATATTTTGCAAGTTTAAGATTCATATTCTTTTGGGTTAGAGAGATTTTGGGGTTAGTTTGAGATCCATGACCTCTAGGAAGATCGGAAATAGATATCCCTGCCCTTTCTGACAGTAGTTAAAGCTTCCAGATTTCACATGGCTCGTGTCCCTCTTAAGCCAAGACGCATGTTAGCACATCAAGATTGTAAATCTCTGAAAGTCACCCAGAGCTTCACAATGGGAAGTCAGTGAGCTCTGACGTGCGTAGACAGGTCCTTCCACATTACAGGTGTACTTGTGCATGGCGGCTTTCATTCCAACCATAATGAGGGTAACCACTGCGAACGATAAATATCAGTGCCAACCAGAGATTTATCCACTTATAGCCCATGATGTCTGGAATGGATGTCACGAAAGCCCTGTATCCACATTCCATGAAGCTTCCATTTATGTAATGGTCATTATATTTTGTGTCCCTAACACAAAACCACTAGTGGAATCGTAAGTTCATGGCTATGAGCCAAGTTGTGTTGATGTGGTATTACTATGGTAAGTGCAAGGAGGAGCAGACCCTTGGACTTACATCTGCTTCTGAATTAGAGATACTCAGCACTCCATAAGAAGTCAAACCCTCATTCAAAAAAATATACAAAATACAGTAAAAAGGGAACTTCTGAATGCTAAGTCAAACCAAAACTTAGCCCCCCCCCCTCAAGTTTAGGCAGATTGGCAAGTGCCAAATAAAATCAGGGGTGATGCAATAGGGTGCCGGTGCTCATAATTCCCTAGGACAAATACCAGGATCAGGAAAATAGTTTTTGCTGTCAAAGGTTTATAATTACAAAAGCCAAATCAAACAAAGGGATTTGCAAACAAATGCCATGCTGTTCAGTGAAATTTGAACACTTTGCAAAACTAGTTAACCCGAGGGGGACCAGTCAATGTGTTCACAGCTGTGTGGATAGTGTATGCAAGAGGCCATTTTGTTCAAGAAGCCCTACGACATGGTCACAAAATAATGAAGTATGCTTATTATTATTGCAGCTTCTCTAATTTTGTCTAAATATACTGACGGACTTTAAAAACTTATAAGTCTGAATAGACAGAAATAGTATAGTTGGGTTAGGGCGACTTTAATTAAATGATTACGTAATTGATATGCAATTGTCTTTGAGTAAGGAGACACAACAGTGCGTGAGGTCATGACCTTGTTTGTGTCTGTGGAGCAGGATTTGAGGAATTGGTGATTTAACCTCGTCCGGCTTCACTGATCACAATTGCAATGTTGTCAAATGCCTTAAAACAATCCTTGTTAAGGCCAGAACCCGAGAGCATTTGTTCAAAGACACTACGTGCGCCATGCCTCGCCTTTCCAGATCCCAACGTGATCAAGCCATTGGGCTGAGGATGGCTGGAACATCCCAAAATCGCATCGCCCAGTGTTTTGAGGTAAGCCAACCCACAATCTCTAACCTTGTGGCTTGTTACCAGGAGACTGGAGGCACCAATGATCGACCCCGGCCTGGTCAGCCTAGGGTCACGACCCCAGCCCAGGACAATCAGATCCGCCTTGTCCATCTGAGAGATCGGTTTTGAACCTGCACCAAGACGGTTCAAGAGACCCCAGGAATCCACAGACCAAGGATCAGCAGAAGAACAGTGAGTCACCGACTAGCAGAGCGAGAGATCACAGCCCGCAGGGCATGTGTCGGAATGCTGCTTGGTGCACGGCGCAGCGCTACCAGGCTTCGCTGGGCTGAAGAATATGGTCAGAGATGAGTTCCCAACAGATTCTGGAGGAATGTTGTCTTCAGTGAGGAGTCCAGATTTTGTCCGTAAGGACATGATGGAAGACAAAGGGTCTACAGATGATGTGGTGAGTGATACGCGGCCCCCTGCATTGCTGAGACGGATCGCTTTGGAGGAGGTTCGGTGAAGACCTGGTGTGCCATTCGGTTTGGCTGGAAGTCTGACCTGGTCATAATCAATGGGAATCTTAATGCAGCCCGCTACTGTGACCTTGTCGTCAGACCGCACATCGTGCCTCACATCACAGACCACCCTGAGGTCACGTTCATGCAAGACAATGCAGGACCTCATTCAGCACACGTGACGCAGCAGCTCCAGGCCCAGAATGGTGTGCGAGTCATGGAATGGCCACCTTCTTTTTTTCTTTTCTTTAACTCACCTTTCAGCCCGGACATGAAGTGCATCGTGCATGTGTGGGACCTGTTGAATGGGCAGGTTCGGCACCGCACTCCAGCGCCCAGGATGAGGGCAGAGCTCCAAGAAGCCCTTCTCCAGGAGTGGCAGGCCATTCCCCAGCAGCAGCTCAACAGAATCGCGCTGTCCATGCCAAGATGAGTGATGGCTTTGTTGCAGGCATGTGGCGGTCACACTTAGTACTGAGATTGAAGTTGATGTTTGAAGTTGATTTTGTTTTTAAACCTGTAATTGTTGATTCTTTTATCATTCTTTTTTTGTTGATGTTGTCTGACATTTTGTCAAAGTTGTTGTCATGGGTAAAGTCAATAAATGGTTACAAATTTGAATCAAAGTTTGGCTACAATTCTGGTTGTAAGTCTTTAAAGTCCATTAGTGTATGTTCTGCATAATTTCTATGAGTGGCAGCTCACTGACTCAAGGGGGTTGTCCCTTTTCTCCCATTGAGCACCAGTCCCCCAAATCACCCAGAGCCACTGCAACACAATGGTTGCAATGAAGCTTGCCAACTCTTAACCCACAATGCACTGGGTGAAGTGAAAATTTTTCTACAGGGACTGCGATATCCCTTTCTCAAGAGCCAAAACGAGTCAGTAAAAAATACCTGATTCACCTTGCCAGCAATATCTCCCCTGTGCATTAAGAACAAAAAGCACTGAGCAGAGGCAGTGCATGTTGGAGCAAGACAAAGCAAAATGAAAAATTAGACCAGATGTCCCAGCCATAGAGGGGAAGTAGGGTGTCCATCTCAATGTCATTAAAAGCAAACACCTGAAATGGGATATTGCCCGCTAATGGGCTCTCCATTCATATGGAAAGTAGGTTGGAACAATATACTAAGAATACAAGGCCCAATAAGGAAATTGAGGAATTTTTTTCATAGGAGTTTGTCATGAATATTTCAGATGTTCATGACGAGAGAAGCCTAACAGCTGAGGAATCTGAAGCCACGACCCACCACAAACTGTAAACCTCAAAAGAATGGAAACATAATCCGAACATTCTGAATATTTCCCATTTTAAAAAATGGGATTAAAAATAGGACAAAAATACCATAAATGAACAAATGTACAGTAAAAACTCACCAGTGAATCACAAAATTTGCGCAGGCATTAAGCCAGACAACTAAAAAAGATGAACGTGGGTCCTAAAGGGAGTGAATCCTGCCTGATCTACACAATGCAATACTGCTGCAAGATGAATGTGACTACAGCCAATTATCAACACACGACAGAGCAAAAACAACTGAGCTTTCAGACCAAAATATTTCCAATATATTTTATGGGGAAAGAAAAGCTACCATTTGCTTGGCAAATTAAATTATCACCAGTTTCCCAAGAGGGGGGACAAAATATGACTAGCAAGTCTGATTAGCAGGTTTTAACACTTGCAGAGGCAGGCCTTTTTCAGAGAAAGAAAATGGAGGATGTTACAGGGAATAAAACAAATGTTACCCCGAGAACCCATCCTAGGTGACGTTTTCTTCATCTGTGCTGGCGGAGTTTCGTTGGTCTGGAGCACAGTGGCCACACCGCCAGTTTGTTTTGACGACAAACAGGAGAAGAAAAACTGCTGGTCGAGGGTCAGCCACAGGTAACACCTGTCGTACACAGTGGCCTGGAGGACAAGCTGCTGATAATGCCAAAGATACGGGGCCAACAATCTCCCTCACAGACAACAACCACTTCATCATCTGGCCTCACCTGCCATGAAGCGTCCGAGGCGATTTGAAAGGACAATGACAAAGAAACGAAGTTGGGGTGAAAGACGGGAATGCATATTCCTTTTCAGCGTTCCAATTCAATCTCAATTTATTTAAAGTATAGCCTAACCACAGAAGATTGTGATGTTCTACTTTAGCCGTTTTTACTTGCTTTTTATTTTGAGCCAACTGTTGAATCAAGACTGGTCAAAAATAACAGAAATAAGACTCCAAGTCAAAATACGAAGTATGGAGTATGGAGCTAAAACACTGAAAAGACGCGAAATTGAAAGAAAAAAAACTTTGAAAGTTTGAAACCCCGTGTTTGAAACCGTACAAAAAATTTAAAATTTTGGAACTAAGTTTTGAAGGTGTACATAGTGTTTTGATAGGCTGAAAAACATTATTTTGTATTTGAATTTTCAATCCAAAGCTCCACAATTTTTCGTTGTTTTTTTCTACACTGTATTTACAGTGTTTCAACAACACATTTTCAGAGTTTCAAATTTGACACAGTTCTCCCACAGTAAAATTTGGGTATCCAGTTTTGAAACCTAGTAAATGGTGATCTGGGGGAAAAAAAAAAAACCCTGTGAAAAAAAAAGATTTGAAACTCTGAAAAGAGGAGGCGGGATTTGGCGTCAACGTTCCTCTGAATCCTAGCTAAGATATCAGGGGACACAACTGCTTGGCTAAATTCTATGAATACCATGCGGTTGGACAGAACTTAGCAGTTTTCTAACGTGGCAAAAATGCCACTTCACTTTTCGTCCTGTCCGACACAAACTTACTGGCTTCATTTTGAACTGGAAGAAAGAAATCAAAAGATTTCAGTTTTTCACCATATAAATTGGTCCTATGGCTCTTGCTTATAACCAGTTCAAACTTATTTATCATTCCACAGAGTAATGACTATGGGGGAGAAAACCCTGCAAATGTCCTGTCCAACACAAAAGAAAAACCATGAAATGGCCCAGTTTTAAGGGAGTGGAAAAAGCCCAATGAAAGTGAAAACCAGTGGCTCAGGAAACAGGCTGTACTTCACAGGCATGGAGCTCATCTATATATTCATTCTTGGTTTACCTGGCCTTTGCGACGCATCTCCTCCCAAACCGCACAACGAGTCCTAGTGCCCGCTGGCATATGCGCTCCAGACGAGCCTGCCTCGATCTTTTACCTCGAGGGATCAAACCAACTTGCCAAGTGACCGTTTTATCCATTTATGCCTTTCGTTAGCATGGCGATGAGTGACATCACTATTCATTAGGATTATTGGTCACAAACCCCGCGCAGAGCGCAGGTATGGCTCGTGGCTTTTAGAACTGGCTCACCAGCCCAGGAGAGCGCAAGAGGAGAGAGAACTCGCAGTGTGATCTTTAAGCATTCGGACAGTGACACAATTCTTGCAGTTTGTGGCTCCAAAGTCCAGCCAATCGGGGTTAAAATCTGACTGAGGTCACAGAATAAGTCAACCAGTTCAGGTTTGTGGGCTTTAAACACCTGAATCGTATGAAACATGACAAAATCAATCCCTTTGTATACTGGGGCGCTGTCCAAATACTTACGGAAAGTTTACGTTTCGCGCACTCGCCACCATCCGTAAACGAAATGTTTCGTCCATGTGCTCACGATCCCGCTGGCGTAACTTGTAAGCCACAAACAAGACCTCAAAAATAGCAATGTCAGCAGTCTGATCCCAGCCTCAAAGAACGACAAGCTTGGTGACCCAGCCAAACCAGTTTGTACCAGACAGGCGTTTAATGCCCTGAGCAGGCTGCCAGTCTTTGAGCGAGCTCCTTGGAGCGTCCTCCTTGGATGACTGTTGCCTGGTATTACTTCTGCCGCCAGATCGTAGAGACTATTCCAGTGTGTTCAACCGCCATAAAGCGAATGCCTTTGGGTCTTTGTTAAACCTGAAGAACATCAGTTGGAGGTGTAATAAGCCACAATCAGCCATTGTAAAGGCTTGGCAAGTAATTACAAACTGCGCATTCATGCATTTGACAAACTATAATTCCAGTACAATCGAGGGCTGGGAAATATATCGTAATTAAATGGCCACTGCCGTGCCAGAAGAGTTGTCACCACCATTTGGGGCACTGCCTCTCTTACTGCGCTTTGCTCTTCAAGTGTGCCTGTTGCAGGGGTGAACATCCAAACTTCAGGGCGATTTTAGGGAAACCTCTTCAACACTTTCATCTGTTGGGTGCTGATAGAACTGCTTTAAAAATGAAAGACTGCTTCTACTAATGGACACGCATTTTTAAATACTCTTTCTCCAAAAAATGCTTTGCCAACAGCCACAAAGCGCATCACCAAGCAGCACCTCACATGAGACGAATACTCAGGTGAATCTTCATGTGCTTCTCACCAAGTACAGCATCGACTGTGATGTCATTCCTGGCCAGCCCCTCTGGGGTTAGAGTTCACAAACTGTGATGTCGTCACAAGACCAGGTCAACATTAGCCAATACAAAGGGAGGAATTTCCATGAAGGTCAGAGGCCCTGATATCAGGGGAATGCAACAATTTAGACTCCATTAGCTAACTTTGTTATCCAACACCGCATTTCCAGCTTCAAAATTAACCGACCTGTTTGAAGGACGAATAAACACACAGACCAAAAAAAAAAAAAAAAGAAATCAGACTGAGGTTCGGAAAGCCCACAGAGATGTCTTCATCTCATCTCTTTTGGGATGTATCCCAAGTGATCAGCCAGCAAAAAAAAACCAAAATGAAATAAAAAAAAATAATCATCTACTTCAACGAATATTTTGACTGAATTTCCAGATTTTGTAAATTGCCGGCTCAAATTCCATCAGACTAAAACCAGACCATTATTATTACATTGGCAGTTTGTTTGGTCACCTCACAGGTGTTCGCTGTGTTTAGAGTGAAATGAATATCTCCATGTCTAATACAGATCCAGAGTGCTGCGACATCACAATTACAGCTCAATTCCACATACAGCTCAGTCTGATTAAAGCCCAGAGTCTCACTCCAAAGGCCAGTCAGAGCAGAGCAATTCCAGGAAGACTGCCTCCGATTGGCTGATGAAAGCGCGCTCCCCGGATAAGCACTTATGACTGGTTACGACAGCAGGGATCCCATTTTGGGTTTGAGGCGGGGACTGTTGGAGGATGGTGCCAGGCCAAATTCGTCAACGACACTTCCCTATTGAGACCGAATGCACCGGGCTTTGCTGGTAGAAGGGAGGGAGGGTTGGGTAGACTCACGATAATTAAATTCCTCACAGAGCGGTTTTAGTGGCCAGCGGTCAGCCCTGCCAATTTACCCTGAGCCCCCACACACAGTTCAGTCCATCAGCGCAATTATAGCCCTCTCACTCCCCCAGTCAGCTACTCAAGTAACCCTACCCCCCTCAAGCTAATGAGTTCATCTCTCCCGTACTGCCCTTCAGTTAGTCTCTCTCTCACTTTTCCTCAACCTAAAGATCAATAATCCCTCTCTCCCCTTTATCCTGTCACTCACTCTCTCCTTCCATCCCCTACAGTCAATCATTACTCAATCCCTCTCACTCTTCAACACCAACACTCAATCCCTCTCACTCTTCTACACTCTTTAGAGTTAAAGAATTTATAGAGTCAAGAGAATTTCTAGTGCTGCTATACCTGGTAATGGCACATAATGGCGGCAGCCATGTTATTGATGACACATCGGGTTGCTAGGACATGCGCAGCATATGCATTCGCAATATTAAACATTAATATTAAATTCTAAACTCCCTTCTCGCTAATAACTCCCCCAAGATATATTGGTGCCCCCTTTTAAAATCGTCCTGGCAAATAAAAAGCCAAAAAAATGTAGGTTGGGTAAAGAATTCTTTCCTGCTGACAAAATTAATCGTTAATTACAATGGAACTACCCGAGCTCCTGCAAAACTTGCCGTTATCTGCAGAGACCATAAGCTGGTAAGTCGTTGCTTGCCGTCCAATTTAACTTTTTATTCGTTTGATTTGTACTTTGTTCGGATAATCTGGCAGAAAAATGACAAGTAGTACACTGAAGGCCTGAATTACACCACGTGTCACTGTTTAATACAGTGAATAAAATATGAAATTGTTAGAAACTATGTCATCTCGGCATTAAACAAAGTTCGAGCCCAGGGTTTACGACACACATTGTTGCATGGCCTGTCATGGGAGGATAGGTTTGTCGTGTAACGACATTTGGTGTATAGATTTTTCTACACAGATTGTTTAATGCATTCAGTAAGCATAACAAACATAGCATTGATATCCCAAAATCATTTTTGCAGCACACTGATCAGGAGTCAAGATATTCCAACATTCCAACAGCCACCCAGATAGCAGCGGAAAGCACCCCTGACCAATCAGCACACAAAGAGCATGTCTCCTCTACACAAGGGCAGGTGGGTGACGAACAGGTCAGGAAGTGGTGCACTCATGTTTACTGGAGCCCAGGGCAGATTTCTCAAACGCTGTGTGATTTCACTGCCAGAAGGGGTTGGTTTGAAATGAAGGCAGCGAGTGCCACCTGACACAAAGATCTAGATCTTTCTGCAGGCAGCTGAAAGTAGCCTGGACAGCACCGCCGTCTCACAGCTAGAACATGGTGGGCCGGAACTCAGCCCTGGCTTCTGGGACTGTGACACTTCATTGGGCCCCGTGGGGTAATCAGTCCTCTGCACTTGACCCGTCCTAGTTACTCAAGAGCAGTGGGCAGCCACAGTGCAGCACTCTGGGACCAACTCCAGTTCTAAAGCCAGAGCCTTGGTCAGGGACACTGGTGGGAATGTTCCTATAGAGCATGTCTTTCTAAAGCCAGAGCCTTGGTCAGGGACACTGGTAGGAGTGTTCCTATAGAGCATGTCTTTCTAAAGCCAGAGCCTTGGTCAGGGACACTGGTAGGAGTGTTCCTATAGAGCATGTCTTTCTAGAGTCAGAGCCTTAGTCAGGGACACTGGTAGGAGTGTTCCTACAGAGCATGTCTTTCTAGAGTCAGAGCCTTGGTCAGGGACACTGGTAGGAGTGTTCCTATAGAGCATGTCTTTCTAGAGTCAGAGCCTTAGTCAGGGACACTGGTAGGAGTGTTCCTACAGAGCATGTCTTTCTAGAGTCAGAGCCTTAGTCAGGGACACTGGTAGGAGTGTTCCTACAGAGCATGTCTTTCTAAAGCCAGAGCCTTTGTCAGGGACACTGGTAGGAGTGTTCCTACAGAGCATGTCTTTCTAAAGCCAGAGCCTTTGTCAGGGACACTGGTAGGAGTGTTCCTACAGAGCATGTCTTTCTAAAGCCAGAGCCTTTGTCAGGGACACTGGTAGGAGTGTTCCTATAGAGCATGTCTTTCTAAAGCCAGAGCCTTGGTCATGGACACTGGTAGGAGTGTTCCTATAGAGCATGTCTTACTAGAGTCAGAGCCTTAGTCAGGGACACTGGTAGGAGTGTTCCTACAGAGCATGTCTTTCTAGAGTCAGAGCCTTAGTCAGGGACACTGGTAGGAGTGTTCCTATAGAGCATGTTTTTCTAGAGTAAGAGCCTTAGTCAGGGACACTGGTAGGAGTGTTCCTACAGAGCATGTCTTTATAAAGCCAGAGCCTTTGTCAGGGACACTGGTAGGAGTGTTCCTACAGAGCATGTCTTTCTAAAGCCAGGGCCTTCGTAAGGGACACTGGTAGGAGTGTTCCTACAGAGCATGTCTTTCTAGAGTCAGAGCCTTAGTCAGGGACACTGGTAGGAGTGTTCCTACAGAGCATGTCTTTATAAAGCCAGAGCCTTTGTCAGGGACACTGGTAGGAGTGTTCCTACAGAGCATGTCTTTCTAAAGCCAGGGCCTTCGTAAGGGACACTGGTAGGAGTGTTCCTACAGAGCATGTCTTTCTAAAGCCAGAGCCTTTGTCAGGGACACTGGTAGGAGTGTTCCTATAGATCATGTCTTTCTACAGCCAGAGCCTTTGCCAGGGACACTGGTAGGAGTGTTCCTATAGATCATGTCTTTCTAGAGTCAGAGCCTTGGTCAGGGACACTGGTAGGAGTGATCCTACAGAGCATGTCTTTCTAAAGCCAGAGCATTGGTCAGGGACACTGGTAGGAGTGTTCCTATAGATCATGTCTTTCTAGAGTCAGAGCCTTGGTCAGGGACACTGGTAGGAGTGTTCCTATAGAGCATGTCTTTATAAAGCCAGAGCCTTGGTCAGGGACACTGGTAGGAGTGTTCCTATAGAGCATGTCTTTATAAATCCAGAGCTTTAGTCAGGGACACTGGTGGGAGTGTTCCTATAGAGCATGTCTTTCTTAAGCCAGAGCCTTAGTCAGGGACACTGGTGGGAGTGTTCCTATATATCATGTCTTTCTAGAGTCAGAGCCTTGTTCAGGGACACTGGTAGGAGTGTTCCTATAGATCATGTCTTTCTAAAGCCAGAGCCTTGGTCAGGGACACTGGTAGGAGTGTTCCTACAGAGCATGTCTTTCTAAAGCCAGAGACTTGGTCGGGGACACTGGTAGGAGTGTTCCTATAGAGCATGTCTTTCTAGAGTCAGAGCCTTACTCAGGGACACTGGTAGGAGTGTTCCTACAGAGCATGTCTTTCTAGAGTCAGAGCCTTTGTCAGGGACACTGGTAGGAGTGTTCCTACAGAGCATGTCTTTCTAAAGCCAGAGCCTTTGCCAGGGACACTGGTAGGAGTGTTCCTACAGAGCATGTCTTTCTAAAGCCAGAGCCTTTGTCAGGGACACTGGTAGGAGTGTTCCTATAGAGCATGTCTTTCTAAAGCCAGAGCCTTGGTCATGGACACTGGTAGGAGTGTTCCTATAGAGCATGTCTTTCTCGAGTCAGAGCCTTAGTCAGGGACACTGGTAGGAGTGTTCCTATAGAGCATGTCTTTCTAGAGTCAGAGCCTTGGTCAGGGACACTGGTAGGAGTGTTCCTACAGAGCATATCTTTATACAGCCAGGGCCTTCGTAAGGGACACTGGTAGGAGTGTTCCTACAGAGCATGTCTTTCTCAAGCCAGAGCCTTTGTCAGGGACACTGGTAGGAGTGTTCCTATAAATCATGTCTTTCTACAGCCAGAGCCTTTGCCAGGGACACTGGTAGGAGTGTTCCTATAGAGCATGTCTTTCTAGAGTCAGAGCCTTGGTCAGGGACACTGGTAGGAGTGTTCCTACAGAGCATGTCTTTCTAAAGCCAGAGCATTGGTCAGGGACACTGGTAGGAGTGTTCCTATAGATCATGTCTTTCTAGAGTCAGAGCCTTGGTCAGGGACACTGGTAGGAGTGTTCCTATAGAGCATGTCTTTATAAAGCCAGAGCCTTGGTCAGGGACACTGGTAGGAGTGTTCCTATAGAGCATGTCTTTATAAAGCCAGAGCCTTGGTCAGGGACACTGGTGGGAGTGTTCCTATAGAGCATGTCTTTATAAAGCCAGAGCCTTGGTCAGGGACACTGGTAGGAGTGTTCCTATAGAGCATGTCTTTATAAAGCCAAAGCCTTGGTCAGGGACACTGGTAGGAGTGTTCCTATAGAGCATGTCTTTATAAATCCAGAGCCTTAGTCAGGGACACTGGTGGGAGTGTTCCTATAGAGCATGTCTTTCTTAAGCCAGAGCCTTAGTCAGGGACACTGGTGGGAGTGTTCCTATATATCATGTCTTTCTAGAGTCAGAGCCTTGGTCAGGGACACTGGTAGGAGTGTTCCTATAGATCATGTCTTTCTAAAGCCAGAGCCTTGGTCAGGGACACTGGTAGGAGTGTTCCTACAGAGCATGTCTTTCTAAAGCCAGAACCTTTGTCAGGGACACTGGTAGGAGTGTTCCTACAGAGCATGTCTTTCTAGAGTCAGAGCCTTGGTCAGGGACACTGGTAGGAGTGTTCCTATAGATCATGTCTTTCTAGAGTCAGAGCTTTGGTCAGGGACACTGGTAGGAGTGTTCCTATAGATCATGTCTTTCTAAAGCCAGGGCCTTGGTCAGGGACACTGGTAGGAGTGTTCCTACAGATCATGTCTTTCTAGAGTCAGAGCCTTGGTCCGGGACACTGGTAGGAGTGTTCCTATAGATCATGTCTTTCTAGAGTCAGAGCCTTTGTCAGGGACACTGGTAGGAGTGTTCCTATAGATCATGTCTTTCTACAGCCAGAGCCTTGGTCAGGGACACTGGTAGGAGTGTTCCTATAGATCATGTCTTTCTAAAGCCGGAGCCTTGGTCAGGGACACTGGTAGGAGTGTTCCTATAGAGCATGTCTTTCTAAAGCCTGAGCCTTGGTCAGGGACACTGGTAGGAGTGTTCCTATACAGCATGTCTTTCTAAAGCCTGAGCCTTGGTCAGGGACACTGGTAGGAGTGTTCCTATACAGCATGTCTTTCTAAAGCCAGAGCCTTGGTCAGGGACACTGGTAGGAGTGTTCCAAAGACATGCTATCAGGCCAAGTGGAGACTCTAGTGTGTTACTGCCCCTCCCCTGCTGAATGCTGGAACAGCCTCTAGATGCCCCCCCCCCACAAACAAACACACACACAGACACACACACACACACACACACAAAATCACTCTGGCTAGATAGTGGATGATATTTTTCCATTGCAAGTTCAGTCCTTGCCAAGTGCCCATGACAGATACTTGATGTAAAAGTAAACAGACCTCTGTCCTGAATGACCCTGTATTAGCATCACAAGACATGTCGTTTGCAAGTCCGTCACGGATGAAAGAAATGGCAGCACATGCACTGATCAACAGTGACGAGTCGTCAGCAATTATGGATGAGAGCCAGAGGACGGAGGGGGACCAGAGGAGGGACAATGATGTCACGATGAAGTGAGACAGTAAAGACAAGCTGAATTAAAAATCTGCTTTTTTTTCCCAAAATTGTGTCCGTCCTGAATAAACATACAGAATCATCTCATCAAGCACATTCCATGACAACAATAAAATGGTAAAAACGGTACATTTTCAGCCGAATCCCATTTTCCTCCACTTCCCAAAAAACTATTTTACTTTTTTTTACTCACATCGTCATTCCATCAGGACCGTGCCGGTGAGGTTTTCTCCTCCAAGCGACGTCCTCTTATATTCCCTGTCCAGAATCAACCCAGCACAGGACGCGTGTCCACATTTAACACTGATCCGACTCTCGCCCTTCCAACATTCTGCCAAAAGATTAGGTTCATCAAGATGCACGTAAAGAACTGCAAACAGCCTCCACTGACAGGCTGTGCTATCTCCTATGGGTCCTGCTCAGTGGCACTCGAAGCCAGTGAATGGGGGCGGCCATGTTTGTTTACGCAGCTACTCAGCAGCAGAGCCTGCAGCCTGGGGGCTTTTCTTAAGCACCCGCACTGGGCACCTAAAGGGAAAGAGATTTACTGCAATAAAACTTCAACCGGAATCAGAATTTCAGCAGGACACACGAAAAATTAAAAAACCGCGATCTGGAGAATCAGTGTAGTGAAAACAATTTTTGGAAAGTGAAGGAGTCATCCTTTTGCCCGTGTGAGAGACTTAAATTGAAATCAAATGGGTATATATACTTCCAATAATTTGTCCCTTGGATTGACACCGTGGTCTGGGCCAACAGCAGAATGAGCCAACTGTATCTCAGCGCTTCAATGAAGCTTCACAGCTGTTCTGCGCTTGCAGGCCCATGTCATGCCACGCAGAAACTGTAATGTGCACATCTTCTGTAAGGCAGGCCCAACACACTTATTTCAGCACAGAGATCCCATCAACCAGCTTATCGCCCCTGTTTCCGATACGTCTCATTGCCAAGATGGCGATTCTCGCCGACTATCTCTTGCACAAAATCACGCACCTCACTCCCCAGTGAGCACATCTACACCCACAGCTCAGTCGCACGCACAAGCGCACACGCAAGCAGGAATGTCAACATCTCACCTTGGCCTGATACTGTGTGAGTGCGTTAAGGGTCAGGATCAGGGCACTGGGTTAAACTGACTCCTGAATTATTTAACTTTTAAATGAGCTGGGCCTTTGTTAGCCTGTCAACCATTCAAGAAACCAAGTCAGGCGACAGAGCTCTTCAATAACAGCCGGCTTTCAGTATGCGTGTGGGCACACATGTGCTTGTGTGTGTGTGTGTGTGCGTGTGTGTGTGAGAGAGAGAGAAGCGGTGTCTGAAATCACTCACTCACCGTAAGGGGACTCATATTTAGGCAACTATATTGTGAGCTCACGGGCAGAAGGAAGAACCTTCGGACACTACCAGGCTCATTTTGTCAGCGCCGTTGATGACGTCATCTTTCTCCTCCTCGGTTTGTGTGCAGTGCATGATGGGACGTATTGCTGGGTTAATGACCATCGGTTGGTCACTACATTTTGCGGTGGATTGTGGAATGTACCAAGTTCACTATATAGGGGATAATAATTCTTAATCGTGTTTTGGGCAGCGCTACAAAATATACTGCACTACATATACCCACCATATAGTGCACTATAGGACGTAGTGAGTGATTTCGGACACTCTGCCAGAGATTGCGCATGACCGCGTGCCTTCCACGTTTTCCGCAGTCACAGCTCTGACGATGCTCTCATCGCAGTGGTTTCCGTCCTTTGATCGATCTATTCACAGGAAGGGACTCTTTTACCAGCAGAATCATCTCCTCTGGAGCCAATACAGGGCCATTTCTTCCCCGATTGCATCAAGGGCATTAAACTCCAGCGTCATTTACTGACTGTGAAGAAATAACCGCATAAAGGGACAAAATCGGCATTCAAGCAATGAGCTCCACTGCAAGCCTATAATCAACAGTCAAGCAAAAGGTGATAATGCCTTATTCAAAAATGAGATTAATTTCCTTTGATCCTCGCCTTAAGACAGTATAACCCAACCCCATTCCCAGTGCACTACCATACCGGTTTTCAAGCAAGGCCCTATAAAGCGCACCTCTTTCAAGAAATTGAGATCTCACAGACTGAAATCATCCAATACAAGGAACTGGACGGAACTGAAGAGGCCCGAAATCTCAGAATCTTAGAAGTTACCTGAAACAGTGTGGCATGGTATTTTTTAAACTAATATTTCACTATTGCAGGTATAGGGTTGCATTCAAAAACCAACAGGACAGCAGACTATAAGCAACCAGGTTTAGCGTACCTGTCTTGTTGATACTAATCACGTCTCCGTACACACATAGGCGTGTTCTGCATGCAGAAATTCCAGACTCTTCCCCCCAGCGATAAAAATGCAGTCAGGTGCTACGTCACGCTCTTGTGTGAAAGTTTCTGTTTGTCGTGTGCAAACATGTGACAGAGTACTCCAAGACTAATGTCATCTATTTAACATGCTCTACATTTTAAAAAATCTGATGGATATTAGCAGTTATAAACAGCATAAAAAATGTAGTCTGTCAAATTGGCTGTTAGCTAAAGAAATAAGAAGAAGCAAGTCACTTTCTGTTCTAGAAGTCCGCAATAAATTATGCTAAACAGGGCCATACAGCCTCATCTCGTGCTGAGTTTTAAAACAGGCCAGCGTTTCCATCGACTCCAAGTCTCAGGAAATTTTAAAAGTATGCAGTTTTAAAATACAAGCAACAAAAAGATGTCTTTTCGTCAATGATGCAAAACCTAGCAATAAGTAACTTAGGCCAGTTGCACACTAAACAAGATCACAGCCAGTACCCAGAAGACGGTTCCGCACAAATTTCAAAAAGCATGTCTTCGCTTGAATAGCGTGACTGGGTCATTACGTCAATTTCCAATCTCTTACTGCAGTCTTGGACGTCGGAGATGTCCAGATCGCCTGCATCATTCTTCCAACATATCTCAAATAAAAACACGCCGACTTCCATATGACGAAAGCCCTGATGCAATGACGGAAGGGTTTGGCTAAAAGGGATCTCCGATTTGTCGAGAATTCTGTCCAGATTCTAAAATGATTAACTTCTGCAGCAAGTGAATGATGTCAGAACTGTACAGTGAGTGTTAGGGTTAGGCTAAGATGAGGGGTTCTCAGTCTTATCCACTAATGGCCAGCATGAGTGCTGGCAATTAGTCAAATCAGGTGTGAATCTCCACGGCTGGAATGAAAGCCCACACCCACACCGGCACGTTCTGCATATGTTGAGAACTGCTGGCTCAGACACTCCTTGCTGTCACCCTGACAACAATAAACAGCTCAGCAGTCACACCAACAACGGCTTTCCTCAATCAAAAATAAGCGGAATTTCTTCGCTTAAAACAGGGAACCTTTTTGCCTTTCCTCTTCGCTTTCCCTTGACCTCGACAGAAAACATCACGCAGGTCGAGGCAAATTTGCTGGGAGGTTTGTAAGTTAACAGCACGGTCAGAAATAGGGGTACAGCAGGAGTCCATTTCTGTTCTCCAAGGTACATTCAATACTTATGCTCCCCTTTGGGCTAATTATAGGACCTCAAGGTACCTGTGTGAACCTTTTTGAGGGCCAAAAGGTAATTTTATGTTCTAAAGAAAATAAGTACACACTGATGAGCGTACAACAGCATTACCTTTGAGGGCACAGCCCCAGTGACAAGCCTTTTACCCCTAAAGGTACAAATACGTACCTTTTTTCTGAGAGTGTGGGAACATGTTTGATAAAACTCTAATGACGTTTCCTTCAATATTTCACAAGCTTAACAGTGATGGATAATGACACGGCTGATCAGACAGGAAAACTACGAAGAATGACATGTCCAGTTGCTACAGCTGCAAAGGGCTGTGGTCCAGAATCAATGATTCCATTCCTCCAAGGTTAAGTCCTCTGTTCCTCTGCTGAAAGGAAGCAACAAACGAGCCAATTGTCTCCTTTCCTTTGGGACACAGAGGGTTTGGATGCTCCTAGTCATGGCTACTAGCCAAACTATTTTCCAGCCCATATACACAGTCAAGGAAGCTTCCTTGCCCTTTAGCAAATTCGGATACACTTTTGCTGGAAGAAAAATAGACATGTTAGGATCTTTTTCCAGCATGTCTCCCATTTTTTGTCATTGTATTTATAATGCGAGAGGGTTCGGCAAGCCCAACCAATTAGACTTTGATGTGTGACCAGGTTTCGTTAGACGTCGGGCGCACTGGAGATTCGCTCCTCCGTTGTTGATGAGTCCTGCAAATTCCCTTCACTGCCTCATACTAAAATGTGTGTCATGTCATGATGCAGATGGAATTGGGTAGCTCGGACGATGTGACCTCCTAAAACACTTGATCGTGTAATGGGCGCCTGGACTTCGGTTACGTTCCTGGACATAGTCCCCAGTCAAGCCAAACTTTACAGCAGGGGTGGGCAAATCCAGTCCTGGAGGGCTGGTACGCAAGTTTTTATATCTATCAATTACCCTGACTAAGTGTGCTAAGTGGTTGCATACACAAATGTAGATTTGCGCATACATTCAATCAAAAAAAAATGTTTCATGCAGGGAGACAAGAACAATCATCGGTGATCATTCCTGATAATTTAAAGAAATGCATCAGAAATTTCTGATTTCTGGAACAGTTTGACCAATTTAGATAATTAAGGCCAGATGTTTGTGCAAAAACTAGAGACATATATGGCCCTCGTTGCCCACCTCTACGTTACATATTCCGGGGTCCCACAGAGGTTTAAGTCTTCGATGATTACCCCACACCTTGTACCAAAGAGTGTGAGAGAGGGCGTTGTGGTATCGATGATGGCCAGCTTTACATAATAGGAGGTAGAAAGGCTTCATTCCAGGAATTGACAGCGCCCTCAGTTCCAGGTCCTTTAAGCAACTGCTTCCAGTCTTCCTTTCTGAAGAATGGTAAGACCAGTCCTTCATCCACATCACTGGGTCACGTGATGTCAACCTGGGCATTCGTGGCTGATGTTAGTCAGGTGATGCGCGAGTCAGTTGAAGACATGGTGACCAGTCATGAGGAGGCTGATACCATGGTATGCTTTCATGCCAGATGCATTGACAACAGCAGAGAGACAGGGAACACTGTTGTAAGAGCAACCAAAACAAACATAGCTATTTTATTTATCCAGGGAAGTGCTGTTGAGATTGAAATCTCTTCTTCAAGGGAGCCCTGGGGGTTAAGGGGAAGAGGACAAGTCGCATCGCTAATTAGATGAG
Source organism: Gymnothorax reevesii (assembly GCA_029721435.1). Classification (NCBI taxonomy): domain Eukaryota; kingdom Metazoa; phylum Chordata; class Actinopteri; order Anguilliformes; family Muraenidae; genus Gymnothorax; species Gymnothorax reevesii. The sequence goes on along the minus strand of CM056577.1, from coordinate 132,359,884 downwards.
GTTGAGAGGGCCAGTTTGGAAATTTACCCATGACGCTAGGGAACCCCCTACACTTATCAAAGAGTGTCATAGGATCTTTAACGACCACAGAGAGTCAAGACCTCGGTTTAGCGTCTCCTTCGGTACAGTATCCCCATCACTGCACCGGGGATTATTCAACCACCATCACCTCTTCAGCAATGTCTTGTTTTGCCCAGGTGGTCTCCCATCCAAGTGCTAACCAAGCCCACACCTGCTTAGCTTCAGCCACACGGCTGGTGGAGATCGAATAGTGTTATGGCTGCCGGTCAGTATAACCATCATTCTCTTGTACCATTAACCAATGGTTAGGGCAACACTATGGATGGATACAAGGACCAACAAAAAAAAATACTAGGCAGTACATAAACCTCACAGCCGTTGGTGAAGTGTTAGTCCCACTCCTATGTAAGTCACTCCCTGCCTTTCATGCGTTCACAGGCTGTGACGACACGTCTGCCTTCATAAGGAAGGGAAAGAAATGCAGGGGATCTTGGTTCCAACGAGGAGCATCTCACAGATACTGAGTAAAAACTGTGAACGACACTGTCAAGGAGGTTAATTTGATAGGGGAATTGAGTGACTGCGTAGTACATAATGTCATATTCCATTTGTGTTTACCTCTTCTGAGAGTGAAGCAAGAAGATTCTTAAAAGTTTCATTTTCAGACTAAGAAATGCCAATCCATGACGATAGCAACAGATTTGATCTTAACACAGTTATTGTTGATCATCATGCAGTAATTATGGTAATTAGTTATTATGGTAATTGTTGAATTAACATGTTTTCATTGTGAAGATTACAAGTATTTATTTTCAGACTGAAAATTAGTCTACAAAAGGCCAGTCCACAATGATGGGAGCTGATTTGTGATAACACTATTTTTTCTTTGGTTTCTCACACTGTAATTGTTGAAATTATACGTTTTTGTTTTAAAGATTAATTTTTCTTCAGTTATTTGCTAATTCCCATTTGAGTGGCGCCCCTTTTTAAAGTAAGAAATCCCCCAAAGTTTAGGTGCTTAAATAAGTTATATTGATTTTATTCACTCTCAATGTTTAAGCACAAGTTTTGTTGATAGACTTTAATTAACAATTTGAGCCTATTTTAGGGGGTAAGTTGAGTGGCGCCCCTTCTTAAGTATGAAATCCCTCAAAGTTTAGATTCTTAAGTAAGTGATATTGATTGCAAATTAAGCCCCTTAATTAGTGCTAATTAGGGGCCTTCTAAAGTGGCTTTTCCCACTGAAGAAGTTGTGGTTTTGAGATCAGTACACTAATACCTTCCAATAAATGGTCATATCTTGTTTGGGCACAAATTGCTAATTAAAGTCTATTTTGGGGTTTCTTTAAGTGGCGCACTCCCACATTTGCCGAACTTAAGAATCCCCATTCCCAAGACCCCTTGGCTACACCATATGCAGTACACACCTCAAACCTTTCGCGCGCAAATTGCTAATTAAACCTCACTGGGCTCCCGGACTAACAGATTTGTGTTGCAAAACCAACAATGTCATTTGACCGTTCTGTCATTTCCAGTGATTCATCCAGATAATCTATGTCAGAGCCACTTTTAGATTAACTAGCGAGCTGAAAAACAATGACCAAAATAGATCAAGGAACATTCAAGTAGCATCAGTGTTAAATGGAGATGGGTGTCAACAGTCAGACAGCAGCCCCCAACTAACCAGCCAAGAATATCACAACTAAAGCCTGACTCCGATTCTCACAGGATGGCAAAATCAGAAGATTGATGTGTTATAACAACAATTATGGCTGGGGAAAATGTATACCTTTTGAGAGAAATTATGCACTCAGCATAGACAGCAATGATGGACAGTAATAAAACTACCTGCCAATATTGTCCAAATCCCCCTTGTGCTGCCTGAACAGTCCGGATTCCCAGCTAAATATTTCCCAAAGAATCGCACTCCATCCACCTACTTGTCCACTTCCCACAGTATATCCTGCTGCTCTCTCCTGCCCACGTAAACGGTGCACACAACCCCGGCAGATGTGCATAATGTAACATAGCGGAACTCACCAGACCAAGCAGTGATCTTCAGCTGCTCCAAGGTCTATTTCTCACGTGCCCATTGTCCGTGTTTTCGGTTGTGGATTGGGATTAGAATAGGCACTCCGACCGGTCAGTAGCTAGAAAGCACTATATGCAGCAGGGTGCAACGTACTGTGCGTTGTGGCACATTCCTCAGGCAAGTATCACTAAAACTGTCTGGTACTTAAGCAGCAGTACCTTCGGTCAGTTAAGACCAGACAGGATACACTGTGTTAAAGTTACTTCAGTTATGTTCAGTCCGAAATTCCCAGCGAATGCCCAGAGCTACCCACTGACCATTAGTCAAATTCATTTCTAAAGTTTTAATAAGTCAACTTGCAAGTGTGAAACAAAGCAAGTTGATCATGTCAAGAACATGAAAGCTGAGACAAGTGTTTCAAAGATCGTGTCTGGCGCAAAGATGACAGCTAGTTAGGAGGGTCTAGCTCGCTAACCAGCGAAATGACAGCAACACAGATCACAAGCCCCGACTGACAAATAGCAACGCAGTGCAAACATAACAAACCTAAAGTTCGGTTTACTTGCACACAAATCAGACACACGCTCAGACTCCGCGATCGCTATTTTGTTTTGCCATTTAGGCCACTTTACAAAGGTGAGAGAACACAGATGCCACAGAAGTGATCAGACACCAGCGCTTACCCAGAGTCCTCCGTGATCTCTCCTCTCATTTCTCCCAGACCATTTATTCCGCTGGTTTTACTCTGGAGTATTTTTTTACAAACACACTTTTGGGGCCAGCCGCGTCCTTCCATCGACATCAGTGCCGAATGGCTGAAAGTACAGTCAAACGGGCGAGTGACAACAGGACATTGCGCAGATCCGCCTACCTGATGAACGCAACTGTTCACCAATCAGCGCGCAGTACAGACTGTCACTAGTGTGATCCAATGGGTTTCATGCGCAGGTGAGTTTTAAGCCGCTTTCCGACTGGACGCGAAACGAATTTTTCGCACGACAGATTACATTCTAAGTCAATACTGCTGCTGCTTAACGCGTGCGGATTGGTAACCTGCTGAGAATGTAGCGACATTTGTTTTTGAATAATGTCAGGCAGGGAATTGTGGACTGGCTGGGAGCAGAGTTAAGTTCTCAGTGTTGCAGAATTCTTCTCGAGATGCTCAATTTCCTCTGATGTATTTGGTCAACACCAGTGGTGACTAAATTCGTACCTGGTGGACCCACAATGTCCGCTGGTTTTTTTTCCCCCGACCACCATTACAATCCCAGAATTTTAATGAGTCGATCATTTTTCTTAATTGCCCTCCTCTTGATTATGGGTGCCATTTACCCTTTTAAGCCTCATTATGTTAGAACTAGGGACGCATGGCCGGAAGAGCTCCATGTTCAATTTGTGCCGTATATCAAATTACTCTATGACATGAAATGGAAAAATTATCGCTCTCGACATTGAAATATCACTTCGCTTCAAAAAGTTGAAATTGCGGGCACATGGTCACGAGACCCTAGTCTCTTGTAATGCAATTCAGAGTACAAAGTGGGGTAACCAGTTCGTAATGATCAACTCCTGTTTGGTATTATTTTTGTGCGCCTTCCATTTTAGAAAGAAATGAAATCCCTGCATTCTGACACCGAAATAGCAGCTCATTGATTCACCAGTCTTTGATTTGATCAGCGAAAACACATTACCGCCTTAGTTTAGTTCACTCAGTGGAAATATCGCAAAACAATCAATATGAACACTGGGCTTTTTTAAGTCACGGAATGCATAGCCCATTCTTTCAAAATAGTTTATGAAAGTGACACATCACTCTAGGCTGAATGCAATCCACTAAGGAATAAAATTGATATCTTGCCAATTCTTATACTCTATATCTAATTGGAAGAAAACCAGCAGACACAGTAAGTTTCAAACTTTCCGTTTTGGAACTGCTGGTCGGCACTGCGTGAGACGGACTCGCCTTGGGGAAGGCAGGCTGTACTTTGACTCAACAATTGGCTGCAAATACAAAATGACGTAATCCAGATTCCAGAAGCCAGTCGCCAGACCGCACGCCCGAGTGACACCGAGCGAGTACATCTTGCTCCAGCATGAGGTCATCATCAGGACATTGAAAAGGGTGTGTGAGAGGGCAAGATTAATGACGGGCAGATCCGGGGGGGATTCACGATTGGTCAGTGGAATATACTGACATGTAACAATTATGTTTTTCAAGAGGGAAAAAACGCAGGAAATATAGGCCACTGACATTAGGAACCATGTTTTATCTGCATAGATCAATTGCCTACCAAGGTAAATGTTCCTTTAAAGAACAGATTGATCATAACTTTGGAGCCAGTAAAAAGTCAAAGCTCCTCTGATCCAGCCATTATACTTCCAAACTGGTAATTCATCTCATTTCATTCATTTTCTTGGCTTCGCATGCAAACGCTTTACCATTTTCCCTTGTCATCTCTACTCTTGCATGCCTTACGAGCATGTTAGATGTGGTAGTAATCTTAGACTAAGAGGGGCTGGAAAAAAATTCAGATACTCGAAAATGCAAAATATACCAAAAAGCACTGAATCCTAAGAGTACATCTTGAACCCTAGTGAGATTTAATATTTAAGAGAGACTAGATTAATTGGAAAGTACACACAAAAAAAAACCTGTTGGAGGCATTACAATTCATAAGGTTATCGTCTCAGTTCCGCAACCAAAATTTTTAGTTATAAAAAACTGGAAAACACCAACTTTTTTGGGGGGGGGCAGGAATGCAAATGAAAAAATATTTTAAGTCGCTGTGCAAAACTCTGAGGAGGACATTCTTCTTAAATGTGCTGACATCTTAGCTCTCATATTAAAGGGATCTAATAGCATGGAGAGAAGTGCATGCTACAGTCTTCCTTCAGCCCAAGTGACCTGTGGTGTAAACCTCACTTTCAGAAGGCTGAAGGCCTCGTACAACTAATGTAACAATCGCCACAGAAACTGAAAGTAATTAAATTCTAGGACACCAACTCAGATTTCTGAGGGGGCGGGGTCATTCTATAAAACCTACAAAAGAAAGGGTTCAAGACTGAATGATTCCACAGTGCAGGCAAGAGAAAAAAAGATGAATGACCTCTTTCTCATTCACATATGAAATTACCAGATGCACAAATAGGGAAATAAATGCATACCGTTTTTGCAGAGACAATGTCAAGAGCATTGCCCTTTTCAGTCGTCATCGTGCTCACATTATCCTCAAGGTCACGAATCAAAATAATCATTTCAACCCACCCGTGAAAAGTTACATTCCATATTAAAAGCAAGTGGAAAATACAGTGGCTTCAAAAACAGAGGCGCACAGTTTTCAGGGATGTTTAATTTTCCATGTCAAAGCAACACAAAACCATAACATTTTACAAAAAAGGCTCAAATTACTGACAAATTCAACCTCAAAACAGCATTCAGCTGCATTGAACACAATAGCCATTGTTAACAGACGGACTTAAAATGAGAATAAACAAAAGGCCTCCAATCCCAATATCCCCCATTGTTCTCCACTTACAAAAGCAGACCTTTTTTGAAAAATTCAGGAACTTGTCGCTTTGGTCCTAATACACAAACTATTGTCTCGTTAATGTGAGGAGAGCAAACTCACACCACTTCCATTTACTGCAATTTATTCTGTTCAAATCCTTTTACTTAAGGCAGCAATAAGCAATCCTGCTCCTGGAGAACTACCATCCAGTCGGTATAACTCTATGCCCGATTCTGCACACCTCATCCAGTCAACTAGAGCTCAATGCAGATCTCTCGCTGTTGAATGAGGTCCGTTTTGCTGCAGTTGGAGGGAAGCCTGACGGATGTCCCATCTCCAAGAACAGGGCTGAATACTGCGACCATCACCCGCGAAGCGTGTTCGTCCACTTGTATTGGCTACGCCAAGAACAGCGTAAGCCATTCGAACCCCTCTAAAGTGTTCTGTAACACGGATGCCAAACCCCATTACGGCACCAAATTGGTTCTCACTCTCTCCAACAGAGAATGCCTCACTTAATACCTAAAGATCTTGTCAGAGATCTATTTGAGCCCAGCTTTTTTTATTTTTGGGCAGCTCTATTCAACAACATGCTACACATTAATAAGATCTCAAAAAAAATAAAACATTGATGTACTAAAACAGGCCCTATTCACCAGAGAAACAGTAATAAATCGTCCAATTTATTTAAAAAAAAAAAAAACCCCACACACACCAAAAACTGCTCTTATGTCACACACTTCCTGGCGAGGAAGTTTCCGGCCAAGTTCTGGCCAATCGCAGCGCAGAATGCGGGAATCAGCGCCGCCTCCTGTCAGGGCTCCTGCTCCGTCTCCGCCCACTACTCCTAAAGCAGACAGGAAGTGGTCAGATGAGAATGGCCGCCGTGTTTACATCAGGGCAGCACAGTCCTGTAACAATTCCGCCAACGGCTTCCACCCCGAGTGACTGCAGCGAGCGCTCACTCATGACATCTACAATGCATCCCAGGTGAAAAACTGTGCCAAATGTGTTAAGTAGGGCACAGGTTATGTATTCACCCATTTCTGTGCCTCTTGTTCATTGGTGCAGACATTATCTCTAGAATTTCTCAATCAATTTCAGTGATATTTTGTGAAAATGCAGGCCATGGACCAAAGAACAATTCATTAACCCTTTGAACCCATAGGTCAGTTTAGCGGCTGCACAGAGAACGTGCAATAACCCAAAATGCCGGACAACTGGCCATCAAATGTGACTTTGATCATATCACCTTTGGCTGTCATGAGACCTTGTTTACGATCTGGTGGTTTCCCCATCACAGTTAGCTGTGATTTGGCAAGGGGGGGGGTGGGTCACGACCCCTTTCTAACACGCAGGGTTCAAAAGGTTACATTTTGAAATGGATTCAAATTCAAATAAGGCCGCCACCGCCGAATTTGTTCAGTTCTTAGAGACAAATGTGCTGACGGAGGCATGCGCTCTCCAACTGCTTTCTAGCTCAGATCTGTAGAGATTATTAGCAAGGTCCAAAAGTATTTGGACAGTAAGTTCATTTTAATAGGCTGCATTTCTCACCATGTGTTTTTCACATAGATAGTGGTACAAGAACGCTGCCTTCAAAACCAAGTGAACAGTGTAGGGCTTACAGCCATGAGCATTGTCACCGTATGAACACCGGTGGACCACATTCACAGTCCAGCACAGTCCCAAACAAAGGAGCAGTATTGACAGCCCAGAGGGTAATTCCATGTCAAATGTCCAAATGGCTTCGACTTGACCATCTCAGATTTGGCTGAAAAAATTCCAGCGGGTGCATTCACCTCCTGATAGGAGGAATCTAAAATTTTAGTTCTCAACTCCCAATAGTTGCAAAAATATTCTTTTATGATAAAACTAAGTTCCAGCCGTCTTTGAACAGTGATTTCTGGGGAGCCACTTTCACATGGCTATACCTAGAAAAGTTTTTCAGCAAAGATCTTCAAAACTTTCAGGGGGAAAAATCTGCTACTATAACTGGAGGAATATGGACTGATAAAGATGTCCCTTCGTTTTATCAAACATTTTTGGGTGCTTAAAGTTGCTTGAAAATTTACTCTAATTTTACTCTGCGCTCTGTGGTAGCATATTTGAAGGATTGCAAAAAGCATAATTTCAAAGACAGGATTTGGTACAGCACATACAGCTTCCCATGTGTGTTGTGTATTTTGTATTCTCATTCTGCCCCTGTCTTCTGAATAATCTAGAAAATATTAAGGCTTGGGGGGGAAAAAAAAAAATTTTTTTTTAAATGTTGCCGTTTTTAACATTTTATACTATAAAAAACGAGTCCTCAGAAGATGACATATCCCATCGGTTCCACATAATGTGTGATTTTTGGGCTGTTTTTGGTTAAAAATCCAAAATTATGGGCAGCATGGAGCTGAAACCCCCAAAAGGCACAACTACACCATAAGAGTAAGTTCCATAGCAAATTTGAAGTTTCTAAGTGGTATAGTTTTTGAGTTCTGCTCCGGAAATGAAAATGATTGCGGACAGACGGACAGGGCGATGACTATATCCCACGGTATTACATACCGGTGGGATAAAAATGACACCATCCATCAATATCAAATTGACTAGTTTACATAAGATGCCTGTTATTAACTTTCTATCATTAACGGTATGAATTCTATAAAATGATGCTTAAATATGCCATTAAACATTGTGTGTTCACAAAAATACCATATTTTCAAAAATATTCAAAAAGATTCAAAAATCACAAATTATGGGTGTGAACTACAGGCATCTAATCTTTCTAAAACAGTCAATTTGATGTTGGTGGATGGTGTCTTTTTTTGGTATAAAATGTTAAAAATGAAACAATTTATTTTTTCATTTTCAAGCCTTAATATTTTCTAGATTATTAATAAGAGAGGGGCAGAATCAGAATACAAAATAGATAACATATATGAGAAGTTGTATGTGCAATACCAAATCCCACTCTTTGAAATAAGGCTTTTAACAGTCCTTCAAATATGCTACCGCAGAGTAAAAGTTGGGCAACATTAAGCACCCAGAAATATATAAACTAACGGGACACCTTTATAAGTCCATATTCCTCAAATTATAGTAGCAGATTTTCACCCCTGAAAATTTGAAGGACTTTTCTAGATCTAGCCATGTCAAAGTGGCTCCTCAGAAATCACTGTTCAAAAGGGCTGGAACTTAACTGCAAAAATATTTTTTAATGACAAAACTCTTTTTGAGTTTTGAGAATTGAGAGCTAAAATTTTGGATTTCTCCTATTAGGAGGTGTACACACCCACTGGAATTTTTTCGGCCAAATCTGAGATGGTCTAGTTGGAAATTTCTCTGAAATTCAAATATTTGACATGGAATGACCCCAGTGCAATCACAATAACACTGTCCTGAGGAAAAGCCATAGAGAAAGAGCCATAAGGCTAATCTCATACACAATTCTGAAGGACAGGACAGATGAAGGGTAGTGTCATTACACAACAATGAGGTCTTCGAATATGTTAAAGGGATTAATATGGAGTTAAATTACTGCCAAAACCTAGTATACAAACCGAACATGTTTTACAAATGCACAACGATTCACCAACAAATACAATGTGATTTGCAAATATAAAAATGATTCACGTGCAAACAAAGTGTGGTTTGCAAATATAAAAACGATTTGCAAACAAATAGTGTGGTTTGCAAATATAAAATTGATTCACGTACAAACAAGGTGTGATTTGCAAAAATAAGAAACGATTTGCAAACAAATACAGTGTGGTTTGGAAATACAAAACACCATTAACAGACGAATGTATTCAGTTTTACAAACACAAAACGTACCGATTACAAGTATACGACGAGAACCATTTCCTACAAGTACAAATCACTTTTGGCAGTTTTCTACCGCTGACATGGCGTAAATGATTTTCTCACAAATGTCCTCACTGTTATTGTCCCTGTTGAACAGCAGGTGGGGCTATGACTCAATATCCTAGATCTCTACACCGTGAAGTTGAACAGAATAGAGAACGGCCGCCAGCGACAACCGTGGACATGAGGATGATGGCTGAGGCTTAATAAAAACGCAGTGTCTACATGTTCGAAATAACTCCGTGTCCGACAGTGGGATGGTGTCAATATAACTCTGTGTCCAACAGTCGATTATTGTTTTTAATCTCTTGAAGTCTACTGAATCTTTTAGATAGCCTATTAAACGTGAATGTTTAATCAGATGGCTCAGTTCTTCAAGATGGGCACCGAGAATTTCAATCAATGTTTCTGTTTAAGCTATACTCAATAAAGTGTTCTGATCGTTAGTGATATATTTTTATTTTCCATTTCGTTATAAATCTGGGCCCGTATTCACATAGCATCTTATCTTAGCGCTAGGAGTACTACTCCTAAGTCGCGCTAAAACATTTATGTAGGAGTAAAATCTTATAATTCACAAAACCGCTGAGAGCAACTTTTAGTTAAGAAAACTGGTAACTCCTAGAATAGGGGTAGCTCTGAGATAGGCGGGAGTAATCTCCGTTGCTATGGCTGACGTCAATTATCATGCACGAGTCTTGGGACAATGAGCACGGTGATTGGTTGTTTGGTGGCAGGGCAGCCCATTGGAAAAAATATCACAAATACAACCCATGGAGAAAAAATGAGAAAATAGTCCAAGGGTCTAGTTTGTCCCATAAAATAATGGCAGTTGTTACGGGTTCGGCAGTTTTCCAATGCATTTCAAAGTAGACAGGTACGAAGATCCCCAATTTAAACACTGCCCTAACCCTAAGCCTAACTTTAGCCTTAACACTGACATTTAAATAAACCTCTCCCCGTATGAATAACTTAATTCAAAACCTGGATACTTTTAAGCAAGCTATTGTTCAATTACAATGTGTCGGCTTTTCTAGATTCGGCTTAAGATAATAACGTATTGAGCACTTTTGAAAATTGCAATGCACAGTCCCCGCATATCACGCTCTAGGCAAATAAACGTACATAGGAAAGAGATAATTGTAAAACATTAATAGCATTAAACAAGTTATTAATGAAACGCGTCACTTGCCCCAATAGCTACTTGTTACCCGATGAGAATGAGAATTTGTTGCGATCATTTAAATGTCGAGCCGTTCAAGTTTGTTTGCCCAAAACTGTCATGGATGCAAGTTCAAAAATGACGCGAAAGCCCAGCTGGAGCCAAGACCAGTTACTGCTGCTGGGCCAGTTGGTGCTGGAGCGAAAGCATGTAGCCTAATCAGAGGGAAAATTGGCTCGGGGGTGAACAGCAAATCCAAGCGGTATGCGTGGGATAATATCAGCCAACAGATCGTTGCAGCGTTACCCTCGGTGTCTCGGATGGCTAAAAGTTGCTCTCAGCGGTTTTGTGAATTACTTTTAAGATTTTACTCCGACATAAAATGTTTTAGCGCGTCTTGGGAGTAGTACTCCTAGCGCTAAGATAAGAGGCTATGTGATACGGGCCCAGATTTATGACGAAATGGAAAATAAAAATATATCACTAACAATCAAAACACTTTATTGAGCAGAGCTTAACAGAAACATTGATTGAAATTCTCGGTACCCATCTTGAAGAACTGAGCCATTTGATCAAACGTTCACATTTAATAGGCTATCTAAAAGATTCAGTAGACTTCAAGAGATTAAAAACAATAATCGACTGTCGGACACGGAGTTATATTGACACCATCCCACTGTCGGACACGGAGTTATTTCGAACACGTAGATACTGCGCTTTTATTAAGCCTCCGCCATCATCCTCATGTCCACGGTTGTCGCTGGTGGCCGTTCTCTATTCTGTTCAACTTCACGGTGTAGAGATCTAGGATATTGAGTCATAGCCCCACCTGCTGTTTAACAGGGACAATAACAGTAAGGACATTTTTGAGAAAATCCTTTTCTCCTAGAAATCCTAGAAAACTGCCAAAAGTGATTTGTACTTGTAGGAAATGGTTCTCGTCGTATACTTGTAATCGGTACGTTTTGTGTTTGTAAAACTGAATACATTCGTTTGTTAATGGTGTTTTGTATTTCCAAACCACACTATTTGTTTGCAAATCATTTTTATATTTGCAAAGCACACATTGTTTGCACGTGAATCATTTTTATATTTGCAAATCACATTGTATTTGTTTGTGAATCGTTGTGCATTTGTAAAACATGCTCTGTTTGTATACTAGGTTTTGGCAGCAATTTAACTCCATAGATTAACAAAGTGAATTATGTGGGATTATATAGGCCAAGTTTTGTTAGTAGAACTCAGGGTCACAAATGGAAGTTAGCCAAGAGTAAATTTAGCACTGACATTAGGAAATATTTTTTCACCCAGACAGTTAACTCAGTGTGGAACAGCTTGCCTGACCATATTGTTGAGGCAGAAACCATGGGAATTTTCAAGGGCTGGCTTGATTCAGCACTAGATATCATTTAGTCATCGAGTATCTGCAGTGTTGGATCCACTTTAGTAATAGGAAACTGGCTAGCCCAGGCTAAACAGCCTATTCTCGCCACTCCTGTTAAGTCATGTTATATTAACATACAAGGTGAGTGCGCACACACAAACAAATGGCCTACACACTGGAAACCTCTAATTGGTTAAGACTTGGAGGAATGGGCTGGCAGGCGAGCCTCACCTCCTCTTGCTCTTGGGCGGGCCCCTGACAAAGCCCCAGTCCACACTGATTGGCTGCCCCATCAGGTCCTGGCCGTTCAAGCCATCCATGGCCGCCAGAGCCTCCTTATAGGTCTCGTACTCCACAAGCGCGTATCCCTGCATGACAAACACAACCCCACCAAACCGGTGTGAACCAGCAAGATCCAGGAGAAACCAGGTCAGCATTGAGTGAACCACCACAAACCAGAAAAAACCAGTGTAAAAATGTACTGAAGAGTGAGTGACTTCACGTATGCATCACAGAAACACTGTGACCAACAATCTGGACTTTTACAACACTCACTGAAAACCATGGGCCACTTTTTAAGATGATTAAGCTTAATCTTTGATGACATTCTACACTGAAAGGAGATCCTCTGTTCGTGACTCAATTTGGTCAAGGACTGAGCTTAATCCATGCGAGCAAAACTGGCCTGATATGTATACATTTGAAGAGTTATCATTGTTTTCTCCGTGTTTTTTTCAGGAATTCTAGATCTGAAAGTCTCTTCAGTTAATGATGCCGCTGCTCTTTTCCTCGAGGTGGCTGGGTGACTGACAGACTGGCCTGAAGAATAACTCATATGGAGCTGCAGGTTTAAATCAATCCCGATTCCCTGATTAGATGAAAAGGATAAAAAACAGCCGTACTACAAGCATACAGGGGCAAGGCTGGGTCCAGTGCGCCATCAGGATCACTGGCTGTCTGACTGTATTCCCGACTTACACAATGATAAAGCTCGAGCAACGCTGCCACCAACTGTTCACACAGGGACATGGCATGTAAAGACCCAGTCACTGGCAGCAGGCATTTTAACACCAGAGGATGGGCGGCTTGGCATAATCGCATTTTTGTCATCTGAAGTCTCAATTCCTATCCTAAAGGGGTCAAATGCCTTTTTAACATAGATGCAGCTGTGATCAAAATGGTCATCTTCGCACATGCTCAATGGGCTTATGGGCAATTTGCTAATCATCTCCCAAATTACGAAGAATTATGAAAATGTCTAGTAATACGTTACCAAGTACTATACTTCTATCATTGATAGTTCAGCATATAGCCAACAGGTGGTACTGTGGTAGTTTTTTGGTTCTCCTGTAAAATAAGTAAAATGTCACTGAAGCCCTTCTTGCATGAGGCCATCGGTATGGTGAAATTGATGTTCTTACCTTGGTGGCGGTCCAGAGTTTAAAAAAAAAAAGTTATAATTTCTAATCCACAAAACAAGGAAACTTGGGCAAATGTCATTACGTTGACATTGTTCTAGAGGTAGCAAATGCACAGTTTTATGCATTTTATAATAATTAGCTTTTTTACTCATACTGCAGTGCTGGCTAGCCCTTTAGGAAGAAAATAAGTGCACCCTCTGGCTATTATGTGCTGATCTAACATAACAGCAGGTGTTTTAGCCCATCAGCCCTCACTCCAATACAGGGTGTCTCAGAACAACTTGAATAATTGATTATATGAAAACTACTAAATTTCATTTTAAGTGTAATATGTCATTAGAAAGAGAAGGATTTACTCTTTTAAATTATACCCTAAACATGCATTTATTTTCATGGGTGAATCAGTAACAGTGCATTTTTTCACTGGCACCCAGATCCTTGCTGTGACGAGTGTTCTGCTCATCGTAACTGTGGGAAAGGGACAAACAGAAAGACTGACGTCTCATTTATTCAAATGTTACAGTGTCAAATGATGGCACTGGATCCTCCACATGACCCCCTCCACATGATCACCAAATCATCCGTTGCTGTCAGAGACATGGTCAAACGATGCCAGCTGTGCATTGATTGGGAGGGGGGTCATGTGGAGGGATCAGTGCCATAATTTGACACCGTGTAACATTTGAATAAATAAGTACTCAATCTTTTTGAACAAAAGAAAAAATCTGTAAAATATTATTATTAGTTAGAGAATCATAATGTTTGAACCTGCAGTTATTTATTATGGGTATGGCTGTGGCAGCATTATTTTTCTAGGCTCATGAGGCTTGGTCACAGCGCCACAAGAGCCGAAGTAAACAAATCTTTTTATTCGTCTGATAAAAGCCTATATTTCCAGCGTTATTACTCAATTCTGGTAATATGCTCAGCAATTCAGACCATTTGTGAACCATCTACCAAATGTCACCTTTCAAATGAGACTGTCTGTAGTCAACGGTTCAAGAGTAGTAACCACTTCAGTTGGGAGGACATTTGCTCAAAAAAACGCTGAACTTTAAGGGGGTAAATATTAGGGCTGGGACGATTCTGAATCGATTTTTTTTAAGGTGTAATACCACCACCTGCTACCAAGGGGCAAACATCCGGCTTTCCTTTTTCCGTTATTAAACCTGACGCCGGCTGAATTAAAGTGCCAAGCGAAAGCTTGGATGTTTGCCCCATGGTCGCAAGTGGTGGTACGACGCCTTAAAAAAAAAAAAAAAGAAGAATGAATAAATAAATAAAAATAATCGATTCAGATCACCCCAGCCCTATTAAATATTAAAATTATGAAATGCTCTAAATTAAGACAAAATCTTACATTTTAACAGTATTTGTATTTTTTGAAACTTGCAGAACCATACTACATTTGACTGCAATGTTGGGATGACCAAAAAAAAAAAAAAAAGTGTCAATAATGAGCTAACCTGATCACTCAGAGACAGTCGAGTCACTGACATTCGCATCGGCAGGGCTGGTTCCACTGTTGCAGTCCAGCCAAAAAGCATCGCTAAACCCACTGCCCTTCAAATGAAAGTTCAAGCAATCCTATGTGGTGTTAACCAAAGGGTGGGATTTATTCTCAAACAGCTTTCAGTCATTCTGAGGGAAAATTCACCTTGAGGTAGCCCGTCCTCCGGTCCAGGTTAAGGTGGAGGTTCTTAATCTCCCCGAATTCAGCGAATTTATCATGGATGTCCTCTTCCGTGGCCTCCTCATGGACCCCCGTAACGAAGAGGATCCAGCCCTCCACCGCTGCCATAGCAACAGAGAGTCAGGATCCACAAGGCTAGGCTACGCTAATGACACCTCGACTACAACAGGCACAGAATTCCTCCACAGCCGGAAATAACAGTTTAATCTCACTGATTTTCCAGGGATGGGTACAAACGTAAAATTTCCATAGACTGCATTCTTTAATAAGCAAGGTGCATTCCCTGGAGGTGTGAGTTATGGGTACACTTTACAATCACATTAATACACAGCCTGTCCAAAAAATTAAGTCCCCATTTGGATATAAATAAACAAATACTAAGACTGGATCATTATTACAGCAATTAATATGTTTCAGCTGGCAATAATTATTTTATCACTAACTGATGAAGCGCGTAGCTTCTAATTTCTTAGAAGAAAATCTTTTCGGAAGATGCATTCCTTGGTGGTGGAAAAGACGTAACAGTATTTCAGAGGAGGCAAATTATTGATCTGCAGCTAGCAAAGACGACAATGAATGAAGGAAATAGGCAGGCGGAATCATTTTCACACACAAACTGGCCACCTTAAAGTCCTGACCTTAACAACATTGAAAATTAATCGGGATGTGCTGGAGAGGACTACGGAGTGGTTTGACTCTCTCATTGTCCGGACAAGATGGAGCCAAAAAATAATGAAACTCTGGTTGAAAATGAAAGATCGCGCCTTGCACATGGTTGTCAAAACAAAAGACGTGAAAAAATTTGCACAACAACCAAAGCTACATGGGTTCCAACCAAATATTTGAGAGGGTGGCTTTTACCGGCCACACAGCTCAAAATTATTAATATTATTCAATGATTTAGGTATAAGGACTAAAATTAAGCCTTCAGCACTCACATCTCTGTGGCCCCGGCTCATCACCGTCCTGTTCCACGGTGTCATAATCCTCACGCACTCTTGACCGGGCCGCATCATCTATGGGGAGGGAAAGAACCTTTAGTCATGGATCATTCCACAGTATTCTACATGTCGTGAGGAAGACATTTAGAAACTTAAGGAGGAAGCAAGTTATTCAACACCTTCAATGGTTATGTCAGGATGTGGTTGAGGCATAATACCAATTCGAACATTTCGGTGTTAAATCTAATATACATGACGATAAAAACAATAACTCCCATTGCGGAGATGACAAAGAACTGCATTTTTTCCGTATGCAATGATTGTTCGGAAATTTCTCTGAATTGCCGAGTAATATGGAGTTCTTCATTGCTCTTTGTGACAAAGTGCCCCTAATGTGAACGCAAATAGGGAAACAACTTGTCCTCCCAAGGTGAAATTTTGAAATAAATCAGTTTGGTCCCGTCACGCAGGGGACTCGTTTTGCCCCGAATACTGTGAATCTTTAGTTGTCTCTAAAAATTAATGTTCTTCCTTCTCTTTCAAAGTTCAAGACTTCAATCTCTCGCTATTGTGTTTCACATTGCAACTGTTTTAATTGATTTTATTTGATTTATTGCATTTCACCTGTTATTGACAAAATTGTTGCTCGCAATGATTATCCTATATTATACTTGTTTTATTGCGCTGTGGTTTTAATGTGTCTGTAATCTCGACGGAGTTGGAAATGAGGGAAACCTCAATGTCCTTTCGACAACAGATAAAAGGTTTGATCT
The DNA here is from genome assembly GCA_029721435.1 of Gymnothorax reevesii. Taxonomy (NCBI): domain Eukaryota; kingdom Metazoa; phylum Chordata; class Actinopteri; order Anguilliformes; family Muraenidae; genus Gymnothorax; species Gymnothorax reevesii. Next base: position 132,343,093 of record CM056577.1, on the reverse strand, counting down.
TAAATAAAACCGAGCCAAGTGAGACAAGCACAGCGTTAAATGCACACTTACCCGATCCAAATCCTCGCCCCTTTCTCCGCTTAGCTTTTTCTTTCAGTTTATGGATGCTCTCTGAAAATTAACACAGCAAAGTCAGAAAACAGGATGTGAAGGTAAAAGATAACGACTACGAATTAAGTTAATTCTTGTTCTCAAGACACACTTAAGTTACCGCAGTGTCTAGAGATACGGCAGTTTTAAGGGTACGACTGTCGATATGAAGGGGTTAGGATAAAGATTGAGGATTATGGTTAGGGTTACGGCAGGGTTTGAAATTGGGACGGCCGTACCTCTCCTCATTGAAATGCATCGGAAAACTGCCGTAACGGTAGCAACTGCCTTAAGTGACACAGTCTTCGGCATTAAACATCTGGCTAATATTGAAACTATCAATGCAAGAGGTGGGTTTCAAACAGTTCAAATGTGCATTAAATCTTTACCCGCGTAATTTTCCAAAAATACCCAACACAAAAACTAGCCAGTTAAAGTTAACTTAACTGGCGAAGTAGCCCAAGTTACACTCCACTAACGACACTCAGCTAGCGCAGTACCAGCTAACCAGCTAACTAACGTTAGCGAGCAAAGTTAGAGGAATCAATCAAGTTTGTCAAAGCTGGTCATATTTATAACCGCGTAAAACTGCGTTCAAAAAGGCGTGTGACCGTATCCAACTAATTCTGAAAATGTGTTCTGAACAACAACGTCTTTATCGTCGCATGCGAGCCACGTTGACGTTAGCCGGCTACGATACATAAAATAGCACTCGAGTCCGGAACGTCAGGGACCCCGGAGAGTTTCAGACCCAAACCGAGCGGTAAAAAACCAGGCCTGACTGTGAGAAGAGAACAAATGAAGCCCCACCACCACCCGTATTAAAGTTTACCATCACCATCCTCATCCATAGGAAAGTCCTCGCCTCCCGCTTCATGTAAATCCAGTACATCAGCCATGTTGTCTGCCTTGTGTTTTCAGTTGGCTCGTCTCGGGTGAAGAAGTGAGGAACGCGGAGGTGAAGCGGAAACGCAGTGATACCTCTTCCGGTTTGTGCTCAGTCTCGTATTTCTCCGCACACGAAAAGAGCGACGGCTTCGTGATCGGCTGAAGCAGCGGATCATTGGGTATACATGAATCACAATGGCTTGAAATCGTTAGTGAATGGCCGGCAGTTTACGTTTAATTTTTTTAAGATTAAAGTTATCCATCGTTTGTTTGTTCGTTTGTTTTTTTTCTTGTTCTTCTTATTCTTCAAGTTCTTTTTCTTCTTTGTTTCTCTTCGTGTTTCACTTTTATTCAGTCCATGGTTTAACGGTGGTAGCATCCTAAATGTTGCATTACTGCCATTTTATGGAGTTAATACTAACATATGGTGTCCAGTTTGTTAGGCTTTCCTCGTCAGTCTTGTTCTCATTTGGTACCCAGCAAAGTATCCTCTGCCTTCACTTCACACACACTTGAATATGCTCTTTGCTCCTGCTCTTGTTATCCCTAGTCTTTCATGTCACAACCCCTGTTGCTCCCTGATTATCTCCTCCCCCTTTCCAGCAGCATATATGTCTTTTATTCAGAGGTTTTGTGTCCTTGATTGATTTTGGTGTCTTGTGTGCCTCCCTGCAGCCAGGTGTAATTTGTCATGTGCCCTGTTCCCCTGTGTTTCTATGGTGTTTGTAAGCCTTACTTCTGTCAAGGATTTGTGCTGGATGTCACTATATTAGCCCTGAGGCAACAGGTCAATTCATTTCCTCTTATTCATAAGTTTATTAGTGTCTCCATATATGGAAATGTAAGATGTAGTCACTTCTTGGGGCTTAACTATTAGGAATAAACTCCTCAACCTTATTTTCAGTCCTCCAAATTGGGGCTTGTTTCTGTTAACCTGCTTTTCCAGTCTGGTTTTTTTGACCAGTTGTTAAGAACTTCTTCCAATTATTCATCGGACCTGCTGTCTGACAGCACTGCCTCGCCGGCGGTTTATACCAACAGGCTTCTGCCCCGGCACATCACTAGCCGGGCACAGGCACGGCCATCACCCTCGCCAGTCTATAGGCACGCTCGACTGATGCAGTTAACTGTGGACAGCTGAGTTTTCTCTTTGGGTTGTGGGTAAATTACAGAGCATGATGGGAATTAGCTGTCAGCTGAATTGTTTGACTGGCTCAGATTTCTGGCTACATGACATTCATGTGATGATCAAACACGCTCCTGAACTCTTTTGCGATCAAGTTGGATATACAGTCAAGCACAGCTCTACGGAGGCAACTGCTGCAGTTTGGCTTACCATGTGTTTTCACCCTTATTGATAAGGCGTTTGAACCATAGACTGTATAGAAAGATGGACGAAGAAACCGCAACGTCACCCATTGGTTTCAGCATACCAGTTAGGAGACCTCAATTTTTACAATTTGAACAGCGACATTTTGTCATTTTGAAACCAGATGTGATTCCTACTGGAGGACAGCGTGAAAGATCCAGTGAAGAGCGAGGGGTAGATCTATGGGTGAATCAGACCTTATCTGACGAGGACCAGAGGATAGCCATGCCCCCAGAGCACATCTGACTTTATCCTTTATTCTAGTCTATTTGAGACCATAATTTACAAAAATGAAAATCTTGATAATATCGGAGGAGACTTGAAACTAGTGATAGATATCACAAAATAATGTTGAAAATCATCATTGAAATGATAAATCAGGTGGGAAAGAATGGTCATTTTCTCATAGACTTCTATATAGCATTGAACTTCTTTCTGCAACCACCAACGTAGGCATCGGCTGGCCTTAAACAGAATGCAATTTTGAGAGATTTCCGCATTGGCTTCACTTTTTAGACCCAGGTACTGCATCCATCTTTTTATGGAGTGGTTTGAACCCTGAAAATTGAATTCAGGAAAAATAGCACCTCACTCTTCCAAAGATGGTTGACGTCATTAAGACGTTCAGAGTTATATACTCCAATTTTTAAATGAATGATTCATGCACCATTTACAATAGTGTTCTGTTTAGCAAGTAGCATTATGTTGACCCTTTGTTGCATTTTGTCCAATATTTTGGACATATTTTACATGGGGTTTATATAGTATAGGCTATGAAATACCCTGAAAAAACACATAATGTATGTTGTATAATTTATATATAATTTATATAATTATTTTATTTATATAAAAATTAATATAATAATTTGTATAATTTAGGAATGAAATACATTATATAGCACACACTGAAACACGTAAGCTCTGTAATGCATGTGTATTTCTTAGAATACACCTGATTTTATGCTCTGTCAAAAATATGGGACATTAAGCATGCCAGGCAAGTAACTCAAACAAGTTGTGTCCAGAATATTGGACATGATGCATATCGTTGACCAGGGTTCTTCAACTTCACATTATTTCTCTCACTCCACATGGATATTGTCCAAAATACTGGACGGCAGTATGCATCCCAGAAGCAAATGTCCAAAATAATCGCCAGACTGACCACCCACCAGCAACCCTCCCAAAAACAAAATTGCGCGAAATCCCATTAAATGGTCCCAAAAGAACATTGGAAATCCAATTTTAACAAATTGGAGGCATTTGTTCATACTCTATCCAACAAAGGGTTAATTATAACAAAGGTAGGATATCATCAGCCAGCTGATAAAACCTTGTATCTCTAAATTTGATAAGAAACAAAAACTCCTATGTCCACGATAATAACATAAACATTGCAAAATACAAAATACATTCTTGGAAGAGAAATAGTCATCCTACCCGAACACAGCTCAACTGCATTCTTACATGCAAAATTAAACATTTTTTATGCTCTCCTTTAAAGTTTATCATTTTGAAGATACAAGGCTTTATCAGCAGGCCAACAATATGCTGTGAGACTTGCTGAGAATGTCAAGTCAAACAACACACAATGTAGTGTTATGGCCCCAATTTGTTATTACATTTACACACAACAGCAACAGCAAGGGATGACACACAGTTTTTAAAACTTAAACACATTTAATTTAACAGACAAAGACAATAACAACTAACTAACAACTAATGAACCTAAAGACCAAGATTGAATATACACAAAAAAAACAGAAATAGTTACAGTCCCTTTGGTGGGTTTCCTGGTGATGTGCTGGGTGAGGAAAAAGGCTAAAACACAGGCAAAAATCCACAAAAGAAACTCCACAGGTCTTGAACAGAAATGACAGGTCTGGTCACATGTATCCTTCTTCTTGCAATTTCTCCTACTACTTTACTGTCAATTCTTTTCCTTATATACTCTTTTGCAGACCCCACCCACATTTAGACCTCTTTTTTTTTTAATTTTCTCAGACTTGCCCCAGACATGTCCAGGACATGTCTAAACATGACTCCAGTCTGAGCTTAACAAAAAAAAGTTAAATACTGCCATCTAGTGGCCGATATTCACATTACAGTAGAAATTGTCAGTCTTGATGACTGCTGGTTGGACTCTGCCCCAGATGCTGGTGATGCTTCAGAATGAAAAGAAGGTATTTTGGGTCATTGTATCTCAAAAGGGACACAAGTGATCAATATCATATTTTTAGTGCTTGAAGGCATGGGTCTAGGGTCTAACATATTAAAAAAACTGGAGATGTAAAACTCATCCTTTACTATACAGCATGCCAATCACATTATGTGATAATCATTGGCTGATGTAGGGTATTGTTGCATTCCACCGCCAGGTGGCAGCAAAACCCAAAACCACGGCCAATTGGAAAGACCTGAAATCTCTGCCAGCATAGCTGGATTTGATCTCTGGCCTATATCTCAGCTGCACTAGATATGCCCAAATATAAGCACTTTTTCCTCTTGTGCTATTCTAAAATCTGGCAAAGTTCGGTAAAAATCTATGCCACCATTTCTGAGATATCCTGCTAACAAACAGATGGATGGACGGACAGACAGACAACCAAATAGACCAACCAAAGCCGGTGAAAAAATGCACCTCCTTCAAGCACTAAAAATATGACATTGATCACTTGGGTCCGTTTTGAGATACACCCACTATAATGACCCGTCTTTCATTCTGAAGACGAATGCCAAGGTCATTAAAACATTAAATAAAACCATTGTGACTTCGATCTTTTTTGTGGTCTTCAGAAAGTTGACCGACAGTTTGCAAACCAAATCTCAGGGCTCTATCTTAATTATTTACAGAATAATAAACGCATAAAATTTTGAAAAAATTAGTATGATTGGTGTTTTTTGCTTTTTCCAGGCCACTGTACGGATAAAATAAACACGCTAAGTAAAGACTAGTGTTCAGGTGAACACATGTGTCGCCTACTTCGCGTGTGAATACCAACTGAAAGTGTGACTACCGGACAGACAGACGGACAGACAGTCGCCGGACAAAGTGATCCCTATGTGCCGCTATGCTTCGAAGGCGACACAAAAAGTAGCTAATGGCAAGAGTTCAGCAACTATTCTGAAGACAAAATGAAACTTGTGGGACTGTCAGCTCGGAAAATCCATTTCTAAGGCCCTAAAACTCCCTCCAAAATGAAGGCGATTTTGTTAAGATTGACCCCCCTTCCCTAAAATGGGCTAAATTTCAGGAACTGGCAATAATTGAGCTGAAATATTTGACCTCAGTGCAGCCAATGCATATCTCTTGAAATGTGTGTGTGTGGGGGGGGGGGGGGGGATAGATAGATAGATAGATAGATAGATATTCTTAAGCTCTTGCCAATGTGTCAATCAGTAAAAGTATGTTTGTTTGTTTATTTGTTTGTTTAAATAAACTTGTAATTTGATATCAGATGGCAGAGAAGCGGAGAAGCCAGCTGAATCCAAAAAATGTGCAGGAAATATCATTTCTGAGTAAAAAAAATCTAAGAGCAAAACGTCTCTGAATCTAAATTTTTATATATTTAATTGATATGCATAATCACAATGAGGTGCAATACCAACTCGGCAGAATCAGAATAATTGTAACTGACAAGTCCATTTTAAGACTGACTTGGCACAAGAATGTTTGATAACATTTAATGGCAGAAGAAACAAACAGTGTCATATAATAATGCTCATATCGAACGCAAACTAAATAACTGACTGATTATGCCTGAGTCAAAACTATTCATATTTTTGGATTTGTGAAAAGAGGGACTTTAGCACATGAACACCAACAATAACAATGTATGTACTAACTGTAAATCGCTTTTGATAAAAGCGTCTGCTAAAATGAAATGTAATGGCTGCAAAAAATTCTGCCAGTGGATGCCAATGTTGACCGAGCAAGTTTTGAAATGTTCCAAAACATTTCGAAACAATGGTCTGAATGTTTTGAAAGGGTTTCGAAACTTCAAATTTGCCATCCCTACTAAGAACCGCATTTTGCCCATATTTATTGATGTTCTTAGAAAATTCAATTTTCTTCTATTCTCATCTCCTCGGCACCCGGCTCTTTCTTCTCTGCTCTCTTCTCCCCCCTCACTAACGTTGCAGCCTCCAAAAAAATTGTTTTGATATGCAGATTAAAAATATAGAGGCATAGTGACAGTTACATTCGCATTAAACGGTATTGACACAAACTGCCCGTACTATACGAACTGAAATCTGACGAACCAAAGGCAGTGGACATTTAAACTGTAGTTTTACCCGCGCGATCAAACGAAGTTTGGCCTGTGAATTATTGGCATATTTACTATCCAATGAGTTCATACATACGTCAGCACACTTTCAGCAATGTTCTCCGATTGGATCTGAGTCATCAAGTCGAAAGCCAATCATACGGGACGGTTCGATGGTGCATCATTTGAACACGTTGAGTTCGCTTGTGTCACACAACTCAGCCATCTGGGAAGCCCGTGGTAGCGCTGCATTCTGTCCTTATTCGGTAAGTTAGTTGGTTACTACGTTGCTTTTAACTTGGTGCAACTGGAGTATTTTAAGAGCGTTCGAAATGCGATTATCTTACTAAACGTCTAGCTACGTTTGCTAAGGAAGAAATATCTGTCATGGGAGCTTAGCTGTCATTTTTGGACATCAACATTTGCCGAAATGCTGCTGAATGGCTTCAGTTTTGCTGATGTTTAACTTGCGAGCTAACGTTAGCAATCATTTTCAGTGAACTTAACGGTCGTTTGCCATTCTGGCTTTGACATAAGAGGAATTTGCCAGGAATTACTTGCATATATGGACACGACTAACGTTAGTGAATTCAGTTATTTTGACGTCACTGTCCGAATGACCCTTCCTCGTACCTTCGACCAAATTGACGACTCGACTCGTGTTTACGAGTGTTACCGAATGCAGCATGATCCCTGGATAGAGAACTGTCGGTGGACTGTTATTAGTTAGTTAACATTGCTAATTAAGTTTGCTTCGTTGCCACTATGTGCTCATAAACACGTATTGTCTGTGTGGGTTTAGCTCACATACTCCAAAGAAGCATGTTTCACTTCAAGCGATACTTTTGACAGGAGCCAATATGTGGCTTGAAATGTAGGAATCCGTGTGTCCAACAATATTCCAATAGATTCAACAAGATTCATTTCCTCCGTCATGAACGGAAGAGGTTCCAAATTTTCACCTTCATTGACGTGAATGGCATAATTCCACGAACGTATTCAATACCGGGTGTTTATTATATATATTTCACTTGAAGTGGTTTTTTTGTTTGTTTGTTTTTTTTTAACAAGAAAAGTTTTCGAATTAGTTTTGTCCTATTTTACTCTCGCGGAAACGAAAGTGGGTGTATCCAAAGGCTCGCACGTTGATCATTGTAAACACTGAGGACGAGTCCAGCGGCAGATTTCAGAAAAAGAAGCAGGCGAGCTGGCCAACCGCGGGCGAAACTGAAGATTTTTACTGGGAAGAAACGTTAGTTATTATTGGTACGGCAGTCGATTTCAGGGGATTAGGATAAAGACTCGGGATTATGGGTTGGGGTTGGGGTTAGGGTTAGGGCAGGGCTTGAAATGGGGCTGCCGTACCTCTCCACATTGAAATGCATTGAAAAACTGCCGTACCCGTAGCAACTGCTTACTTTTTAATACAGTGTAATGTGAAAAGAAGCCACAAGATGGGAATATTGACCTTTTTTTTTTTTGTTGTTAAGCCCAGACTGGAGCGAGGTTTGGGCATGTTTTGGGCATGTCTGAGAAAAGTCCCAGAGAATTAAAAAAAAAAAAAAAAGTCTAAAAGGTGGGAGGGGTCTGCAAAGAGTATATAATGAGGAAAATTGAGACAGTAAACTAGTGGGAGAAATCGCAAGCCGAAGGATACATTTGACCAGACCTGTCACTCTTTTCAAGACCTGTGAAGCTTTTTGTGGATTTTTGCCTGTGTTAGAGCATTTCCCTCACCCAGGACATCACCAAGCAACCCAACCAAAGGGACAGTAAATATTTCTTTTCTTGTATATATCAATCTTGGTCAGTAGAGTAGATGGTAGATTAGTTAAAAGTTTTTGTTTAATTAAATGTGTTTAAGTTTTAAAACTGTGTCTTTCATCCCTTGCTGTCGTAAATGTCATAACAAATTGGGTCCATAACAACAGCAACAGAATTTTGTTTTGGGGGACGGTTTAGTGTCGTGTCACGGAGAGAACATTTGGTTAAAATACCTCGGAATCGCCCCTATGTAGATTTTCACCTCTTGCCGGAGGGAGACCCTGGGCGATTCCATCAACACACCGTGGGATAGCCTATGTCAGGAAAAAAAAAACTCAATATAGAGTACTAAAGTGATGACATCACAGCTAAGTAGTCAAGTAAAGTAAAATCCCTTTGAGAATTTATAATAGGGTTTGTGCACTTTCTGGTATTGCTCAAATTCGTATTAATTTTATGAGCTGCCTCGCTCCGAGATTAGCCCATGGGGTATACAGATTCAAATGATCACATCAAATTCTTTGTTTATCGCCAAAACTATGTGCTTTTGCACTTGTAGTCCAGTTTGTAGTCCACTTCTGCGAATTGCATATCCATGGCATAGGTGGGCGAGTACCCTGTGATTTGTTCCCAGCCAATGGGGTACCTCAGTTATATCAAATGTTCACAATGTACCACGACGGTAGCCGATCAGTGCCTAAAATTGCAATGTCTGTGTCCGGAATCCGTTACCACATAGCGGGCCACCATTACCTACCTACTTGCCTTTAAATGAATGAATCACAATGAGCTATTTCACCATTTAGCTACACTAGCGAACCACCTAGCCAGCCAGCCAGTGAGCTTATTGCATCTTGTGCACATAGGTAAATCAATAGAAATGGTGAATGGTTAGTTTAATGTCACCTATTGTTATTTAGCAAGCTAGCTAGCATTAAAATTCACTGAGTATAAATGGTTAAGCTAGAGAAATGGCTAGTTCGATAGCCTAGCTAGCGAGCTAGCTAAGCCAATAAAAATGGTGAATGGCCATTATTGGGCTACTTAGCTAGCATTAAGCAGGGAACATTTCGCAAGCTGGCATTTACATATTGCCACCTAATGTGATGTTAATCAGATATCGAAGTCAGTAACTAGCTCGCTAGCCAAGTTAGCCAGCTAATAGTCAGTTTGCTTGCTTGGCTAGCCTCACATGGTGAATAAATATCACTAAAAACTGTGAATTGCGATTATTTCGGCACTTAACTAGCGTTAGATGAGCAAGCAGACCTAAGGTCAGTTATGCACTGACAAAACTGATTTAGCTCATAGCTAGCAGGTTATTAAGGAAACAAACGTTGGCCAAAGATGTTTAGCTATTAAAGTAAATTGGCTCTAGTTGTGAAACTTAATATCTAGCAAGTAAGCATAACTAGGTAAAGTGGCTAACAAATTCAAAGTCTGACTAGGCTAAGCAAACAAATATGGCAAGGTGCAGGTAATTAGTAACGCATTTTGAACTTGTTCTGCCTGGGAATCAGGATCATGGGAAGCGTAGTTTTTAGACTACAAATAGCATTAGCGTGGTGGCAAAAAAATTAAAAAGATTTAAGAAATAGCTAACAATGGTCAAGTAAAACGACATTTATTGTGACTCAGAAATATGACGTAATATCTCAATTGATGGAGGCATGAAAACAACGGAAACTGCTTCAGAAGTGAACTGAAAAAAAGTCTATCGGTAAAATGAATGGGAGATTTTACTTCCGACTCCAGCGTGACTGTGACTCATCACTGTAGTACTCTATTGCGAACCACCAGGAGAACGGCTGCTGCGCAGCAATATCAAAATACTATCCGTACGACAGACTGGATCTACTTTTGATTACAAACAGTAATTGCACAAAAACTAAGTTCGGAAATAACACTGTGACCGAGCCCACCATTTTATTTTCTGAGTAAATATCAGGGTATGTTTGATTTAAAAATTTAATTTAAATTATGATTTAAAACATTTAAGCGTATTTTATATTCTTTTGTGTCCTTTTTGATTCAAGTGAATGAGGAGGAAGGTTACAAATTTTTCTCGTTCGTCACAGGAAATAAATCTTGAGTCAATTGGAATATTTATCGGCCGCACTGATGGCTACATTTTAAGCCACTCATTGATACTTGAGTCACAATATGCTTCACAGGGACTTTTTGTAACAAGGGGGTCAAAAAATAAAAGTAGTCATTCACAAATTTAAGCATCTATAAATGTAAGATAAGGCCTTTGTCTCTCATACTATATGCGTCTAAAGGCAGCTATGGTTGAGAAATTCACCATAATTTTATAAAGAATTAAACCATAATTAAAATTTCACCTTATATTCAGGCTGCACACCCCGTGCGTATGTTAGGCTTGACAGAGAGAATGGTACGTATTTTCAAAATGACAAATTTTGAAATAAGTGTTGATGCCTGCCATGTAAAATCATAAATCTTATTATAAATGCTTGTAACTTCAATATAAATCTGTCAGTGCTTCCTGAGATGTAAATCTTTCCGTGATGGTCAACTGGCAATCTTGCACCATGAGTTTGACAGACGTAAAGTAACCCAGCTGATGCAGTCCATGCTGCCTCTTTATTTAATAACCAACATTGATGCACAAGAATACAGTGCCGTGAAAAAGTATTTGCCCCCTTCCTGATATCTTACTTATTTGCATATTTTTCACTGTTACATGTTTCAGATCATCAAACAAATTTTAACATAAGACAAACATGACCCAAGTAAATACTAAATGCAGTTTTTAAATGATGATTCCATTTATTATGAGGAAAAAGCTATCCAAACTAACCTGGCCCTATGTGGCAAAAGTAATTGCCCCCTTTCTTAAATCACAAATTAACTGTGACCAACCACATTTTGAGTCCAATTTCACTAGCCACACCCAGGCCTGATTACTGGCAGACCTGTTGAATCAAGAAATCGCTTCAATAGAACCTGCTGACAAAGTGAAGTAGGTTAAAAAAATCTCAAAAAGTCACACATCATGCTGTGAACCAAAGAAATTCAAGAACAGATGAGAAACAAAGAAATTGACATCTGTCAGTCTGGAAAGACTTGCAAAACCATTTCTAAGGCTTTGGGACTCCAGCGAACCACGTTAAGAGCCATTATCCACAAATGGAGAAAACTTGGAACAGTGGTAAACCTTCCCAGGAGTGGCCGGCCTACCAAAATTACTCCAAGAGCTCATCGACGATTCATCAAGGACGTCACAAAAGAACCCAGAACAACATCTGAAGAACTGCAGGTCTCACTTGCCTCAGTTAAAGTCAGAGTTCATGATTCAACAATAAGATAGAGACTGGGCAAAAATGGCATCCATGGGAGAGTTCGGCGAAAAGCACTACTGACCAAAAAGAACACAAAGGCTCGTCTCATATTTGCCGAAATGCATCTTGATGATCCCCAGGACATTTGGGAAAATATTCTGTGGACTGACGAGACAGAAGTTTAAGTTTTTGGAAGGTGTGTGCCCGCTTACATCAGGCGTAAAACAAAAACCGCATTTCATAAAAAGAACATCATACCAAAAGTCAAACATGGTGGTGGTAGTGTGATGGTTTTGGGCTGCTTTGCTGCTTCAGGACCTGGGTGACTTGTCGTAATTGATGGAACTATGAATTCTGCTCTCTACCGGAAAATCTTGAAGGACAATGTCCAACCATCAGTTTGTGAGCGTGACCTCAAGCTCAAGCGTACTTGGGTTATGCAGCAGGGCAATGATCTGAAATGCACTAGCAAGTCCACCGCTGAATGGCTTAAAAAAAAACAAAATTAAGATTTTTGAGTGGCCTAGTCAAAGTCTGGACTTAAATCCGCTTTACATTCATTGGCATGACCTTAAATAGGCCGTACTTGTTCAAAAACCCTCCAATGTGGCTGAATGAAAACAATTCTGCAAAGGAGAGTGGGCTAAAATTCTTCCACAATGATGTGGAAGACTCCTTGCCAGTTATTGCAAACGTTTCATTGCAGTTGTTGTCGCCGAGGTTAGCATAACCAGTTGTTAGGATTTAGGGGGCAATTACTTTTTCACATTGGGCCACATAGGTTTTTCCCCTTAATAAATGAAATCATCATTTAAAAACTGCATTTACTTGGGTTGTCTTTGTCCAGTATTAAAATTTGTTTGATCTGCAACATTTTAGTGTGACACATGCAAAAAAAGAAGAAATCAGGAAGGGGGCTAATACTTTTTCACGGCACTATATATGCAGTTTCTTGACAAATGATGGAGTAAAGACAATTCTAGCAGTGCTTGTACAAAATCCCTGTTTAGCATATTGCGACTCGTGAAAATATCGCTTTGATTTTTGCTAGCTGGCTCGTTAATCATACACATGTTGCTGTAATGGCCCTGCACATAGGCCGAGGTTTACAAAGCCACAGCATGTGTGTGCTACTGTAAGTTAAACTGAGCAGCTGGGCGCACATTTTAAGTCAGGTGCAGGACCAACGTACATATGAGAATTTTGCGCAGTACATTTCCGCTCGCTGGATTGTAGCTCCCAATACTTTATTGACTATTAACGATGAAGTCCTGAGGGGTACAATCCACTGTGCGAATATTCATTGCTTTTAATTTAGCTCCTTAAAGTTCTCTGGAGTGTAACTGTGTTCTTCAACACCTGCAGCAATCTCTTTTTGCGTAACATTACAGTTCTTATATTTATCTAAAGTGGTTATACTTAGGAAATATATGTATGTCCAAACTCATATTTTTACTAACCTTGTATTAATGCTGTTTTCAGGTCTGGTGTTTTCGAATGGGTGGATGACGTCATCAAGAACTTTTATACTTCCCATCTTAAACTGACTCCCAGACTGATTCCTCAGTTAGTCTCTCACACCCCCTTGAGCTCCACACATTCAGTCCCTGAATCTGAAGTCAGGCCACCCTGCTCCGGTCATCGCCTGATCCACTGTAATAGTTCGAGCCGACAGTGAGTGCGGCACGTCGGGAGGATGCGCCCCGCCGCCGGCCGACGGAAGCCCAGCACTCCGAAGCGCCGCCCGCCGCTCCCGGCTGCGACACCGGCTCAGCCGCGGGGCAGCCCCGCCGCACCACGTAAGCGAGGGGCGTTCAGAGGGCGTTTGGTGAATCTTCCTCGGCCTTCTGCTCTTCATCTGTGATTTTTATGATTGTGCAGGTGTATGGATGGGCATTTGTGTTACTGTGTGAGCATTTCATGGCAATTTGTTTCACTGTGTGTGTGTGTGTGTGTGTGTGTGTGGAGCACCTCCAAATAATTATCTCTGCTTGTATTTGTGTCTGAGTTTGTGTGAGTGAGTAATTGTCTGTGTAACACAGATGTGTGTGTTTGCTGTTTGGTGCATATGTACCAGGGTCAGAGAGTAAGTCGTGTCACATTTGTCTTATGCCCAATAATACATCCTAGTGCTTTGATTATCAGTTCTACCCCCAGGCTAAAGGACTGTGCTGATATTGGCTGATGTAAGTGACTGCGAGGGGCTTCCACTTTCCAGTAGATTATTCCTCTGATTATATCAATTGCATTTTTATCTCTACATCAGTGCTTCCCAAACCTCTCCTGTAGGCCCACCTGTCCTGCATATGTTACATCTCTCCCTTCTCCAGCACAGGTGATTCACATGATCAGGTGGTCATCAATCACCTTTCAGGGGTGATAAACGAGCTGATCATGTGAATCACCGGTGCTGGAGCAGGGAGATCGAACACATGCAGGACAGGTGGGCCTACAGGAGAGGTTTGGGAAGCACTAGTCTACGTGATTTGAGTTTCTGGGTTAATTTTACCGCTGTAAGTTATAAAACTTACAATAAGGCTCCCAGTATTACTTGTTTCAGTACCCTAAACGTTAGGATTGTTTTGTCGATTCCTCTTGTTGTATTGGTTCATAACCCTTCTAGTGCTTGAATTATGCCGCCCCCCCCCCTCCCAAAGGGAGAGGGTAGACATTTTTTTGGCCTCTGTTACGGTTCATGTCAGAGTTCCCACAGAGCCTAACTCTGAAACTGCGTTACCTTAACAAAATTTTGCATACTTAATACTCTGGTCCAGCAGTGCTGCCTTTTGGTCTGTGCCTGTCTGTCTGTCAATCCGGCGAGTTAGGCAACGCAGAGGGAGCCATCTGTTTTTATGAGTAAAAACACATTCTAGCTGCTACTTGCCTCTCGGGTTTTTGACACTTTTAGTCCTGCCGAGTGCACTTTTTATTGTATGTCACAAGGGATGAGAGAGTCTCTTTAATCTATTCTGCACCCCTCCTTTCTCTAACTTCCTGTAGCGCCCAGTGGATCACCAGAGCGGAGGAGGAAGCGGTTTCGTCCCGGCACTCGTGCCCTGATGGAGATCCGGAAGTACCAGAAGTCCACTGAGCTGCTGCTTCGGAAAGGGCCCTTCTCTAGAGTGGTACTGCGGCCGCCAAACTCACCAGCTTGCACCCCCCACGTCTCTCCGTTGCCCTGCTAACTCTGTTATCCCTGCTCGGCGTTCGCAGGTTCGAGAGGTGTGTCAGACATTCAGCATTCTCCACCTGAGGTGGCAGGCCATGGCATTGCTGGCATTACAAGAGGTACAGTGAGTTCCCCCTGCTGTGGATCCCCAGGCTCCAGTATCAGTCGTTAGATGGTCTGTCTGCACTGTACGTGTCACTTCCTTTTTACCCTATCCCTGAACGTGTCATTTCCTGTTCCCTCTGTGTCTCCTCTCTCAGGCTTCAGAGGCCTTCCTGGTGCGTCTCTTTTCCGATGCCAACCTCTGTGCCATCCATGCCAAGCGGGTGACACTGTTTCCACGGGATATACAGCTGGCGCGACGGATCCGAGGAGTGGAGGCTCTCTGAGGGGGCGGGGTCAGTTTCAGGCCAGCCACTAAAGCCTCTCAGGGGGCGGGGTTAGGGTGGGTCCTATCCCACCCCTGTGCACCCTTTGGCACTAGCCTGAATATTGAATGTGAAAAGTTTTTAAAACAGAAGTTCTCCCTTGGAATTTGGAAATATTATGGAATAATTTATCCTGATTTCAAATCATTCCAAGTTTTAGGAAAAGTATTGGAATTATTGACCCATTTAGTGTCCTACATGGCCCTTTGTTTTAATGAATGGTGTATTTTACACTGCAATGCTGGAGGATGGATAAATTGGATTTCTGAATTTGTGAGAAAACGAACCTTGCAGATGAATCCAGCACAAGAAAAAGTAGTTCTCTTTTTTAAATAGTTTGGACACACGCTCAGAAACAGCACTTGTCAGTGGTCAGCTCAGACTTCAATAAAACAGAGCGTAAATGGCCTTTTTTTTAGCCCAGCTCAGTACTGCTGTAATGTTTTAAACATTTCAAAATGTATAGATCTGTGTGCGGTGTTTCTTTGGGTGCAAGCGTATCACTGAACTCGTGTGACACTCCACACTGTGTTGTCCAGAAGTGGTTATAATCCTGGTTCATGAAGTAACAGTCATCCTCAGAGTTTAGCTCCAGCTGCCAGGGTTTAGAAAAGCTGGGAAACCTTATTCAGGTAATCAGCTGTGAGTTAAACTCAGGGTACTCCAGACCTTTCACCTTCAATGATATATCCTGTGCAGCAGTTTGAGGTTCGGATTGAATATCTGACTGCGATTTGACAGGCTTGTTCATATAAGTGTATATTAATTATGTCATGGTATGGTCATCTTGTGTGTCGTATCCTGCTTTTATAATTTGTATCTGCTAATGCGCATAATGTACAGAAACAAGCTTTGCCTTTTCAGTAGTATTTTTTTTTTTCCCCCTGTTCGACTTATTTTTAAAAAGTTTTTTTTTTTTTTTTGCAATTTTATGGTTTTATATGGCAATTAAATTCAATTTTTGACCTTGTTTGTTAACTGTGTGTTATGGTATTTGCTGGTAATGGGTGTTCAGTATTCAGCCTTCATTTACTCTGGAATGTTCTTTTCTGAATATGTGGGAAAACCCACAAAAGTTCCTTTTAATCACCCTTCAATGACTGAATTTCCAGTAATGCTATCATCAGCAATAGAGCCTGCTGCACACTTGTTGGCACCCATCGTAAAGATGATTAAAACGGTTATTAAAAATTTAACCTTTTGGTGAATTAGCTTGATCTCATGTTTAAAGAGGATGAAATTCAATTTTTAATCAAAGTGAATTTATTTTGACAAAAAACCCTGCTCATGATATTGTGATCTTTAAAAAAAATCACATCTACAAAGATTATCGGTACCCTTAAAAATTCTTATAAACAAAATGTTTGCTGTTTCAGGTGATCAGAGCATTTAGGAACTGTCGAGCAGTGACCCATGGCTTCCTGGATAAAATCAAGGAGGTTAAAAAGAAGAAGACATGACAGATGGCTCCAGTTAAACGCTGGGGTTTGGCACTTGCAGAGTGTAAATGGAGCTGCGATGTTGGAGGGTTCCAGCAGATGGCACTAGCAAAAAAAAAAAAAAAAAAAAAGTGCAGTCTCTGGAGACACGGCAGGTTTTATTGGTACGGCAGTCGATTTTGAGGGATTAGGATACGAACTCGGGATTATGGTTGGGGGAAGGGTTAGGGGTTGGAGTTATGGTGGGTTAGGGTTAGTGGGTAGGTTAGGGCAGGGCTTGAAATGGGGACTGCCGTACCTCTCCACATTGAAATGCATTGAAAAACTGCCGCACTTGTAGCAACTGCCAAAAAAAAGGCATGGGGTTCGTTCAGGTGTTTATCAAAAGCAAAATCCCCTCACTCACAAAAAGTAAGTCTACAGTAATTTAATGAAACAGTCCGCGTTCCTCACATCTTCAGTTATTGCTTGAAATATATTCCCACCCAAGTTTGATTGCGGACGTGTCCGTGAAATGGAACAATCACCCCCGTGCTGCTAGATGGCGCGCCATCTACAGAATGTCTCTGCTAGAGCAGACCAGATTTTACTGTGCATGTGCAGTGTCCCATAGTTTCATTGGAGCCATTTGTCCTGTCTTCTCCTTTTTATACTCCTTGGATCAAATGCACAAAGTTTTGGCAGCCTTTAGCCTATTTCACATTTCTGGGAATGCAAACCGGAAGGCAGGTAAACTGACTTCCGCTAGCTTCTGCTAGCTTGATGCTCCATGAGTCAACAATGGAAGAGTGTTAGTAGTTGGGTATTCCCGGTCCTGACTGTTCAAACTCGAAGAAGCAAGCCAACCTCTCTTTTCTCCGTCTGCCCACTGAAGATGACGTAAGGAGGAGATGGATTTTGTCCATAAGAAGAAATGATGGAGGAAGATGCACAATTATGAGATGCAGCTAATGAGGTAGTACCTCAAGTGTACAATGCTCACTAAGCTGTCCCATTCAGCTCCATGTGAACTGCGGCATGAAAAATATGAGTGACTGCAATGACAAAGAAAGGGATCTGTGATGGAGTTGGGTTGAAAAACGGATTGACCTGGTGCAGAATTTTCATTGACTACGATTGCTGTCCTCCTGCAGGTAACTAGTCATGTTGCTGCTTCTTACAAATCATGCAGGTAACTTTTGCCATCTATTTAAAAACTGAGGCAAAAAATAGGATCTGCAAAGTCAGTTAAACCGGAAGTAGATTTTTGAGTTATAGACCCAACCGGCATATCGGGGAAATTTGGAAAATGTCATGGCCACGCCCCCTTTTGGGGTATAGAAAATGGTGATGCACAGCTTGATTCTTTTCAGAGAATCGGATCTTTCGAGTCTATAATCAAGTTGGGTGCGGGGGGGAAATGGAAGAAATTGCGCAAGGGAACACATAGGCTGTGTCAGAATAGTCTTTTTTGCTTTGAAAAGTTCCTAACTCGTAGAAAACGATCCAGAAGTATTTACGTGGCAGCCATGATAAGTGTTTTCAAATTCTTTAAATGTAAATCAAAGGTGCTGCAATGCTTCCAAATTTATCACCTTAAACATAGGGTACACTGAGGCATCCTTTTCGAAAAGAAAGGAGGAAATGCTATCCGGCAGTTACGCGATGACCGTCGATCCAACCAATCATGAAAACAAACAAACATGACAGGCAGGAGGCGGGTGATCACTGTGCCTAGTGAAAGTGCATTCGGATTCTCTTTTTCCCACATGGAAAGAATCGAAATGAACATATATGCGGCATATAGGCCAAATTCAGGTACATATATGTGCTTATAGAGGGCATATAGGTCATTATAGCTCATGTTTTTATTCTCAAGGTAATATCTGCATATTAGTTCAAAGTCCCTTACAGAAATAACAAGAACAAGATATACAATGTGCAATATTGAAAAAAAGGAAAGAAAGAAGTCTTCATATACTGTAACTGAAATACTGCGAAGTTGTGTGTTCAGTCAGTCAATCAGTCGTCTGATGAGAGAATCAATGGGTAGGTATGAGCCTGGTACCCCATGTGCTTAAGCACACTTCAAAGTTAAAAGGGACGAGATGTCCTTGCTACTTCAGTATCGTGGATATCACTGCATATTGCACATTTTCGTACCATTAGTCCGGTTTCTCACTTCTAGAACCCAGGTACACATAAGGTAAATTGACCCTTCGACAGAGCATTGCAAGGATTCATAAGACTTATTTTTATTTAACCCTTATTTAAGATGTCTTTCCCATTAAGCTTTTGTTCTATTAGAAGGTCTTAAAGCCCATCAAAGTCTTATAGAACAGGTTATTCAACTAGGGTGTTCTATAGGAAGGTCATATAGAACCGCAATAATCTTATAGGACTTTCTTTTCCACAGAGGTGCTCTATAGGTTTCTAGCCAATTCCTATGGAACACACGGAAAATCTTACAGAACATGCTATTCGAATAAAATGTTTAATAGAGTTCAAATCCGTCAAAATTTCACATGACTATAGTCTGAGTCTGAACAAGAATTTTTTGCAATTTTCTTCTACTTACTTGAGGAATAAATTTTATGACAGTTAAAATATCAGGGAAATTATGAATGGTGTACTGTATATTGAGCTGACTTTGCCTTACATTTTTTTCACAAACTGTACAGTAAAACCAGTCCACATTTCATGTCAACATAGCCTACGTCTCCATGAACAAGATTCTACAGGAATTTTCCTTTACTTATTTGAGGAATCAATTCGACGATATACAAGATATTGGGGGAAATTATGAATGGTACATTGTATTCTGAAAATCAGTTCAAACCATTCCACAGCTTCCATTCAGGTTCGATTTTTATGCGCGAACAGTCTTCAATCAGAACTTGTGTTTCTTAACGGTGGACGAAAAAAAAAAGCGTTTTAATGTTTTTACCGTCAAGTTCAGAATACGGGTGCACATAGATTTTAGGAGCGACTGGCTTGACCACGGAAAAACGAAAGACGGCTGGCTTGACCGCAGTAACATTCTGTGGCGGTCAAACTGCCAGCGCGTGTCTAAGTAGGCGACTCATCTCTCAACTGTCACCAGCCTCGACTATCTTCTGCCATCTGTCCGTTTATTAATTCGACATTACTGTAAATATCTTTAACTCTTTGTGTAAATAGTTCAATCCGATCGCGTAAATGCCACTTAATTACGCCGTCATCGTTTATTTTTTTATTAATTGTGAATACTGTTGGATGAGGTAAGTTAACCCAAACGATAATTTAACGGAACAATTGAAATTTTACTCAGACAGTCGTTCATATTTGTAGTGTATTTCTTCCAGTCAGATTAACGGTTAAAATCTAGTCCTTACCTTTCTAAACAGATATCGTTTAAGTAATTTAACGTTACTTGAACTTCGTGTTTTCAAGAGCTCGCAAAAGGATGCTAACGTCAATGAGCGCGTCTCCTCAGTGGGACACTATACTCGCAGTCAACACTTGGCGGTCTGGTTTCGCGAGAGTAGTGGCAAAGGCTGCTCTGAAGTCGGCGAAATTATTCATTTAAAAAAAGGATTTAGCCTGCCAAATACACTGTATCAAACACGCAAACAGCTTAATTGAATAGTAGCCTATTGCGTTAAATCTGCGTAAGGTCATGTTTTGAAAATCAGAAGAAATAGCTGCAGGTTCGTTCGTTCGTCTTTCCACAGATGGCAAAAACTTGTCGGCCCAGATGCGGGAAGATTTCGGGTTCTGACTCCATTATAATCGCCCGATTCCGTAAGGCCGTAATCTGCCCAGAATCAGATTGAATGACTGCCCAATTCTGGCGCAGTTCCCTTTCTGCCGTCACCGCCGTAAATTTGCCATTACTCAGCCCAGTAACAGAAACATAACGCATTGCTGAATACTCCTCAGCCCGGACATGATTTCCTGCCTCAGTGTCACAGTGTTAAGGTCAAAGGTCAAATCCAGCAAAAAAAAAAAAACCTGGCATTGCACATCTCTGGGTCATAGTGAGTTACCATACCAAATTTGGTGAAGCTGCGATCATTAGATGCCAAGCACTGGCCCGGAGAAAATCATGGACAGACGACGGAAGACAGATGGACACGCAGGTGACGACAATACCCCTCCGAGTCGGCCGAGGGGTAAAAACTACTGTGACCCGATAACCACTTGCAGTGTCATGTCAGCAAAGTGCCATGACCCTCTCAGTTACAGCCCAATCGTAGAAAAAAAATGATCAGGCCCTGTCACCGGAACTCAGCCGACATCGCCAGAATCCCGCCACATGCGGCCCAGTTCCAAGCCATACCAGTTTTGGACAACCCAAGCAACCCAAGGACAAATCTAGAAATGAGTCAATTCTCGCATCCGGCCAGAACTGTTTTCCTCATGGAAAGGTCATTGAATGAAAGTTTGAGTCTACAACCCCAATTCCTAAATAGTTGGGACAAAGTGTAAATTGTGAATAAGATCAAAATGCAATGACTTTCACATCACATGAGCCAGTATGTTTTTTTTAACATTTTTATCCACAAAATGAGCTTATTTAAAATTTTCTGGCTGCAACTGGTCTCAAAAAAGTTGGGACACAGGCAATCCGGGTAATTTTTACCCGGAACAATTTGATCGGAGTTGCCATCTCTGGTTTTTGGTCATACAGACTTTCGCCGCCCAGGAGGCATGGAGCTAAGGATCCAGCGCATTTAGCTAAACTGGCACGAAACAAGCTGTTATATAATTTTATTGTGAATTAACATCTAAATAAGCAGGGATGGAAAGAATTCCGCATCCATCCTCCAATTTTCGGCATTAATTTACCGGAACAATTTGAAAAGAAGGTTACATAGGGTTACATATACAAAACCCAAAACCAGTGAAGTTGGCACGTTGCTAATTGCTAACTCAAACTGTCTTTGTTTTTCTTTTTCTTCCCTTTCTTTCTCTTTCTTCCCTCTCAAATACTCTTTGTTTTTCTCTTTCCTCCCTTTCAATCTCAAGCAGTTTTAATTTAAGTTCAATTTCTACATTAGGATTTTCCAGTGGAAACTGTTCCAGATCTCCTGGTGCTAACACATTTTCATCAATGTAATATTCAACAATCTCTCTAGCCAGTCTTGCTTTTCACATGGCTGGTTTTACCAAAAAAATTGTGAAATACTTTACAATGTTCCTCAACGTCAAATTGCAAAGGCTTTGAAGGTCCCATAGTCAACAATGCATATCATCATTAAAAGATTCAGAGAAACTGGAAAAATCTCTGCGTAAGGGACAAGGCCAAAGACCTTTACTGGATGCCTGTGATCTTTGGGCCCTCAGATGCCACTGCAACACTCACCGGCATGATTCTGTTATTGACATTACTAAATGGCCCCAGGAATACTTCAAGAAACCACTGTCTGTAAACACAGTCCACCTTGCCATCCACAAATGCCACCTAAAACTCTCATGCAAAAAGGAAGCCGGTTATCAGCGTTCAGTTCAAAAGCCAGGGTCTCTGATGTATGGAAATGCATTAGTGCATATGGTGTGGGACACTTGCATGTTTTAAAAATCACCATGAAAGCTAAAAGATATATAAAGGTTTTAGAGCAACATATGCTCCCATCCAGGCAACATCTATTCCAGGGAAGGCCTTGTGTATTTCAGCAGGACAATGCAAAACCACATACTGCAGCTATTACAACAGCATGGCTTCGTAGCAAAAGAGTCCGTGTGCTGAACTGGCCTGCCTGCAGTCCTGATCTTTCACCGATTGAGAATATTTGGCACATAATTAAACGATAAGTCCATCAAAGGAGGCCCAAAACTCCAGCAGCTGGAAGCCTGTATTAAACAAGAGTGGGATCAAATTCCAATGGCTAAACTCAAGAAACTTGTCTCCTCAATGCCCAGATGCCTCCACTCTGTATTATAAAGAAGAGGGGATGCTACACCATGGTAAACAGGCCCCTGTCCCAACTTTTTTGAGACTTGTAGCAGCCATCAAATTTGAAATGAGCTCATTTTGTGGATACAATTGGAAAATTCCCAGTTTCAACATTTGCTATGTTGTCTCTGTTCTATTGTGAATAAAATACTGGCTGGTGTGATTTGAAAGTCATTGGGTTTTGGTTTTATTCACAACTTGCACTTTGTCCAACCCATTTCAGAATTGTGATTGTACATAAACGCAGTTTCAGTAGAGACACCACTTTGTGGAAGTTTATAGGTCTCTGATACAAGGAGAAAAGGGTCACAAATCATGTTACGAATGTATTCATTTCACAAGAATATTATATTCGAAATTAGTGTAGATTCCATGACGTGAATCCTACAGGTCTGATAGCGAAAGTAAATGAGGTAAAATTTGATGCCCGGACAAGATCGGTGTAATGACAGGGTAACCGCAACACCATGAACAGTTTTCACCATTTTATTTGCATTTTTTGTACAAAAAAAAATGCAGACCTATGATGAGTAAAAAAAGTAATACTTCAAAATTTCTCTTAAAAATACACAATGTCTCAAACAGAAATACAAAAAAACATAGCCCATGGTATAGGTAAAAGTTTGTTTTTTTACTCTGTTCCGCATGCATTGTTTATAAACCATTATTTTGAGAATAAAAGAGACCAAAGTAGATCTGCTCTGGTACAAACCATTATGGTCTGTGACTTATAAAAACATTACCACACATCTGAAAAAATGCGCAGGTTGAACCTTAAAAAGACCATTTCTCTCAAAAATTGAAGCGGGTCACTGAAATGAAACTGCACACCAAAAAAATTTTAACTCTGACCAGAATAATGAATTACAAATGTATTGCAGGTATTGAAATAATGCTAATAAAAAACTCTTTTAAGTAAACACATTGCCATAATTATACACTTAGTACATAGTAGCAACAATAGTGATACCTATTAAAAATACAACATTTGTAGGAAAAGAGCCCAATCCCAGGGTTGTACTCTCCCAGGCTAATACTACACTACAGATTGCACTTAGTCAGTATGGCTTTTTGAATCATGACGGAGTCAGGATGACATCCATGCATTCACCCTAGTTGATACAGATCCCTGGATAGCACGCATCAATTCATTCATTACCTGTATAACACTACACAAAGACTGATGACATCCATCCACTTATGGTCTGGTCTCCTCACATGGGCTTGATAGCGGTAGCACATGCATGCAAATGTTGCACCACTAAATCCACAATTAGTTATATGCAATTTCACAGTCACACTGTATTGTTAGTTTGCTGAAGCATTTGCTGGTTTTCAAATTCAAAGAATACAGCGAGAAGTCGGTGAAGACGGAAACCATTTTGAATGGGACATTTTCACATCTGCTGACAAAATCTTTTTTAGAAAATAAAGGATCCAACCAAGGACCAAGGATCAGTCGAACATTCTTTCATGAGGAGAGATACATTCCACCACTGCCCATTTGAACGAGACCCGAAATATAAAGAATTTATTCAAATACATGTCTACATATATAATGAAAACTACTAAATATATGGATTACCACCCTCAGGTATACAGTTTTATGCATATATTGTGGGCCGAATGCTAAATTATGCACTAAAAGTACATACACTGTAAACTTACAAATGCCCTGTATATTGCAATGATGGAGTTATGCAATAAACAAGGTAAACACCTACAAATAAAAAAGGCAATACATGAATTATTTTCCTAATATAAGTGCATCTTATCGGCTATTACACACACCAAGTGACCAAAAGTATGTGGACACTCCTTTGCCTGGGGCTGAATTTCATGCTTCCACCAACCCTCGGAGCTCCACCAATAAATCTTGTTGCTTACAAGACATTCCAGATGGTTCCTGTGCCTCAGCAGTCCAAAGAAGGCCCTTTCCTGTTCCTGCAAGACGGTGCCCCCAAATTGTCTGCATACTTCTGGCCATGTGGCGCATTTCACATGTATAGTTCAATACATTACACAAATAGAAACGTGCTCCTTGTATTTTGGATTTTACATTTTACACATAAAACTGCAGAACCTTATCTTTAAGGTCAGGAAGAAAAAAAAAAACAAAAGTTTCTTTGCAACACTTGATTTCTTAAAATCGTCTTACAAAAGGCTGTAATTTCCCGCCTGGGAAGGAGCTTGTAATTATCTTGTTTTTATTTGGTTGAGGCCCGTAGGCTTAGCAGGGAGCTGGGGGTGCGCATGATGGCTTTGTGCTTTTTCCAGTCCGGTGCCAGTTGCAGGCCAAGTTTGAAAAATGTGTGGGCTGGTCTCTGCCAGGGGTGAACTTCACAAATGGTTTTTATTAAATCCATGGCTGGCAGCTCCTGGGGGTGGGGGTTGGGGGCTCCCACTGGGTTTTTATGCATTTTTATTTCATTTAAAAGGCAGTAGGCTGCAGCAATTACATCCAAAAGCAGGGATCTTAAAATTAAAGAGGCCATAATATGCTTGGGGTTTACCCTCTCCTTTAGTGTGTTACATGGTTTTTCCACAAAAGACTGTAAACACAGCTCTTGAACTGCCAGAAACGCCTCGTTTCTAGTCCAGCCTTCTCTATTGTAACTCGTCAACTGCAAGACTTAACATATTTGCATATTTCCCACCTAGCAGCTAGTTTTTCAGCAGCTCAGGAGGTCCTTAGAGCCAAAATCCAGTTCTGGTAAGGGGCATGACATTTCCCACATGCTTTAAGGTCAAAGCCAATCACAACAGATCAAACTAAGGGAGGCGGGCTTTGAAGACAAAGGAGGCAAAAAGAGCCCATTTTAGGCTGTGTGAGCCTGATGTGCTACACACACAGCCAGTACAGCTGTAACTAGATGCTTTCAGACCATAAAAATATGTAAATGATTGCAAATACAGCATGTAAATAGAAATATTAAACTGGGCAAAAGGCATAACATAACCTCTTTAAATCGAGAGGATCACTACGTCTACTGGTTTTTGACATTTCACTGATTGGCTAAGAGTCAGCACACCCTGTTTCTGCAGCCAGCTAATTGAAAAGAAATCCCCAAAACCTGGAGATACTGTGACCCTCCTGGGCTGGAATTTGAGACCCCAGCCCAGAAAAACATTCTGTACCCTGTAGGGTGAGGGGGCGTGGCTTTTCACCACAAATTCCTCCTAGGGGGTGCGGCTAGTCACTATTATGCCTTCCTGGGGGGTGTGGCAAGTCACTATGGCACCCACCTGGGAGTAATGGCTAGCCATTATGAAGCCCACCTGAGTTTGGTTCTATAAAGGATGGATCTCTTTAGATCTAAGGCAAGTATTTCTTCAGAGAGAGATGGCACAGTTTTACAGAGATGCAGCATCTGAGACAGAATTTCTCATGCCTGCCCATCTGAACATTTCTCACATTGGCCAGAACCTCCAAAGAACCCCATTGGAGACATATAACCAAGTCAGTGGTGACCGACCTTGTATCCAGAGATCCGCCATCAAGTAGATTTTCACTCCAAGCGTTATTTGGAACACTCCACTCAACCAATTTGCAGGTATCAACACCTCTAGCATTGACTGAGAGTGCCTTGCTAGGGCTGGAGAGAAAACCGACAAGTACATCTCCAAGAACATGAGATGGTTACCACTCCAGTAATGGATCTGAATGATCAGAATTTTTTTTTTTTTTAGAAAAGTTTCCTTTCTTTTTAGAAAGTTTTCACACTGTGTACCCAGCAATGGTCATCTTTTAGTACCTCCTTTTGATGTTCCAGATTTGCTCGATCAATCGCTACAGCGCTGTCCCACTACAATCATAAGTCAGTAGGGTGGAGCCTGTCTAAGGTTCCTGCTGCACCCTACCTTAGCTCCGCCCCCGGCCTTAAGGCTAATTTATGCTTCAGCGACGAGGTGCTCGGTGACAATTTACACTTCACCCTAACATCCATCGTCTCATCAGACCTGTCCATTTCCCAGCTAGCTACATAAACAGAACCTATTCAATCAAAAGAAGTGAATGGGAAAAAAAAAATCAGTATAATTAAAAATTGCGCACCCCTTATAATTGGTATGTGCAACTTGATAAAAATTTCCATGTCAGAAATACCAGCTAATGACTCTCAAAGCACGTTGACTCATGATGACAGGCGAATTTGTCCAGACCGTTCTGGGAAGCACATCGCCGCCGAAGCCAAAATTAGCCTTTAGCAGCCAGACGGCAGGGTGTTAGCATTGTTAGCATTCCCCAGCTGCCCCACGGCCAACATGAGGATGTCTTTCTTCTCCTTGTGAAAGCGCAGCTCACGGCCGGCCAATCGCGCCTGTTCCAGCTCCCGCTCGATCGCTGCCAGCTCTCGCGAAATCGTCCCGGCCACGCCCTGCTCCCGATTCACCCAATCGGCCGCCATCTGTGTGCGCATGTCATCATCCAGCGCCCGATGAGAATAGTGGGCTAGGACCTCCTGTCGCGAGGTGGAATAAACCAATCAAAGAGGGAAATAAAATAATCAAACTCAAAGAGTGTCATGGAATTGTCTACCAGTCACAACCTAATACTGGGGAAACCTAATGGGTCACAAGAATTCAAAAGGAGAACATCAGTAATGTGAACTCTCCATCGGTGGGTCTTCATCAGAACAAAGTTAAACTAGCCTGCTACTTTGCGGTAAGGGAAATTAGCCCGATAGTACGAATTTGCATCTCCATTAGCCCGAAAGCCCTCCACTTGAGAAATGAAGACACAACACAAATAGCAAGCTAATTCATGAATTAGCTGGCCATTTCGCAAACTAGACCAAGATTTATCAGGAAAATTTCCTGATCAAATTAATGGGCTATTTGCGTCTTCACTTCAAAATAGCCAGCTGATTTCACATTGGGCTAATTTCAAAACCGAAAAATAGCAAGCTAATTTGAAACTTCGTTCTAATGAAGGCATACCTCATCTGACTCAGTCCGTAAAAAAAGCATTATGTCCAAACTGTAACAAAGGACCCAAAACCTGAGGGGGTAAAGTACCCAAAATGAGGCTAATGCTGGAAGCTCTGACTTACACCCAAGTGTATCATCAGTTGTCCTAGGTGAATTTTTTTTAAAAATTAATTTTAATTTCTTTATCCTGTTTCTCTGGAGCCATTCAAATATCAGAAGATTTTAAAGGGAGAAACGTTTGCAGAAAAAGAGCTTCTAAGGTTGACGGCAGCTGAAGGAAAAGCACATGAACAATCCCAGAGAGTGAAAATTTCCTCAGCGCGACTGGGGCATCCACCCAAAATGCCAATAAAACCAGTCATACATATTTACAGTCCCTCACGTTTCACATTATCTGAAAAAAGAGAGAAGACTGATAGCACACACAATTGCTATCTTCCACATTGTATAGCTATCACAATAAATTTTAAAAAATTCATAAAATGACATTTCATCAAAATCAAGGCCATGTCAGAGACCGCCTGATTACAAGTAACTGCATTGCAGCCCACAAGAAGCCTCAATATTTTTTGGCAAAAATACTCCGATACACTCACTGAGCCCAGCGGTAGGCATTATGCCATGTGCAGCAATTCATCTCAGTTTTAAAATGACAGGTAAACCAAGTACACTCCCTTTCTCTTCAACGCGGATTTATTTCATCCCACTGGAGAGACAGTGCACACCTCCACACTGGCTCAACAAATGTGTTAACAATGAATAAAATGTAAGCTTTTGTCATGTTTGTTGTTTTAAACAAGGCTTGTGTTAAAATGAACCACCTCTGTAGCACATAAGTCGTAACTTTCGACTGGAAAAATTTGCAATGTTGATGAAAAAAGTCTCACACAAAGTGTTTTGTATTAACAAGTTTCAAATCAGAATATCACTAATTTTAACCATGTATCTGAACTTCCTTTATCCCAGAAAATGTGTATCATATGTCTGGAACTGATTTAGTTCTGAAAAAGAATTTTCAGCATACAGTAAATATAACATCCCAGTAAATCACACGTATATAAAAAAACTCCAACAAATAAATTTCAGCTGAGAGTTACGCATTTCCCATTTAACAATGGAGCCACATAAACACACTTTCAAATTATAAAAATATAATTAGAATGTCCTTCCGCTCTACTGCCAATGTAGTAGTCCTTCCTACCAATTTAAAAGCAACCAACACCAACTTCAGGATTAAGAAAAAAAACATTACAAACTCTTCAAACGGTTAAAGCCAAATTTTTGATGGTGGCCATACATAGTTCCAAGTTTTATTTCCCAGTTGGAAGTGTAGACAAACCCATGATTCATTAATGCAGATGTTGGCCATTTCCTGGATATAAGAAATCATCTCTTCTGTCAGCAGGAACTGTGCTTCTGCCACAGATTCATATTGATTCGGAGGCCTATAGTCAGAGTTTACCAAAACATTAACAACATTTATCCTGACTAACGGTGAAAGCTACAGCTTTGCAGGTATTTTCCCAAAGTACACCAGATGGTCTAGATCCCACCTTTCCTTGACTGTATCCCCTCCTGAAGCATTGTAAGCTTAAGTTCAAACTGATCCAAGGACAGTATCAAAATTCATAAAGAAACGCAAAGGTGAAGGCTCTTCTATACATCATGAAAGGCCCACTTTTATGTGAACTCTGTAAATGCATTAAACAGCCCCAAGTTTGCTGATCTATGATCAAGTTTCCACCCGAATCTGAAGGCTGTTTTATATTTGTGAGACATATGGACAGATGTCTAATGAGCGTGGGACAACCCCGATGCTTTTATTCCTAAACTAAATGTTGGACGACTGTGGTGCAAGTTGTCATCTCCATGGATAGTATAGCCTATATTTATTTTTTATGACCAAAAAAATCGTTTTTTCGCATGGTATTGTATCGACTTCCTAAATTCAAGGCGACCAACAAACTCTCAGTACATCCAGCCAATGAAAATAGAACAAAACAAATGACTGTGATGCGACTTAACAGATATTCATCAGGTACACAACGCTGTCGGTCGAAACTTTTTCCTTGTTTCTCTCAGTCTCTTTCTCATTTTTGTTGTGAGACAATGCTAACCAGCACGTCTTACAAGTATGAAATGGCCTTTAGTGGTTTCATTACTACAACATAATCGAAAGGAGACGGCAGGCTACATTACATTACAAAACTGTAATTTAGTTGATCATTTCATGCAAAGCAGGCACGGCGCCAGCATTTCAGTTTGGGATGGGTCAGACCAATTGTGGGTGGGCCTTAAATTCCAAGGATGAGGTCACTTAAAGCTGAAGTCGGGAAGATTTTTTTGGTCGTATTTACTGAAACTGTCACTATGCTTAGACGTGCGAATATTATAAATCGGGTGATTTTAGAAAAAAATCAGCGACTTTATGTCCATCCACAGCCTGTAATGCGATCTGCGAAATTCTACCGCTCCCAGCTAAATTAAACAATCAGATCATTAGCACGCGCCTTCGGATGTGCACAAAAAAAAAAAAGAGGGAGTGAGGGACTTTTGGATTTCAGCGCAAATAGGGGAGGGGCTTGTTGAAATCTGACTAAGTCCTCTAGGTCGAGCAATCTCCCCGGCTTCAACTTTAATAAAACTTAAAGGCTGTATCAGCGATGTGATGTCACCATTGTTGACAGTCGAAGCGTTATCAAAACAAAAAGCCGCTCGCCCCTCCCCTTCAGGAGCTTGGAATATGAACGCACTTTTCTTAAAGTGAAACCTCTGAGTAATTATGGCTCACTCAGCTGGGTAAATGGCCGTGTACAGCTCGTAGTGATAAACACCCGAAACAATAACAACCATTGGCAGACGATACATTTACACCATTATTGCTAGCTACAACAAGGTATCTGACAAGTTGCTTAGCTCCACATTACAAAACGAGCATTAACAGCGTCACATAGATCACCACTTTTAGCTAAACTTATCACGCGGTTATACATTCATCGACAAATTTCAACTCTGAGTACTAACCAGAGAAAAAATTTTATTACAAGAAAACGCACTCTGGTTTGATCAGACAGAATTAGCAAACTCACTAGTTTGCCAACCGAGAGTGAGCAAACTCGCTTCAAAGAAAAAATATTGATCTCTCCACCATTTGATTCATTCTGACCAGCATAATCTATTCAAGATAACCTTACAAAAACAATAGGCGTGCTTTCCTCAATTTTGCTCGGAATGACAATTTACAATTCACATCCAACCGAGTTACCACCAGCTCTACTCACCTGTCCAGAAGAAACAAGACGACCTGGACGTCAGAATTAAAACCATTCAACTCCCGGAATTCTCTCAAACATTGGGGCGCTTTCATAGATGTTTATACGGGACTTTGCATAGCTGTGACCACGTTCCTTTTTCCTCGACATGCACTCATTCGACCGGCTCTTTTTCGGTTTAGCTTCTGCCATGCTTCAACCTGCCGCATCCGCAGTGCCACTGCCAGTTCGTTTCGTTGCCCGCTCAGTCCCACACACTTGTTGTGCACCAGCACAGAAAAGGTGCAGAAGACCCACCATCCCCTCCGATTCGTTGGAACTCTTTTGTTGATGTTTGGGGGGCAGGTAGGTCCACACGAGTTTGTGTACCTTTCTCATTGCATACCTGGCTGTCGGTGGCTTTCAGAGACCAGAGTTTTTCACCACCCTCTCATGAGATGAGCTGCTAACAGATTGTGAGGAAAGATCTCCTGTACGTGACAAATTATTTTTTGGCGCAGAATCGCTGATACAACCTTCAATCTTCACTTAATAAAGACGTCTAGTTGATGTACTACTATATTATTTACTGTTATATATTCAATATAAAAACTTGATATAAATTATTTTTATATTTCAAGAAAAGTTTAGGGTGGGCTTGTAGATGAGTGCCCATAACGGCGTGCCTGATGCAGAATAGCTCGGGGCCTATCTTCGCTCCAGGGCCACTGCAGAGTTAAGCAATCAACAGCCCAACAGCCACATTACACTAATACACAGGGGACTGAACCATGAACCACCAACCTTGTGCGTCACATACCTCAGCCGCTTGGCGGTAACCTTAGCTCCTTTGCTATATTCGTAGTTGCTAGGCTATAACCTTAGTCCCTAAGGCTGTGTCCAAAATTCCCTACTAAAAGACTAAAGAGTACGGGAAAAAGTCGTGCGAGACATCTTCGTATGTCCAAAACCATAGTATGAAACGTAATATGCATACTATTTCCGAAGAAATATTACAGTATGCAGGCACTGGATACTACGACGGCATATACATCCCATCATGCAATGCGGTAATGACCACGTCTATTACAGGGTGTCAGTCTGCTCCACCCCATGGTTAAAATATGACAGTTACTGGAGTGTTCGCTTTTACGGCAAGGTTGAAAACTTTGCGACCCAACGTGAAATATGAAACTAACAAATAAACTGATGAGTTATTAAGGTGACAAAGGCGTTGAGATCGCTATCCTCCATTGTCTGTTATGGTCGATGTTGTTGCACGTTGGTGGACAGAGGACGCTAGTCATACGGTTTATAAAGATTCTGCCCCCGTCACCTCAATAACTCGTTCAGTTTATATGCAAGTCTATAGATTTAACATTGCATTGCAGATTTTTTTTTTTTTTTTTTAAGCTTAGGTCAGACGTGATGATTCTTGCAAATCAAATGCTTGGCCACAGCACTGTATGAGACATTAGCTGTAAAATCACTGTCATGGTCGCAATGTTAGCAAAGGAGCTAATGTTTTCTAACGTAAATTTACCGTTAACATTAGGAATGATATGCGAGCGAGAAGGGATAGCCAATGAAGAAGTTGTTAGTTGCCTTCGATAACTGTGGAGATTATCCATCTTGTTTCCTGATGGGGCTGAAGTTAATGTGGATTACAACGGTTACGCATCTCCAACTGCCAAGAACACTTTCAGGAACTGACAGATAAGTGTGTCCAAAAGAAAAACCACACACCTGTTTATTTACACAAAAGTAAATTGAACGATAGTGCATATGTTTTGTATGTGGTGCGTAGTGTCCGATTTCGGACACAGCCTAAGTTTTAGGCATTCCCTCAGGATAACAGGCTAACAGAGCACCCAGTGGTGATTAGTCATACCTGTCGAGAGCACTGTCTCTCCCTCATCGCCTTCAAACTCCCGTTCCAGTGCAACAGCTGGAACACGGTCATCAGCTCCTGAAAGACACAGCCAATCAGAAACGGCTCTGCTTTCTAAAACCCCAGGGGTCCAACTGTACCAGAATGGGAATGTCGGAATGGCGAGGTACAATACCTGGAACTCCAGCATAGATTTCCCCTTGTTGGACTCCAGCATGAAGCGGAAGGCCCCGATCCCCGTGTTAGGGTTATCTGCCTCCTCTCTGTTCCCCTGTGGGGCATCCACAACAGCCATCACCTTCACCACCATTATAGTCATTCTCATCATGCTCATCTCCACCACTACCACAATCATCATCACCTCTACAATGATCTCCATAATTACCACCACAGCCATCATCAACATCACCACCATAATTACAACCACTGCCATCATCATCATTAAATTCATCATCATCATCTCCACTGCAATTATCACGAAAATTACCCCCATGGCCATCATCAATATCCTTCATCAACTTTATCATCATCATCACTACTTCAACAATCATCACCATAATTACCACCACTGTCATCATCATCTTCATAGTCATCACCACAGTAATCTGTCATCATAATCATCACCACCACAATCATCACCATACTATGGTCAACATCATCATCACCACCTCAAAAAACATCACCAAAATTACCACCACTGCCATCATCATTTTCATCATCATCACCACAGCCATCAACATTACCACAGTCATCTTCATAGTCATCATCATCACCATGATCATCACTGTCACTGCCCTCATCAACATTAAGAACATCATAATCACCTTCATCATGAACTACATCCTTCATAATCATAATCAAGAATATAATAGTTACCATAATCACATCATCATAATGGTTATTATCAATGCAAGTATCATCATCCTCCATATCAACACCATCACCATCAATATTATCATCATAATCACTGACAATCTCTCCATCACCATCACAATCCTCATCAAAATCCTCACAGTCAGTCATCACCACCACCTGGTTATAATGCCAGACGGTGTGAGTAAGAGAAGAGAGAGGGAAAAAGGGCTCACGTTGAAGGAGGCCAGCGCCTCGCTCACGCTCTTCTCGATGAACTCGTCCGTTATGCGGCGGGAGGGGTGCTCGTTGAAGACGGAGTTCATGAGGGCGATCTTCGCCGCGCTGCGCCTCGCCTCTGCCTTCGTCGGGCAGAACTGTGCGGAGGTGGGGGAAGAGACAGAGCGACGCCCTGTTAGCGTGATCGAGAACAGGGATCAAATCAGGACCTTGATTCCAAATGTATGACCTGATTTTTCTTCCAGATTGTTCAATAAACAATCAGGGTTGGCCAGTTGGATTTCACACCTGACTCCTAGGTGAACATCCATGTATTGATGATCCATAATCTACGCCTGATGGACCCAATCTTATCTGCAAAGGGCCAGAGAGGGTACAGATATAAATATATATATATTTTTTTAAGCCTAATGCTATAACACCTGATTCAACTAATTAACCAATCAGGGGGCTCAATCAAAACCATAATAAGCAGAGTCAGGTCTATTAGTGTTGTTGGGTAACAAAGACAAGCACTCACATGAACACTTTGCAGATCAGATGTGACACTACCACAGAGCCAAAGAGCAATTAGAGCACTAGAGCAGACAACGTCATTAGCTGAACCAATCAGAAAACGTGAGACACATTCACCATCTTGTGGAAGTAATTGGAATGGGAATTGCGCAAACAAACGCTGTACATGGGCATATGCGACTTGATAAAATTATGTGAAATGCACTGAATTTCTTTCACAGTAAAAATACTACGTATGATCAGTGATAAATCTGTTGATTGTAGTATCATCGACACAAAGTTCACTTTCGGGTCTATTTTTCGACGTGCTCATTTACAAACTTCACCTAGGTTAATGTACCCTTAGAATCTTATTTCATGTGAAAATCATCAAAATAATCTCTGTACTCCACCTCTAAACTACCTTGGCCGAAGGTTTCTCACAGTTCAATACAGGACGCTATCCTTCGGCAAGATTGCGGACGTGAATCTCACCAAAACTTGTCTCGTGTCCACTCTAGTGTTTTCTATAGCTCTGTGGACACAACTGACAAAGGCATTACCGGCACAGACGCTTCAGCGCAACACTCAGGTAGGCAGTTAATGACCTAAAATCCACACAGATTGACAAAACTGGGTGACCTAATGAGCAGCACCCGTAAAATGCACACGGCAACAGTGGCCAACCAGGGCAGTCACACACACACTTTTCCCTACACCCATGACGTTCAATGTTACCCAGAAGGAGCTGCAGTGGGTACAGGCTTCTGTTCCAACCATTCAGTTACACATTCTACAGGTAAAAGGGTTGATTGGCAGTATCGAAGACTCCAAGGGTAGATTAGAAGAATCAGATCTACAAGTGTGCAGTTGGAATGAAAGCCTGCAGCCACAATGGCCCTTTCTGAGGAAGACGGAGCAGCGCTGGCTGACACACAATGCATTTTCACTTACTCCCCAATCACACGTACGGCGCATCTCTGTGGAGCTCCCTACGGACTGCAGCAGTCAGAATCTCTCTTCACTGCGCCCCCGCCCCACACAGTGGGTAGGAGAGAACTGTTTTCCGGATGTCTGTCCATCCCTCTGTCCATCACATATCTATTGTGCACAATATCCATTGATGGAGTGGACGGATTTTGCCCAAATCACGCATGGTAACTTCCCACAGAGGGCAGCTGAACTAATTATGTTTTGGAGGTAATTCAGGTCAAGGGTCAAGGTCGCATAAAGTCAGCTGTGCGCGGCGACTGAAAATCAACTTTAAGTGCATTTAAATCTATGGCAGGAGGAAGCAAAGGAATCATTGCTTTGTCTAGACTTTAGACTTGTTGCCATTGTTGCTTCTACACAGCAAACACCATTTGTTTGGATCTGATTATAGGTAGTATGGCAGCTTCAGGTATTCCCTCTGTTTACAAGGGAAGATGCAAGTCTGAACAGTGCACACTCACACTGGCGCGTGGATAGTCATTATCTGAAGCAGATCCATCGGTGCCAGACCTCAAAAAATGTGTTTACAGATACAGCAGAATATTAAATCCAAATGCGAGTTTCTCCCCACCAAAATGCAGTTTTAAAAACAAAGTTAATTTGAATTTTTTAAGTTCTTCCATTTGAGCAGTGTAATCAAAACCAGAAAACATTTATTAAAATAGGACCAATGGCCCTGTCGCTAATCGGCCCAAAAACTGGGCCAATTGTTCAACATTTCTGAGAAAAGCTTCTCAGAGATTCAATGTTGTATGAATACAGCGTCCTAAAATATGAGGTGAATCTGACCACCAGTTTCATTGGAGATGATTGTGAAAGATTTTCCCATTATATGTAATAAGGAAAAATTTAATAAGAAAAAAAATTTGTTAAAAATCAAAGAAATTAAATTTTTACAAACTGTGCATAAAGTTGTGGACATTCTCCCAAGGAAGCTCTACACCAAATTTGAAGTAAATCCGGCCCGTAATTCAGAGATGATTTTTAAAGATTTTGCAGTCCTATGACAATCAGAAGAAGGACCATGATCACGACTACGAAGCCAGATGCCACCTGATCACAATAGCTCTGGCCTATTGATTTGATATGATTTGATAATTACTCAGATTTGATCTTTGGTGCATTGCGATGGTGTCAAGCGATCATCATTTTCTCACTTTCTATTTGTACGCTTTTATGGGGGGCGGTGTGTGTCAGTCAAAAGAGTAGTCTTTGTTTGAAAACTATGAAAAAAAAAAAAAAAACATAACGTGTTGCTGAATACCCCTCGGCCCGGACAAGATTTCCTGCCTCAAGGTCACAGCGCTAAGGTCAAACGGGGAAATCCAGCAAAAAACAGGACGTTGCACATCTATGTGTTACAGTGAGTTACCATACCAAATTTGGTGAAGCTGTGAGAATTAGATGCAGAGTACTGACCCGGATAAAATTTTCAGGGTCAAGGTCAGAGAGCTAAGGTCAAAGGTCAAATCCAGCAAAAAACCTGACTTTGCACATGCATGGGTCATAGCGAGTTACCATACCAAATTTTGTGAAGCTGTGATAATTGGTTGCCGAGTACAGGCCCAAACAAAATCATGGATGGACGACGGACACGCAGGTGACGACAATACCCCTCCGGCCAGAGTCGGCCGAGAGGTAAAAACCGATGACCGCAAAGAATAAGACTCATTTGCTTCTCAAAAAAAGCTTGCTTTAAAAGAAGTGAATTCAGGCAGAAGTTCCACCACATGAGACATGCACACAAGTTCTACTGAACGAGGATTATATAAAAACATGGAAAACACTCACGTACAAACACGCACGCACACACGCATGCACGCACGCACACACACACACCCATCTTTTACAAGCATGTCACCATAGACCCATTTACTCAGAAACATGTGCATACACACAGACCCACATGCACGCGCGCGCACACACACACACACACACACACACACACACATTTGGACATACATCACACAGAGGTCAATAAAGGTAAACTGCCGGGAACACATTCAATTGAGATGTCATTCCATTCAAAGAGGTACTTTCCTTTCCACCATAAAAACTAAATTTCTCATGACTGCGCTGGAGAAATCCCAATCCAATCCAAAACACCGTTGGGAACTAGCAATACTATCCAAAACACAGCCTGAAACTTCCAAGGACAGCCAAAACCCTGTCAGAAGCATCCCAGCACAGCCAGGAGCTCTGAGCGCAGAGTCTAATCCAGGTCCCTCTGCTGTAATATTCCCACAGTCCCTTTCACACAGATTACTCTCTCACATAAGCACATACACACACAAACCAACCGACCAGACATACAAACAGACAAAACAACCCCCCAAAACACACACATACAAAACAACCTCACACACACAAAAACACAAGCCAACAAAACAACCCCCCAAAACACACACATACAAAACAACCCCCCCACACACAGAGAAACTCTTGCGCACACAAAAAACTTCCAGCATATATAAAAACACATGCTCACAAAACAATCCCCCATACACAGAAAAACACGCACATACAAAATAACCCTCCTCCCCACAAATGCAAAAACACATACCACACACAAACAGATACATACTCATGCAAAAGCAAATGCACACAAGTACACTGATACATATGCATAAACATAAACACAGACACATAATTATACGCACATGTACACACAAAACAACCCCCCACAAATGCACAAACACAAGCACACACCAATGCAAGTACAAAAAAAAAAGGCATTAATTTGCACACACATGCACACATACGTAAGCAAAAGCAATATACGGTACATGCGCATTGCACACAAATACCAAGAACACACGCAGAACCTCGAACACAAACATGCAAATGCCTGCAAACGCACAGGCACAAACCAACGCGCAAGTGCATGAACATCATCTCCATTTTGAACTCAGTGCAGGAGAACGCACTTGTGAAAGTGGAAAAACTCCCTTTCAGCACGTTAAGGAAACAGGAGGCCTCTCATTGCTGTGCCACTACTTCATCCTTTCTTTCGGTCTTTTTTGGACGGGAGACAGGATGCAGGCTCCCACTGATTCGTTCCGTATGCACAGCAACATCGAGGGATGCAGCTTAGCAACCGAGCAAAGACGGATTTGGAAAGGACGAGCAGGGGCCCAGATATTTAGTCATATCTTCCCACCGGACGTTCCTGAGAGAGACTGTTCCATTTAAGAGCAGTCAAAGCAAAACGCAGGGAGAACCATCTGGTGTTTCACAAAGCAGAAATGCTATATTAGCAACTTTACTGCCCTGACAGAACTTGGATCCCCCACTAACTTCAGTCCAGGTTTCATTTTTATGAGGATTCCGGAGTTATCCTGTTCACCTTATCAAGATAACTCAGTCATCCCTTGCTTCACAGGGCCTATGACTTTACACTTGTATTAATGTCCAGTAGTCACATGGTTGATCATTTGCTGATTGGCCAGAGCAAGCAGATAAGCTTTGAGCTTAGTGGAACAATAATAAAATGTCTGATGGAGTGCGACAACTGATTGAATGAGTAACTGGTTTCTTGCTTAATTGATTTATTGTCTTCATTGACAAACTAGTCAAATAGTCCACATACACCGAGCTAAAACTGAAGTGTAGCTTTGTTTTTGTAAGGATTTTTTCTTTCTAAATTCAACAAGTCAAAACTCCAGAACTATATTATTTTCAATTAACAGTGGTCACTGTGACATCAGCATAAGAACGTTCCATTACACGCATTAGTGCAGGGTAAAGAAAAAGGCCACACTAACAGTGTACACGAACCAGGACTGGAGTTGAATATCCCTGTTTTATTAGTAGCTGAACCAAAGAGTCACAGGACCCCAAAATGTGCCCCCTCCCCTTTTCTGTTCCCCACCCACCCACCCTCCCCTCTGCCTGCCTCCATCCCAATGACTTCCAGACATAACCACAACACAACTCAATATCAAGGGGAGAATGGGGGGAGAAGTGTAGGGGGGCTGAGGGCTTCTTCTAAGCCTGGAAGCAGCACAGCCAAGAGACCCCAGCTGGATCATGCAATCATTAATCACCAAGGCACTGCATGCCAAAATAACCCGCTCCCCACACCCTCAACACTGCAAAGCCCCTCACTCCACTCCACCCCCTCGCAAACAGGGAGCTGATTTTATTCATAGGAGCTGATGGCAGCCATTTCCTTAGTGGTGTTCCCAAACTCATGACAGAAGCAACTGTAGTTAGAGATGTTCGATCTCTCTTGCTTTCTTTCTGCAAGAGACCTCTCTATTTATTTGTTTATCCTTTATTTAACCAGGGAAGTCCCGCTGAGATTGAAATCTCTTTTTCTACCCTGAGGGGTAGAGGTGGGGAGAGAGAGGGCAACTAGCACAGCCTTTATCTGAGGATGAGGAGGCAGACTTAAGGAGGCAGGTTGGGAATTTAGCCACAACACCGGGGAACCCCCAACTCTCATCGAAGAGCGTCATCGGATCTTTAATAACTGGAGAGTCAGGACCTCGGTTTAAGGTCTCATCCGAAAGACGGTGTCTCCTTCAGTACAGTGTCCCCATCACTGCACCGGGGATTATTCCACCTGAGGGAAGATTGCAACCTACTGGCCATCAACACCAACTTAGTTCTCCCAGGTGGTCTCCCATCCAAGTGCTAACCAAGCCCACATCTGCTTAGCTTCAGCTGCGTAGCTGGAGCAGATCGAATAGTGGTATGGCTGCTGGTTCGAGAACTTAGCCCGACCCTTTACGGGGAATATTCGCCCTGAATTCTGCTCTTTCGTCCTCAAATTTCAACCAGGTTTTTTGTGCGTTTTGAAACTTACGCAATTTTCTGCCATTGGTATTTATTTACAAGGGGTTGGTTGACTGAGCATGCTCAGTCCTTTACAGCAATGCCCGGCTCAGGCCCTCCCACTTCAACTAGCCTGCATGTCCCATCTTTGGCAATTAAATCCTTCATAAGACCGAGGTTGAATTGGCTGATTAAATAATACAGTGATAGAAATAAATATTTAAGCTTTGTTTGGTGGAAACGCCATTATATTCAAAATAGAACAAGCTTTTGCTCAAAAGGACCCATCCACAAACTGAGTTGGGTGTCGATCAGTTGAGGGCACTGACTGGTAAAAAGAGACCAGTTTGCTAAACCAGTAACACAGAGAGACACAGAACAATGAGCTTTCATTTTTATTATAGCGCACTGACAAGTATTTGATGACATATTTATGGAGTTTATTTTCCATACATCTCATTGGTTATTTCAAAGCATCTTTCAAATTCCTTGCTCAGAATTACCAAGACTGACTCAAGACTACAAGCTACCAATTTTGCTCTTAATTTAATGTTCGATAAATTAAAATTGATGGCCATCCATAAATAATTTACCCTCTTTTGCTTGACAGTGCCATTCATGCATATTTCTACACCAATCATGCAAAAAGGACATATCATCTTTACTGCATACCAACCCTTCAAAGGGCTCACACACCATTTACTGAAAGATACGGGCACTTTAGAGTCCCCAGTCAGCCTAACTGCAGGTCTTTGGATGCATGATATAGCTACAGAACTGTGCAAAGCACCATCAGAAACACATGCAAACACCACACACGAATGCCCCAGGCTGGATCCGAACCTGCGAACTTCCTGCTGCAACACATCAGGGCTGCCCACTGCACCACCCTGCTGAATGGACTTCTGGGATTTGGAGTGCAGAAAAACTAATGCTCGTGACAACCAGTGGTGCAACATCTCCTCCAACGTAGTAAAACTGAACTCCTGCAGCAGAGGTTCATAACATTATCGAAAAAGGGCAAGTTTGGGCGCAGGCTTTCATTCCAACTCTGCAGTTATGGAGTTTCAAACCTGATTGTACTTATCGCATCTTTACCAAAGACTCCAGGGGTTGATTAGCTGAATTAGCAGGGCAACTGCATGACCGTAACAAAAGCCTGCACCCACACTGGCCCTTTCTGAATAATGCAGAGAACCCCAGCCTTACAAACAGCATATGGACATGTGGCGCAGGAGAGGGCTTCCCAGATTACAATCCTTGAGGCCCGAGAACTGCTGGTTTTCCACTCTCCCTTTATCTGGGACTGTGTGATGACAGTCAGGCCAGTCAGTGGCAATAAGATGAGTAATCGTCAATTCAGGGAAAAAAAAAGAAAGAAAAAAAACCCAGGTCTAGCTTTTTCGCCAAAGTTTCTGACACTTGAGACTACCACACTTCCGGTACGTGGCTTACTAGCGCTTAGGTCTACTGCATGCACATAATAACATTGAAGGATAGCAATCTTATCATCTACATCAGCATTTTTCATACCTCCTCCACACCCGCTAAAGTAACCTTCTGCAGTTCTGCGAAACCGGAAGTGACTCGGCCACCGAACTATCCCATAAAGCATCGGAAATGGGACGTGACTGCAGGGAGTTTTTTTTTTTTTTCTCTGCACTGACGATTGTGCGAATTGTTCACTTAATAGCCTGGTGGGAAAGGAAACCAGGGCTGGATTTGGGTTCGAGGGCCAGATTTGGGCAGCCCTGGCATAGGTGGTGGGCTGGGGGTTGCTCACCTGGAAACTGCCAAAACAGCTGCCCCCCGGCAGACTGACGTAGCAGACATATGGGGGGCTGTTGGAGGGCACCATCTCGTACACCACCAGCGCCCCGTTGCGTAGGTCTGCACCCCGGGACAGCTTCATCTGCCAGAACTCCTGTAAGGCCTCCACCACGTTCACTAACCATCACACACACAGCAAACAACCAGCAGAGGATGGATAAAATGTAAGTCCGGTCAGGGTGCATTTGGATGCGCAGACATAATTTCTACTTTTTGACTTAGAACTCTAGCGCAGTAAAATGTGGAAACAGTACACATACAGTAAAAGTAGAGACTGTCAGCTTTGAACTGGGGCAGACTTATACCAATCTTTAGAGAATTGTACTGATACCACAGGCCCGTTTTCCCTAATGGTTGTAGGGGACATGAAGTAATTCTGAAAATTATCAGCAATTTTCTGTATCGCATATGAGGAAAGGGAGAGTGTTGAGAGTTTTTAAGTCCGATAATTTCATTATGAAATGCAGAGTTTATGTAGTACCAGCCAGCTATTCGGTAACTTATCATTCCCCCCTCCATCACCAAAAACAAGAATAAACGCGGTTGCAAACAGTTCTGTGAAATGGACAGCCAAAAAATACCCTGGCACTAATGGTTTTACGGTTGTCTCCCCGTGGTCTCCTCACTGGACAAAACTACATTTCTGACTCGTTTGAAATGATACCCGATATTGACGGAGCTGGAGGAGTGTGCTGTGGTTTACAAGCGAGGCCCCCTGGCGCTTTAACTTGTTTGCAACAGCGTGCAGCTAAACGATGCAAATGCATTGGATTTCAACCTCAGAATTAAGAGTGAGGTTAGCTCGAGATGCCCTGCATGCCATCTTCGTGATAATAAACCGAGTGGATGCTGGACGTAGTGACATCACAACCCCCTCCGTGTTCCTCAAGACAGTCATGTCAGATCCGCGCGAGCTGAACTCGATCCTCGGAGTTGCGTTACAGCCAAATCCAAGGATATTAACGCAAACAAAGCCTTTCATTGTGTTTTGTGCTACGGGACGTAGACATTTGTGAAAGGGGGGAAGGGAAGTCCACTCAAAACACTTCCCTGTTTTTATTCTCGCCTGGAATCTGAAAGGTGGCACTAGCCGCACCCCATACGTCGTTCCTTCTTCAAATGTAGGCAATTTTTTTCATAAAGAATTTGGGGAAACCCATAACTATCGAATTGCCGAACTGATTCATTACACAACATGATGTGTAGAGAAGTTGAAGAAGATATCCGCAAACTTTTCAAATCAATATCCCAGGCCACGCCTTCGTCAAGCGAATAAAATGCCGTTTGATACGCGTACCTGTACCTGTGTCAACAATAACCGCGTTTGGCATTCGCTGAGGACCTGACACGGTTATGTGTCTGTAAGTGCGGTACAATGAAAGTGCAAAAAGCGGCTACTAAGTAATTTCCGTTTTCAGTAGGCTAGTCAAGGTAAACTTCAATACGCCAAACTGATACATGAATTACCTTCATTGACCTCGGGGAAAAAAAGTTTCGCATCGTCATCAAATATCAATACATATTGTCACATTAAATACCAAAGTGAGACGAAAACGAGACGAATGAATTTATTGTTCTCTCCCAGTTTAAAATGGACTGGATATTACACTGTAGCCCACCTCTACCGTATCCTTGGGTGTGCTTCGCAAAGCTTCTCACAACAGCCTCCACTGCCTCGCGTAGCACCGTCGGATTCCCCGGATTGCAAAGCCCAAGTCCGGCCATCCCGGTGCTTCCTATCCCGGCGCTCCCCATTACGCCGACTCCGAGGCTGTGTAGCTGCAGCGGTGGTGGGGGTGGAGGCGGCCCGGACGAGGCAGACAGACATGTCGAAGGCGGCTGCGGTGGAGCGCTGGGGACAGTGACTCCTGGCCGGAGGGAAGACGACCTAAGCG
Source organism: Gymnothorax reevesii (assembly GCA_029721435.1). Taxonomy (NCBI): domain Eukaryota; kingdom Metazoa; phylum Chordata; class Actinopteri; order Anguilliformes; family Muraenidae; genus Gymnothorax; species Gymnothorax reevesii. The sequence goes on along the minus strand of CM056577.1, from coordinate 132,299,301 downwards.
TCGCAGTCGATCCGGCTCCAAATCCGATCCCAGGCTGAAGACGTTGTGGTCGAATGGATTCCATTGTTGGCTTGAAAAAAAAAATCTCAGTCGAAACGACGGCGGTGAATGAAGCCAAACAATCTACGTGGAACGAACAACGGAGGAATAAGACGGGGAAAGTTACTGAAGCGAATGGAAAAGAATAAGAACCAGACAGGGCCTGACAAAACACACAAGGGTAATTAAAAATAACGGGATTGTCCTGACTGCCGTAGAATCTACCAATCCCGTTAGACTTCTGTAGGAATTACACAGTGCTGCTGTCAATCTCGGCCTGTGGGCGGGGAACTCAAAGCTCCAGAAAGAGAGAGACCACGCCGGCTAAATGAAGAGAAAAAAAATAGAATAAGGGGCTCCGTCATTCACAGCTGCTGAACACCTGGATCCAGTTACGGTGATAGTTACAGCCACCCAGTAACACGGTCTTTATCGCTAAATCGTGTCGACTCCACCATATGAGACAATTTCGCGAGCCTCATAATATAGTTTCTCAACTCATTTTTAAAGTTTTCATTTTTCCTTTTTTATTGTTCAAAAAAATAGATTTTTTAAATTATGCTTAAGTTTTAAGATAAAGGGGGAAAAGCATTCCTCGCCAACACGAAAGCTCAGGCAGCCGCAAATGCAGCAAAAATCTGACTGAGGAAATTGTGCTATGAGGCTAACGATTTGGAATTTGGTCGCAATCACGAACAATGTGGATTGATCCATCTGCGATTTTTCTGAAATAATCTTATATTAAGCTCAGTTTGTTGAAATTAATATGCACGATCAGAGATAACGCAAACCTATCGCATTCATCTTTTCGAGCAATGATGCACTCAGAGGGAGAGATACACACTATGACCAGGTGATGCCAAAAGGTGGTCATAGGTTTAGTTAAAACCTATTAAAAGTTCTGTCATTTGTGTCATAATGCTTATTGTATTCATAGCCTTATGCCATTTATGTCACGAATATTAAAGGTCCCCTTTTATGTCACCAGATGCACGGCTAATTAGTCGTTACAAGCCATTTCAAAATCTTTTCCCTCTTGACATCACATGGGGAAGTAACCAACCAGAGGCAAGAAGAACTGATCAACTTCAGCTAAGCAGTCAGTCAGATTTCATTATTCTGGGTGGTCATTCCCCCTTGTGATGTCAGGAAGGGGAGACTTTGAACTGGCTCATAATGGCTAATTAGCTGTGCACCCTGGTGATATAACTTGAACTTTTGTTAAAGTACCCTCTATTAATATTTACATCCATTATATTACATTACATTATTGTCATTTGGCAGATGCTTTTATTCAGAGCGACGTACAACTAAGTGCTTTGACTGGACAAGGAGTGACCAGGATCCCATGGGAAAGTACCATTTAAATACCAGCAGTGATGACATGTAGGAAGGACATCGCCCCATGGAGTACCTGCAGAGGAAAATAAATCTGTAAACAATTCATTGAGTCAAACACCATACTGTCAATAACTATGTCTAGTATCAAATACAGCATTAAGTAGATGGGGAGCGGAAGAGCCTGAGCGGAGGGGTCTTCAGACTGCGCTTGAAGGCAGTCAGTGTCTCTGCTGTCTTGACCTCCGTGGGAAGCTCATTTCACCATGTCACGGCCAGAACAGACCAGAGACATGACCTGGCAGCACCAGGATAGAGTGAGGAACGGCCAGTCGACCAGCAGTGGCCCAACGGAGAAGTGTGGCGGGTGTATAGGGTATGATGATCTCCTAAAGATTGAAGGGACGGCCCCAGCCTGTCGCCTGAAATGCTAGCATCAATGGTGTAACCTTGATGTGAGCCATGACAGGCAAACAGTGGAGGGCAGTGAGAAGGGGAGTGATGTGGGAGTGTTTGGGGGAGGTTGTAGATCAGGCGAGCTGCGGCATTCTGGATCAGCTGCAGGGGTCTGATGGTGGAAGCCGGCAGGCCAGCTAAAAGCAAGCTGCGGTAGTCCAGGTGGGACGAGACCCATGCCTGAGTCGCAAGCTGGGCTGAGGAGGTGGTTAGAAAGGGATGGATTTTCCTGATGTTATACAGTGAGAACCTACATGCTGGGGTCACTGCTGTGATGTCATCAGAGAGTAACAGCCTATGATCCATCAGTAATCCGCGGTTCCTCACACAGGGAAAAGAAGATGCCATAGTGGCCCCCACAGAAATGGTGAACTCTTTGACTGGAGAAGTGCGGCGGGGATTTATTTATTTAACCTTTATTTAACCAGGAGGTCCCATTGAGATTAAAAACCTCTTTTTCAAGGGAGATCTGACCAAGGCAGGCAGCAGCATAAAAAAGCACAGTGACAGACAGACAACATGAAATGACGACATCATAAGAATCCATACAGTAAAAGGAGTAAATCAGTAACAATTTTAATACTAGTTCATTGCACAGAATTAAGAGCACTGACAGCTTAAAGAAGCTGCCTCTAAGTCCTTAAGATTAGATTTAAACTCAATAAGAGAAACTAGGCAGTCCAGTCGTAAATATTTTGCCGATTGTTCCATGCAGTGGGAGCAGAATAAGCAAATGCCTTTTTGTCAAACTCAGTACGGATGTTTGGGACTGAAAGTACGTAAAGGTCATGGCAGCACAAGGAGTATTGTCCGGTACTCCTTGGCATGTTAAGGACACACAGGTAAGATGGAAGCAAACCTAAAATTGCCTTGTATATGACAATATACCAATGATGAAGCCTGCTGGTGGCCAAAGAAGGCCATCCAACCAGAGAATATAACTCGCAATGATGAGTCAGGACTTTACAATTTGTTTTAAATCTCAGAGCAGCATGATCAGCTGTAACAATTATATGAAGACACTGAGCATTTACAAAACATCGCCGTAGTCGAGCACAGATAAAATGTAGCAGCAACAAGCTGCTTTTTTACATTAAAAGAAAAACACAACTTATTACAAAAGTAGAAACTCAATTTCAGTCTCAGAAGCACATGTGCTTTAAAAGTGAGAGGGTCATCAATTAAAATACCCAAATATTTGTAAGAACTAACAGTCTTTATGCTCCTTCCGTCCAGAGATACCACAGCAGGGATGTGCTTTCTAGAGTTGATAAAAATCACCTGTGTTTTACCTGGGTTATGCTGAAGATGGTGGTTATCCATCCAGCTCTGTATGTCCCTCAGGCAAACAGAGACCCTGGCAGAGGGAGAAGGAAATGAAAAAATGGCGGTCATCAGCAGAGCAGTGATGGGACAACTCATGAGCAGAGATTACAGGACTATGAGAATAAATATAGAGGGCAAAAAGTCAGGGACCCAGTACTGAACCCTGGGGAACTCTTGTAAGAAGGGGTCATGGTGCTGACACTGTTCCTTCTCAAGCAACCCTAAAAACTCAACCTGGGAAATTGGGCTTGATCTATTCGTGGGCTGCACAGCAAATACCTGCTGCCACTAAGGACGACAGGAGGATGGGGTGGTTAGCAGTATCAAAGGCAGCAGGTAGGTCAAGGAGGATCAAGACAGAGGAAAGAAAGGCAGTTCTGGCAGCATGAAGTGACTCATTAACAGAGAGAAGTGCAGTTTCAGTTAGGAAGCCAGGTTCGGTGGGGACTGATGAGGATGTAGCAAGTTATTCTGGGATAGGAAAGATGACAATTAGTTATAAGCTGCTCTTTCGAGTGTTTTGGCGAGAAAAGGAAGGAGGGAGATGGGAGGGTAGTTCTGTGAGAGGGAAGGATTAAGAGTGGGCCTCTTAAGGAGTGGGGAGACATGGGCACTCGAACGAAGAGGGGAAACATCCAGATGATAAAGAGGAGTTGACAAGGGAGATGAGAAAAGGAAGGATATCAGGTGCAGCGGCTTGAAGTAGAGATGTGGGGATGGGATCAAGGCCACAGGGTAGTAGGACAGAGGGAGAATTATACAGCGGAGAGAAACTTTAAAAACAAGGGGAGGGAGCAGAAGAAGAGGAGATGGGGAGAGAGGAGACCGATGTATAGGAACTGGTGACCTCTGCTACTTTAGCATCAAAGTAGTCTGCACAGTGTTCAGATGTGAAAGCTGACTGAGGTGGGGGAGGAGGGCGTAGGAGAGAAGGGAGAAAAGCTGATGAGGGCGAGTGGTGGAGCTCTCGATTTAAGAATGAAAATAACCAATTTTAGCAGCAGAGATGGATGCAGCAAATTCTGGAAGGAGACACTGGTAAGAGGACAGGTCAGTCTGGCCCCTGGACTTCCTACACTTTCTTCCCGCTGCACGCCGGCTGGCCCTCCTACTGCGGAGGGTGTCAGACGTCCACGGGCAGCGAGGGGAAGGGTGGGCGGGCCTAGAGACAGGAGGACGGAGTGAATCCAGGGCTGAGGAGAGAGAAGGAAGCAGAGATTCAGATGCAGAGTCGGGGGAGAAGGGAGTTCAGAGAGTTCAGAGAAGGACTCTAGAGGCTGGAGGGAAGCAGTGACTGCAGGCACGAGAGCAGGAGGAGAGAGAGAGTGGATGTTACGACGGACCATAATGGTGGACGGGGGTGAGAGGGTAGGATGAAGGGAGGGAGGGAGGGAGACGGAGATGAAGTGGCAGTCAGACTGTTGAAGTAGAGTCACCATCAGCCCAGAGGAGGAGCAGTTCCTCGAGATAACAAGGTCTAGGAGAGTGCCAGCCTTGTGAGTCGGGGGTGAGCGCTGCAAGGAAAGGTCCAATGACAGCATGAGGGACAGGAAACCAGCAGACTGGGAGGCTTTAAGGTGAGCGTTGAAGTCATCCAAGAGGATCAGTGGGGAGCCGTCCTCAGGGAAGGAACTGAGCAAGACGCCCAGCTCATCAAGGACGGTAAACAATAACAATGTCCAACTTAAAGGGACGGGTGACTCAAACAGCGTAGTTTCCAAAGGTGGAGATGGAGAGGCTGGAGAGGGGGAGAGCAGAGAGTATCGAAGCGGGAGAGATAAGCAAACCTGTGCCGCCACCTGCTGGCCGAGGGGTGTGGGAAAAGGACAGGGGTGAAGCACGCGCAGCAGAAGTAGCTGTGTTGTCTGGAGGGATCCCAGTCTCCCTGAGGGCGAGGAAATGGAGGAATGGGAAGCAGAGGCAGAGATGATGTCAGCCTCCCGTGTGGCAGGCTGGCTACTCCAGAGCCCCCCTGAAAAAATGACACTTCACTGAAATCTGATGAGTGAATAAATAATAATTATTATGAAAAAGATTTTTCTCTCAAATATGACCCGCCATTATGAGATAACCCGCATTTAATGCATTGCACAGCCTCCCTTTGACAAGATAATAGCTTTCCAGTCTTCTCCGATAGTGTGTAATAAGATTGGTGAACACGACATGGGATTGCTTCATAGCGAGAAGGTTGTGGGTTCGAATACGGCCTGGGGGCCTGTCTGTGTGGAGTTTGCATGTTCTCCCCGTGTTCGCGTGAGTTTTCTCCGGGTACTCCGGTTTCCTCCCACAGTCCAAAGACATGCATATCAGGCTAATTGGAGACACTAAATTGCCCATAGGTGTGAGTGTGAGAGCGAATGGTGCGTGAATGGTGTGTGCGCCCTGCGATGGATTGGCAAGCTGTTCAGGGTGGGTCCCCGCCTTTCGTCCGTAGTCAGCTGGGAGAAGCTTCAGCTCGGCCCGCCACCCTAATGAGGAAGAAGCGGGTATAGAGAATGGATGGATGGATGGATGACATGGAATCTACAATTGCTCCATGCAGAATCTCTCCAGATCAGAGGTGAGCAGCGAGGGTCATATCTGTCCCTGGTTTTCACACCAACTCCTGGCCTTTAATTAGTTGATAATCTAAATTAGCCAAACTATTTCTGAAATCTGACATTTCAGGCGCATTTCTTTAAATTATCATGAATGGCCAACTGAGACTGTTCTCATCTCCCCACATAAAATTTTTTATTTGATCAAACCTTTGCCCAAATCTATATTTGTGTATGCAATCAATTAACTCAATTAGTCAGGATAATTGATAGAAATAAAAATCTGCATACACACCGGACCGGAATTGCCCACCTCTGCTCCAGATCCTCCGAATTCCTTTGTCCACTAGGTGGCAGACGTCCCTCTAAAATGAGACTAACGTCTTCTGACATTATTTTTCTGGGGCAATTTATTTTTTCATCCGCCAACAGGTGCCAAGGAGGTTATGTTTCGCTTCGGTTTGTGAGTATGTATATTTGTTTGTATGTTGGTCATCATGTTTGTTTGTTTGTTTGTTTGTTTGTCTATCTGTCTGTTTGCACCCCCCTGTCCACAATTTTTTACTTATCGTTCTAATTTATATCTCCTTCAAAATGTGTTTGATTGCGTTATAATTTGGACCACCGACGTAAGGTCATGACAACTAAATTCGAACCAAGTTTCATCCAGAAGGGATCCAGGATGTGGATTAAGTGGCCATTAGTATTTAACATTGAAAACCCCATTTGAGGCATATTTTTTCATATAAGCCAAATATGCACATATTGGATAGATATTGGACTGATGGAAAGGTATCATCAATTTACATCAACTGTATGAATCTGATCCGAATTGGATCAGAATGCAGACTTGGTGGCTGTTTGAATTTAATATTTAAAACCACTTTGGCATCCTGAATTTTTATGGAATTCAATTCATATTTTTTGCACTGATAGACACAAACTTGGTCATGGAGTACTTGAGCCTTTACTGCTACACCTACATTCAAATATTGACTTTTTTGTCTCCATACAGAGTTGCAAAATAATTTCTTTTGTGTTATATCAGCTCTTTTATTATGAACGCAAAGACATGTTCGGGTGATGAAATAATGTACCTGAGATCCCTAGCATTGATCCTAAAACCTCATAGAAGTTTAATTTCTTACTTAACAAAATCTTTTTATTCATGAAAATTAGCCGATTTTCAACAATTAGATTTTTGAGAAGATAGAGTCTTGAATCACTCAAAAGTCCTGAAATTTAGACCCAAAATGGCCTTCATTGCACTTTATTGCAGTTTTCTGCAAACTGTTCAATAACTTAAAAAAAAAAATTGCTTTATGGATGACACTTCAATGGATGGAGACCATTTAGAATATGTATCATGATGAAGTGCCTTGATTTGCTCGACAAGCCTGAAATGTGCAAAAGTATAAATAAATTTTCTTAGTGGCGCTATCACGACCACTCTCGTTTGTTTGTTAGCAACATTACGAAAAAAGTTATGGACAGATTTTCATCAAAATTTCACCAAAGGTCTCTCTTGGCCCATCTTGGGAGTGATTTCATTTTGGGGATGATCCTAATCAAATTCTGGATCCTGGAATTTTTTATTTACTTGAGTGGTGCCACATAATTACGTTCCTTATACTATATGTGTCCAAGACGTGGGGTACTGTAGGGTCATGGTGGAGGTATGTGCTCTCTGAGTGCTCTAGTTCGGCATTATTTCACACAAACCACCCCTCTTTTGAGACGTCCTAATTAATTCCATAGACGCATCACATGTCACATTAAGAGCACATCTGAACAAACTATAACGCAGTCCATAAGTACTGGGATAGTGGCAAAATGTTTGCTTTTGCGTCCATAGATCTACTGCCCGCAGGAATTGAAATAAAATAATGCAAGAGACTTTGAATTGAATTTATTTATTTATGACTGAAGCAGGCCTGTTTATACAGTGTAACTGCACAAACAGGGCAAAATGTTGAGTTTGATAACAGAGGAAACATTGAATAGGCACATACATGGGTTCCCTCTCTCTCTTTCTCTCTCTCTCTCTAGCTAAACATGCCAAAAATCTTGCTGGGACAAATACAAATTAACCACTCTCTCTCTCTCTCTTTCTCTCTCTCTCTCTCACACACACACACACACACATACACACCAAGGAGGAAAAAAGCTGGGGTGAGAAATAAAGGGAAAATGTGTTCTGCACTCTTTTTTTGTCGGCCAGGGCTTTATTAAACTGAAGATGACCACCTGGACAATCCATCTGTGTCACATTTTGGTTCTGCCATGAACACAACGCGGCCATGACCCGGATTCCCTGGAAGAAGAGATCTTGTATCTCAGTGGGATCTTCCTGGCTAAATTAAGGATAAATAAATAAATATACATACATACATACTCAGGCCATGCACTTGGCGTGCACCTAAAATCAAGTGTTAACGAGAAAATCCTCGGTGAGGTAAAAAAAAAAAAAAAAAAAAACCTTTTTTTTCCTCCAACAATATACTGGCGATGACTGGCATGTGGCAGCACATATAGGGGTGACATTTTTATACCTGACCACGAAGGGACAGGTAATATAATACTATTGTCAAAAGCTTGCAACCCAATACTTGAATTTGTGGGGCCTGCTCCCCCCATGTTTAACCTCGATAAAAATCCTATCACTTCATTTCATCATTGTTGGAACGGGATAAGAGCTGACCCACTTGTGATTTTCAAATGGGTTTGTAAGACCTATCTTGTCATATTTTACATGTCGCCCAAACCTTTTAAATAACGGTATTCAGGCAGGATGAAGGGGAGAATGGAGTAGGCTAATAATGGACTTAGGGTAATAACGGACAGGCCCATGTCTCCTGTTTCCCGGTAGATGGCGTTCTGCCTCTTGCGCAAGGCAATTGAGGGGGGAAACGTGTTTGCACGGTATCAGCATTTTGTCGTTTTGTCTGTCAGTGACAATAATATCCACTGGAAAGGTAAATCTGACCCTCAGAATGGTTTTGAGCATTAATAGTTCGTTTTGTTGATGAAAACTGAATGCGTGACGCACTGATATTTCAGGTCGCATAGATTCAGTATATATATATATCACTTCTCACAAACAAATGCATGTACTGTACACGGTATGCATGGGAGGGTCCATTGACCTCATAAAGGTCATCATGGGGTAATTACGGACAGGTGTACGCAATTGCCCCACGTATATGGCGTCGAAAAATTCAGCTTATTTCTTGCATAATTACCTGGGGTGCTGCAGAGACCAAACTCGAGTATCGTGGTTCTACTATTGGCAACATCTTTATTTGTTCCATAATTTCCCTGCCCAAAATTTTAAATGAGGGGAGACTGGATTTCGGCATTATGCTAACAGCCTGAGCCCTTCTGTATCACACACTTACTCCGGTTATGCTGTGGTGTGATCTTGCATCCCTCATTTGAATCATTGGCTCTGGACACTTTTTTTTTTGTCAAACCTGTGGTCACTTTATAAACATTTTTTTCTATCGTGATATTTCTGTTTTATGTTTCATTTCAGTAGCCACCTCAAGGAAATAGGAACGCATCTTTTATATTCTAGTACAGTGGTACTCAGCGTCGTTCCTGGGGACCCACTGTATACGCTGGTCTTTCCTTTGGTCATAATTGTAACAGCAGGGTTTTAACAAGCTGTATGTCTTAATCAGGTGTATATCATGTTTGGAGCTGTTGATTAATCTCTTTATCCAAATTTTATAGAAAAATCCATATATGCGAATACCCATGAACTTAGTATGTTTATTTCTATATTGCAAGTAATTTCAAGAGATGTAACATTTTAAACAGATCAAATTAACATTGAGAAAATCAGATAACCCCAAATCAGATGGCTGGACACAAGTTTTTTTTTTAGTTCTTTCAAAAAACCTTTTGCGGACTTAACTATATTAACGTAACGCAAAACTGGCTTGACTCATTTATCATTTGCTGGTCGAATAAATTTATCATTAGTTTTCCCCAATTAGCAGCCTACTAATCTTTCATTTGATTGGCTAAATTGTTTTCGCTCATTTTATGCTGTTGTTTCCCATACAACGCAATAAGGGTCTGGTACTTTTTTATTCTTGACTTGATGATATACACAGATATTTCTGCTAACATGTGGGTTAGGAGGGCAAATAAATGCTCTTAACATTAAATGCATTTAATTGAGACGTATTAACAGCCTGTTAAAATCCTGTGATTACAATTGCGGTTGGAGCAAAAAACAGTGGATCCCCACACTGTAAAACTGTGGAATATGTGACATGTTTATATTCTCAGCACCAGTGTGTAAAACCTAAATGCCTGGTGATTATTTTTATCAAAAGGTGTTCTCATTCAAAACACTGATGTTTATTGGATGTTGCGATCAAGGTTTTCCAGATTTGTTGAATACACTTTAAAACTGAATCTAAACCCTGTGACATGTTTAAAAAGTGTTACAAAAAGGTGTTTTACATGTGTTCAAAACTTACAGTACCTCACAAAAGTGAGTACACCCCTCACACTTCGGCGATTAATTTATTATATCTTTTTAAGATACAATGTTAGAGAAATGAAACCTGAATATATTCTAATCATTGTACAATATGTGTAGCAGTGTAGATTTACTGTACTGTCCAAGTAACTGAAAAAACAGTCTCTATTTCCAAAATGGGTGGAAACAAAAGTGAGTACACCTCGCTGTCAACATCGCTGACCACAGAACATGATTCCAGTGGTTCATGTTCTGATTGTCTTCAGCAAACTGTTTTTGGACTTTCTTTTGGGCTAGCTTCAGAAGAGGCTTCCATCTTGGCCGACTGCCATGCAGACTGACTTAGTGGAGTGCATGGCGTACAGTCTGAGCACTGACGGGCTGTTCTCCCACTGCTGCAACCTCTATAGCAATACTGCCAGCACTCCTGCGTCTGTTTTCTAAAGCCAACTTGTGCAGAGCACGAGGACTCCGCCTCTTCGGTTGACCCTGATGAGGCCTGTTCCGAGTACAACCCATCTTGGAAAACCGCTGGATAACCTTGGCCACCGTGCTGTAGCTCAGTTTCATGGTTTCACAGATCTTCTTGTAGCTTAGACCATCTTTGTGGAGAGCAGCAATTCTATTTTTCAGATCCTCAGAGAGTTCTTTCCCATGAGGTGCCATGTTGACCCTACAGTGACCAGAATGAGAGCACTGCACCCAAAGCACCACACTTTAAACCTTCAACACATGTTACACAACCTCATACGGCCCAGTCGAACAGACAAAAGCATGAACATGATGAATAAGACACGTTTCACTGCTTGGTTGACCATTACCAACTGGAGTGTGTACTCACTTTTGTTGCCACCCATTTTGGAAAGAGTGACTGTTTATTCAGTTATTTGTACAGCCCATTTTGGAAAGAGTGACAGTTTATTCAGTTATTTGGACAGTGCAGTAAATATACACTGCTATACATATTGCACAATGCCTATTCAAGAATATATTCAAGTTTCATTTCTGTAACATTGTCCCTTGAAAAGGTATAATAAATTAATTGTCGAAATGTGAGGGGTGTACTCACTTTTGTGAGATACTGTAAACAATTGGTTTTACAGGGCAGGAACAACGTTGAATACCACTGTTCTATTTTTTAAAGTTGATAAGGGGGACATTTCCGGCGACTTACGTTGCAGGCCCATGCCACACTATTTTATGAGGTAGGCCTAATTATTTCGACCGTTCATAGTTTTTCAGTTTCTTCGACGTTTTAAATATTTACTCGTTTACTGCAGAGCATTTCGGCCATTAGTCCAATTTAACCAACAGTAATTACACTGTCCGTTGTTACTCCATAGGCCCAATGGCATTGGGTGTCCGTTATTATCCTGATGAGCGGGGAATAACGAACGTGCCAAAAATTTGTTTTCTACAGATTAATGCATAATCGAATATTTCTAAAGTGCATCCTTAAGGGGTACCCCACCTTCATCTAACAAAGACAAACAGTGTGTTAATTCTCGATAAACAGTAAAGCTTTTCACACTAGGTAAAAGTTTTTGACAGTGAACACTCATGCGAAATCCTGACAGCCGCAGGTCAATTGCATCTTTGCCGTCGAAATGACGAATCCTCCAGTCTGCTTGCATTCACCATCACGAGCCCATGATCACTGATTCAGCTCTGACTGAGGCCTGTACCCGGGAGCGGCTGCGGAAGTTTCTCCCCCTCCTGGTTTGGTGCGTTTTTAATTGCATGTGACTGTGCGTCAGGAATCGATTCAGCGGGGGCGAGGAATGAGTGGCCTACGCGTTGGGGAGGCCGATGACTCTGAAAAACTAAATAAACAAGCAGATAAAACAACGATTAAAGAACATAAAAGCTGATAAATTAATAGAGGAGGAGTGGGGGCGGGGACGACGAGGGGGCGAGCGCCTGTTTCAGGTTGGTTCTCTCGTGGGGGCATGGAGTTTTGGCCCGGCCTGTTTTTCCTCCTTGTACTTCGCGTCGACTCTGATCCCATAACATTTCTCCTGCTACAAATAAGCAGCATATTACTTGTTTTGCCTATGATCAATATGAGCATTGACGATCGAGCTTGCGTTGACAGCAGAACCTCTGCGGTTGGCCAAACATGACCAACAATAAGAAAACGCGTTGGAGAACAATAAGAAAACACGTTGGAGGTTGGTGTCTTTTTAGAAGTAGCCAAAAATAAAAAATAAAAAAAGTTTACCGCCGCCTGCAGCTTTAACAAACACAAAATTAAATGAAGGCTAATATAAATAGTGATTAATAAACGGAGTAAGATATATACATGTACTATCTTTACATTTCCATGAATGTTCAATCTTTCATTTTGGTCGTTCTGCGCGATATGAATGGAATTGGCCTTGCGGAGGACAATATAAACCGGGTTAACAGCGTGAGAAAAAAATGAGAATGCGGTGCTCTTCATGCAGGACAGCGAAGCAAATCATTTGGATAAATAAAGCAATAAATCTCCGGGCAATCTTCGTATAATGCATAGTATAATAATTGTAACGCGAAGGAACAAAATACGAAGGATGAAAACATAGCCCTATAATAGGAAGGGAGAGGCACGTGCGCTCTGCACTTTCAGACGGCGGTAACGGTAACAATAGGTACAAAACCCTTCCGAACTTCACTAAGTTTGAGCCATCAATGTCATAACACACATTCCGGGTTTAAATTAAATGATCAAGGTTGCCTCGCCATAATTTGTCATATCCTTTCCCAGAAGCCCGAATGGAGTTTTGCTTTTCAGTTCTGGTCCTTGTCTTGCTGCAAAACATTGCAATGTTTCTTCCACTTAATATGAGAATATCATTCAAAAGTTTTAATGAATGTATATTTGTGTGTCTTTGTTTGAGCGCGCGCGCGCGCGTGTGTGTGTGTGTGAGAGAGAGAGAGAGATATCAGACTAGAACCTTAATGGCTAAAACTGAGATGAAATGTGGCACATGCCAAAGTGCACCATGATTAGTTCCTATGCTCGATTATCGGGTTAATATGCAAACATAGCTTATCCGCACTTGGTTTCATTCTGTTGCGCCCATTTCAAGGGGATGTGCGTGTCAGCATGGGTCAATGTTCCCCATGGACGGTATGAGGTGATGCCTGTAATGGAGCCAAATGCAAATACACAGCTGATAAGATGTGTGCACGATTCTTTCGAATGAAGGTTAGTTGGCCACAGGATGACAGAGATGGAGTGATAACATTTGCTTTCTCAGAAATATGAGGGACATTACATAATGATAAGCTGAGGTTAAAATGTAGAAGTTTCTGTAAAACATAGGCCTATTAATGTATTAAATTAATGAAATTAAAAAAGAACGTGTTTCCCATGCGGTGTTCGAAAGTATTTTGGGAGGAGTATTTTATTCGTTCGGGCCAATACGTTCATTTCTCGCATTAAGAAAAAGCAAAAGAGGCGCTGCAGTCTGCGGCACGCGCATTCGGAAAGCGGACATGGTTAGTCCTAACTCAGCAGTCTGAAATGAAATTTTAATAAAACGAAGTGAGGTCGGTAACTATTAGGATATTAACTCATTTATTGCCACGTGGCTATAATTCCCCACAGCTCCCGACACGTGGAGGTAAATACCCTCAAAATAAAAATAAAAAAACGCATTGGCTGCTGTATGAAATTAAACCTGGCCAAATTATTCGAGGTTCCTTCATATCTCGCGACATCGCTTGTCCTTCCCAAACATGGGTAAATTATCTTTAGAGTTATTAAACCATCTTAAATCCTCTTCCTTTTTTCCGCCCTGTTGACATTTTTTAACGATGGGTTTAACGGACAAGCAGCAGTCAAAAAAATGAAATGCTATGAAATGTTGGATTTACTTAATAATGTTACGTCATGACTTCTAAAATTTTTGGCCAGTTTAATTAATTGCATTGAGCGGAATGTACTTAACTCAGTTTTGTGGAACCAACTGAGTTAAGTACATTCCACTTAATGCAATTACCGGTAATTAAACTGGCCAAAAATGTAAGAAGTCAAATAAAGGTTACGCAAAGCTATTGCGTGGAACCAGTTGACATAGCATTATTAAGTAAATCTAACATTTCATAGGGTTTCATTTTTTGAGTGAGTGGTCCATGTTCTGTTACAGTGGCCTGTTATCAACCTGATAGAATGAAATCCATCTTTTCTGTTAAAATTCAGAGGAGAATGCACAGCTGAATACAATCGTACTGGCTACGCAATTAGATGCAATCAATGTTGAGCGCTCTTATTCAATAGCCTAAAGGAGTCTCGGATAAGTTTCGGTGCAATGAACTTTACAAAGCTGTCTATATTAAGGATACAGTTCAGAGGAGATATCAACGGTTTAGTCGACACATCCCCCACATAATCAAACGTCTTATACAATATTAAATAAAATGCAGGATTGTTCGTATATCCAGAGGATGGGAATATACTTTATGTAAAATTAATATTGCGTCATAAAGACACAGACAGAACAACAATGTAAAAAATTTAATGGAGATAAAACTGAAAGCAAAAAAAAAAAAAGGGCTGGGGGTTGCACAGTCTGTTTTTGTAGGGGTTCACTACAGTCTATTTCTGCCAGTTACTCATCTTGCTGGTCTGCTGAGTAGAGTACATCGTTTTTGTTATTTTGTCTTTTTTTGGGTACAGCTGGCTTATCTTCTAAAGCCTCTGGCTCATCCTCGTCATGGCCAGCCCCCCCAAAGAAAGTTTAATTTGAGCGTCCTCAGCGTTTTTAATCAGATCAGCAGATAAACAGTTGCACTGTTTTCGCGCCGACTCTTGGACTTTGACTGAGTTTATCCCCGGTGGCAGGCCTCGCGCCAAGGGTCAATCGCGCCGGAACAATGCGTGCCATGATCGCCCGTCGATTGCCGGGGCCTGCAGCCAATCGGAGGCCGTTTTTTAATCTGCTTTGGACCAATGATCTTCGGGAGGGACTCGGGCCTTTTGTCACCGGGGGACGATAAATACTCGGGGAACCCGCAGAAAAAGTACCATCAGGTCTACGAATCCTTACTGCGAAGGTAAGTCTTTTCTCCGTCACTGGGTTTTTCTTGTTTTTCTCACATTTGGCCATATGCTAAAGGCTGCTATGGCGTCTGAATCATAGGTGATTTCGATTGAGAAAATGAGAATTTCGTGGTTCTTCTTGTTGAGCTCTCATTGGACTGTTAAACCTACGTGCATCCACTAAAAAATGAAACGTCAGATTTACCTGACAATGTTATGTCAACTGGTCCAGCACAGCTTTAATCGTAAACTTCTTTGCATTTTCAAATATTTAATTAGAATTTTGAAATTACATGGATTGTTACATTTCACAGAGGCTGGTAATACAAGCAGACATAACATTTTTGAGCAAATGCAGCAATGTTTTTAGAATGTAATCCAGTTTGTTTTGGTAATGAGTGATCTCACATTCTTAAACCACATCTAGAAGTCTGGCATTCAGTTGAGCTTGGATGTTTCTGGTAATTTGAAAGATTTGACCAGTTTTTGTGTCTTGGACAGAGTTAAAACAAAATGCTAAAAAAAAAAAATCATAATAATAAATAAAAATTAGGGTACCACAAGCAGAAAAATTTCAGATCAATTTTATTGTGCTAATCCTGATTGTTGTGTTTCATTGACAGGTTCCCTGTCCTGTCAGCAGCCATGAAGTTCTTAGTCGCCACCCTTGTTGTTCTGGCCTTAGCCATTGGTAAGAACTCCTACTTACATTCCCAACACACACAAGCAGGGTTCACATTTTTGGATAGAATGGCAGTACTGATCCGGTCCAAAGACTGTATAAATCCTTGCCAAGGGTGTCCGCTCTTATCCGTACTTGTAAGATGAGAGCCGGCAAGGGTCCAGCACAAAGACTTCTAATTCTACGTTGAGAAATCTCCATCTTCCATGAAGACCATAATAAAGTAGAATTAGAAGAATTATACCCACAAATTCTCTTTTTGGAAAAGATTTAGCACATATGCTCTGAGCCAGTAAAGACATGTTCATAATCTTTGACAAACTCTATGGTCAAATTGCAATACAGCACTTATTTAACACCGATAAACAACGGATTTCATAAAGAAACTAGATCAAAGTGAAGAGCATTCCCGCTGGCTATATGTCAGTATTGCCATTAAAACAAGATCAAGAGTGATATTGCTGCATGGAATGTGCCATTGCAACAACAATGAGGGGGTGAGAACGCTATTGTTAAGATGGAACATTCCACTCAGTATCACTGGTGACATTTCACAATAAGGGTATATTAATTAACATTACTTAATGCAATTACAAGCGGTGCCAGGCACGGCAAACTCCACCCCTCGCAAACGTTTTAGCTATTGGGGCCTAAAGTCCTCTCAAAACGTGAGACTATATGGGTTTAGCCTTCTTTCATCATTGAATAAGGGTTAAGGGTTAAAAAATTGCAGTGTTGAGGACATTAATATAGCTGCTTATATTATGTTTATACATTATGGGTCAATACCTGACTGACTCCCGATGTCTTCGGTCAACAATAGCTCAAAATCTATAAATACGGAAATGGTCAAGTAGCATATCATTGGATGTGGAATTGGAAAAGGAATATTTGGTGCAAATTGGAAGTCTATAGGTTAATTAGGTCAAATGTTATAACGAAAAAGGTGATATTGACCTTTTTGTTGACCATGACTAAACGGTTGACCCAAATTGACCCCAAATTCAATGAGATCTATTCTGGGCCACCACGCATCTACCCTGAAAATTTCATGCAAATCGGTTCAGTAGTTTTGTTGTAAAGTTGCTGACAAAGAAACAAACAAAGAAATCACTTGAAAACAATACCCTCGCCCTCCCCCTCCGGGGGGGGGGGGGGGGGGGGCAGGGTAATAAGCATTTACTAACAGTTAATTAACATTTAACTATTGCATCTGGTGCTCATTTACAAATGATGTTCACATCAACGAAGGTATTAATTTATACATTATGCTTAACAGTTTGAAGTGCTGCAAAAGGGGACACTTAAGGGATGTTTTCAACTTCATGAATAAGGAAACAGAAAATTAATAAATGGTCAATTATGGTGCTTATTTGGCTATCTAACGCATTAGTTACCTGCTAATTAACTGATAGTTAATGAATTAATGTTAATTAATGTACCCTTATTGTAAAGTGTTACTGTATCACGCTTGTGTCATGTGGCAGCTGAGGAAAATCACCGAGGTTATGAAAATGGAAGCATGTAAGCCTGAACATTTACTGCCTGACCCCCTGATTTTTCACGGCTGGGCAGTACCCCCCTTTGAGTCAGGCGATCTCAGTTACTCATTTGTCACATCTAACACATAGCTCGCCCTTTCCTCTTTCTCATGCAGGGAGCGAGTCTGTCTCCTTGGTGAAGCGCGAAGCGCCCGAATTGGAGAAGCTGAGCCAGTACTTCCAAGATCTGTCTGAGAGTCTTTCTCGCACCACTCAGGAAATGGTGGAGAAAATGAAAGGCCATGAGCTGACCGGACAGGCCCAGTAAGTCCTCAATCAGTCATTAACTTCATTTATCACATCTTTGTAGTAGTTTAGTTGTTTTCATTCAGCCCAGCTCACTAAATCATATTGATATTACAATAGGCACATATCACTTTTGCAAAAATTTCATTGGCTAAGAGCGTGTGGGTAAAAAAATTGTTCTGCGTTACATCACACTGTTAATGTTTCGCCAAATTTAAAACCAAGTGTAACGTAAGATAAATCAGTATGGCTTAGCGCAGTAGTGCCGCTCTCTTAACTAAGTTAACAATACTCAGCTGGCTAGCTGGGGAGCATGCAGTACCTTTCCATAACCCTTGTGTAATGTTCGTTCATAAGTTATCTTGCTAGCAGGCAAACGTTAGCTAGCTTTTATGTGGTCATCAAAACATGGCATCCCGGGTTTGAATATTTCTCTCAATGTAAGTGTGATGTGGTTTCAGTGAAGAGCTGCAACCAGTAGATGCAGAATATATATGTGACATTGTCCCTCTAAATGGAAAACAGCATTGAAGCTACTTAAGCGAAAAATTAAGTGAAGAAATAAATTTTGGGATTAAGGTTTTTTTTCTTCCAAAATTTAAAAAAAAAAAATTTTTTTAAGTGTAAGTCAGTGCTTTGCTTTAGTGGTCTTTTCCCCTTGGTTACCAGTTAGTGATCGTTAATCAGTTCTAGAATATTCCATTGACGTTTCCCCCCCCCTTCCTAGGACCTACTTCGAGAGTGGGAAGGCCCAGTTGCAGCCTCTTGCCGACAAGATCCAAGAGCAACTGCAGCAGCTGAAGCCCCTGACCGAGTCCATGCAGGCTCAGATGAAGCCGATGGCCGAGTCGCTTCAGGCACAGCTTCAGGCTCTGTGGCAGCAAGTCATGGACCAGGTCAAAGCCCTGCCTGCGCCAGCCTCCCAGTAACTCTGCCCGTCACCATCTCTCACCTTCAGTTCCACGGCTACAGCTGCGGCATTGTCCCCTTGGCGGCGGATTAAAATTTAGAATCACCACCCCAGGCTAACCCCATCCGGGCTTCGGCCTCAACCTGCCCCCTTGTGGTTGACTCTGCCGTAAAGACTCTCATCTCCTAATAAAAAAAGAGCTTGAAGCTGAGATGTCTATTGGTGACTTTGTCTTCGCGCGGGTGGTGCATTCACCACCTCGGTTCGTATTCATGCCAAGGAACCTGCTCATATACACACTGAAATATCCACAGTTAAATTAATCCAAGTAGAATCAACCCCTTAAACTCTTTTCACTTAAGCTTTCACTTAAGCTAAGTTGGTTCAAAGTCAGAAACAGCTCTTAATTCATATTGTAGGACATTGTCACCCACATATTCTGTATCTGCTGGTTGCAACACTTCTATGAGGCTACAACACACTAATACTGAGAGGAATATTCTAACCCAGGACACGAGGGGCCGTAAGTATGGAGGAGGGATAACTTTACCCCCAGATAACGCCTTTCCTCCGGATTACTATCGGAGGGATAAATGCCGCGTGACACTTACTTAAGAACACATTTCTCTTTTTATAGTTATTTTCTACAATGTACAATGCAGCAGGTGTCAGTTGTTTCACAGCCGAAGCGGCAGCAAAAAAGTAATTTTTCTGACACCGAAATCCGTGTTCTTTTGGTGGAAATCTCGGTGGAATGTACAGTACTGTTTACAGCTAATACATGCGCTGAGTATAGCGAACAAAATTAAAACTGAAATTTGGACCCGATTTGTCGCAAAGGTGAATTCTTGCGGCTGCGCAGATGCACTATTTCAGAATTGGAAGATAAGTGAAAGTCTCTGAAAGCAGCTGTACTAAACAGGCAGTGAGACCAGTGGAATCCGTGAAATGAAGCCGCTATCCCCAGTTGAAAATGAGTGTAACTTTATCCCCAGATAAGGACTGCGGATAGTGCTGTCCCCTCTACATGCATACCACTTTAACCTCGCTATCTGGGGGATAGTCTCTATCCTTCAGATAAGTCACTTATCCTGGCGTCATGCATACGGCCCCATGTGTTTATGGTCACAGCATTACATCTAATGGAAACTAGCTTGATCTTGTTCATCATTTTACACACGTCTCCTTGTAATTCGGCAGCAGGGGTGGCTGGTGAACTGGCAATATGGGATGCACAAATCATCCCTTAAAAATACTGATTTGTCATGACCTGTTTTCAATCATTCATTTAAATTACCATAACAGAAACTCTGAAAACCAACATTATCAGGTGTGGCCAGTTTTCATTAATAATGCATACCTGATAACTATCACACTTTCAGAGTGAATTTTAGTGGCATATTTACGTTCCCCTGCTGTAGTCAGCAATTATTCAATCAACCCGCATGTAAGAGATTTTTATGCTTTTCTTCTCTCAGGGGTTGGAAGCAACGAAATTGCATGAAGACAATTCAAATGATCTTATTACATTTAAACAATTTAAACGACCATAAAACATATGCATTGCTTCCAACCCCTAAGTTGAGAAAACCGCAAGAATCTTGTGTATGCGCGATTACGCGTTGATTGAATAATTGCTGATAGCAGGGAAACATACAGTACAGGCCATACAGAAAAGCAAGGCGAAGGAAGAAAATGAGGTTAGAAGGAATATTTGAAATCCCAGAAACCATGAAATCACCCGAAAGTGTGGCACGTAATACTGGGGCAGTGAGCGATCACATGACATGAGACCAGACAGGGGGAGACAAAGTGCAATGCAAGGCATGAAACAAAACAAGAACCGGAATTTAACTTGAGGGAATGGAATATGGCAGGAATACACAGGCAAAGCAAAACAAAACATGGCATGGGATCCAAATCACAATCAGAGCATCAGACAAAGCAGAATCATTATCAAACATGGCAAACAAGGCAGAATCTCAACGGGAAAACTTTCCTGTGGTTTGACTAATCAAAATGTGAAATTCTTTGTGGAAATCATGGATGTCATGTCCTCTAGGCTAAAGAGGAGGGGGGGCGTGTGGCTGTAATCAGTAAACAATTCAAAAGCCTCCATCCATTACAGTATGTGGGTGTATTAGTACACATGGCATGGGTAACTTACAAATTACAAAGACATGGCTCCGTAGTAAAAGAGCCTGGGTGCTAAAGTGGTCTGCCTGCAGGCCAGACCTGTCACCCACTGATGGTATTTGGCCCATTATGATACAAAAATATGACAAAGGAGGCTGCAAAATATTGCTGAAATCCTACAAAAAGCAAGAATGAGAAAACATTTTGATTTCAATACCACAGCAGTTGCTCTCCTTAATTCCCCAACACTTACAGTGTGTGGATTGAGGAAGAAGTGTTGTAACACAGTGGTAAACATGCCCCCATGCCAACTTTTTTGAAACATGTTGCCAGCATCAAATCCAAAATGAGTGCACATTTTCCAAACAACAATAAATTATCTCAGTTTCAGCATCTGATATATTGCACGTGTACTATTATCAAATAAATATAAAGTTCAAATGATTTGAAAATCATTGCATTCTGTTTTTATGCCGGTCAATGACAAATAAGCATTTTAAAAATGTTTTTATTTTTAATAAATCTTTAAAATGTACAGAACACATTTATTTGAAGTTGTAAGTGTGTGTTTAAACAAGTCTTATTGGTTGCACAACATTTGCAGGGTTTTAGTACAGTTTTAGACCGTATTTGCAATTTCACCAGCCAAAAAATGTCAGATGGCGCCACCAAAAGTTTCTTGAAAAAAAATACACTTCCCTTTTTTTTCCCTCAGGTGATTTTTTTCGGTAAGTATACCTGAAAGTGTCTACTCTGCCTAAAACATTACCATTTTGTAGTTGAGCTGGGTATTAAAAGTAACTTATGGATTCTTTATTGTAGGGGGCGGGTATTTTGGTTTTCCAGACAATTTAAGAACAACTAAACTATTAAACTTTGCTTATTTGAACGGTTTTCAATATAAAATCATGCCCACATATTAATATTATATTAATTCATATTTTAAATTTCATATTTAATACATTTAACATAGTCTTAACTTGCTTGGACGGTTGCACCACCTGACATTTAGGGGGTTTGAGATGGCAAAACATGAAATATATATTGTTTTTGTGATAAACTGGAAATATGTTCAAATTAAACAAGTTTTATAGAATAAAATGATGCTTATTATGAATCATTTAAAATAATTTTAAACCAAAGTAGTGCCCTCGGACAATGTCACGTCATTGACCCATGCACGTTACCCAGCCTCCGAACTTTTTTAGAAATGGAGTTGTGCTTTACTGGCATAAAGCGTTAGCATGCTAGCAAACAAATTATTCATCCTTTTGGTTTGAATAGACTGTCAACTGGAAGCTAATGCCAAAGATGGTGAACGGTTACCAGCAGAATTGGCAAAGTTACCATTGCAAACATAGTAGTTGACGCTTATAAATGAGTGGAATCTGACCAATAATTACGTGAGAAAGCTGTACCACAGTGGGATGACAAATCTGTATCCCAAGGGTTGTATCGCACCAATTCTTAATAATTTATGGGATAAACGTCTAGAACACTGAACTTTTAACAATGGGCTATTATCTGTGTTATGGATCTGTTTGCGTTACCTGAGGGGTAAATGTGCATTCAAAGCCTTCAATCTTTATTTACCTACCAGTGGTAAACTTGAGCACAAACGAAGACTGAGTTGGTAATTATGGGGAGCCCTGAAAAGAAAATTGAAAGAAAATTGCTGGAGGCCTATCTGTCTGGAATTCTAGTTCAAACACTGTAGATCCCTATAATTATCAAACAAACACGAGTGAAGACCCTACACACACACACACACACACACACACACGCACACACACACACACACACACATGCACACACACACCTAGGCATGCCCACACACATACACGCGCGCGCGCGCACACACACACACACACACACACTTACACAAGCACATGAACATATGCACGCAAATGCACTCAAACCAAACAAAAGCATTTCACACTAATCCTATGCATTTGGGTCCCCAACCGCAAATCTCCCAACTACAAGCACCCTGCACTGCACTTTGTCATAACTGATGAAGATGTGACTTAAATATTAAACATGAAATACGAAATACAGGCAGTCAGTTCAAGAAGGTAAATGTAGGCCAACATTTTAGCCCACTTGAGTCAAAACCATATGGGACACTATATACCGTTTTACAAGATGGAGTGACCACCTCTGTAACAGATCGAATCCTGTTTCATGCCAGTGCTAACTGTGGCCGGCAGCCTTGTGAGAGCAGCGCAAAATTGGGTTTGTGCTGCTCAGGGATGTGGTGGGGATACAGTCAGTTTAGGTTAGTATTGTTCATTCTCCGAGCACCTTCCGCTGCCCGTCATGGCACCTGTCAATTTCATTTTGAGAGGGAAGGTATTTGGGCTTCTTCCTGCCTCGTCCTATGTATCCAGGTTTGAATTTACCAGCTTAAAGCAGTGGCAGTGGACAGGCCCGTGTTTCGGGGGCAAACCATAAGCTCTCTCGCTCTCCCAAGATGGCAGCATGAGTTGCATATCAGCCTGCATGTAGAGTACAGACCAAAAGTTTGGACGCACCTTCTCATTCAATGAGTTTCCTTTATTTTCATGACTATTTATATTGTAGATTCTCATTGAAGTCATCAAAACTATGAATGAACACGTCGAATTATGTACTTAACAAAAAATTGTGAAATACGTGCTGAAAACATTATTATTATATTCTAGTTCTATTCTAGTATTATATTTTAGTTTCTTCAAGGTAGCCACTCTTTGCTCTGATTACTGCTTTGCACAATGATGATGAGATTCAAGAGATAGTCACCTGAAATGGTTTTCACTTCACAGGTGTGCCTCGTCAGGGTTAATTAGTGGAATTTCTTCCCTTATCAATGGGCTTGGGACCATCAGTTGCGTTGTGTATTAGTCATGTTGATACACAGCCAAAAGCCCTATTGGACAACTGCTAGATACAAACATACTTCCATGTGCGTTCACTCATAGTTTTGATGCCTTCAGTGAAAATCTACAATGTAAATAGTCATGAAAATAAAGGAAACTTATTGAATGAGAAGGTGTGTCCAAACTTTTGGTCTGTACTGTACATCGTTCACTGATTGGATGTTCAGGAGCTAATGGAGAAGCCTAAAAAAGTTTAAAATAAATAAATAAACAAACTAGACAGTCGAGTGTCTGCTGGTCAACATGTATCCCCGGACCCCTTTAAGCAATCATTTCCATAACCATTACACTTCGTGACCTTACCGCACGCAAGGCCCACGCCAATTGTGGAAAGAATTGGTTTAAATGTGTGGCCTGCAGAGCACTCAAAAGTAAGCCACTACGGACGTGACGTGAAGATTGCTGATCCATAGCATCTTTGACTTGTCGTCTCGGGATACCATAAATAATAATGGTTAGCCCTAAAGTTAGCTAAACATTTTGATGAACTGCATCAGTGCATCTCGCACCCAGCCGGTCAGCCTGAAGCTACCAGTGGCTTACGAGGAGTGTTTCCACCTTAATGCGTCACGATCGTCCATGGCTTCAGCGAATTCAGAGGAAGGGGCACACCAGGAGGGAAACATAAAATTCAAACTTCAAATTCAAATCTATTTTTGCATATCCAGTTTGAGCTCCCATATCGTTTTGGGGCCTACTTTCAGGTCAGCGATAACTGTGTAACTCACAGAGGATCAAGCTAGGGCAGTGTTTCTCAAACTTTGAATTAGGATACAATGTCAGTTCCAAGAGAGTACGGGGGACATGACTGAGCCTTTAGTTTCTCTGTCAGCATATACATCTGGTGGGACACATGAGGTACATTTTAGGCAGCTACATTTCTACTCTGATTCACAATGTTCAAAATAACTCCAATTTGGGTCCTGACATTTTTTATATTAAAAAAAACAGTGCAGGGTAGAACGAGCAAAGGGATCTCGAAGCTACCGGCTCGGCGGAAGTTTCCATTCCGTTCGGTCAAACAGGGACATTTGGAGCACCATTCACACAATTGGCAGGGGTCCCTTTTGGAAAGTACTTTGGCCTTTCTGTAGTGCCAACAGAAATCCTGAATTGGGCTTTCACTGCCAGCAGGGGAGTCCATTGACAGCATTCACTGGTGCATAGTGTAATTTTACATAAAGGATGTTCCGTCTATTGACAGCGCTGGTGCTCCATTTAGCGTTTCTACGCCCTCATTAGCATTACTCTGGAGCTCATCATCGGCCCCTCGGGTGGACGGTTCAAACAAGTGAAACTCAAATAGGTTGTGAAGATGGAGAAGCAGGCGGTTTAGACGTACCCTGGTGAAAGCCAGTAAAGCAAGTGATCCCAGACAAAGTACGCGATTTGAGATATAGCGATACAAACGCTGGGCTATATGTTTCATTTCATGTGTCAAAGGTAGCGCAAAGTATTTTTGTCTGCACCACAGAAAACCAGGGGCCGGCCCTAAGAGCGCAAAAGTCTGACACTGAGTGAGTGATGAAGTTACAGCATTGGTCGGTAGCGAGTGCTTTTGTCACCCCATTGGTCGGTCGAATGTGGTAGTTTCCCCATTGGTTGTTGCTCTTTCAAAATGAAAAGCTGCAAACATGGTCCTGCCATTTGTTCAGTTTTCACCCAAAGCATGACACACAAACACACAGTAAGTCCCTTAGTTTAAAATCAGATTTTGTTGTAAATAATTAAACAAAATGTACTTACTTAAATGTAAGGCAACAAAGCAGGGGAATCCAACTGTATGTCCTAATTTACTATGTAAATAAATAAACACAAAACACAAATATATACTGTTCATGAATGTTTTTTTTTCATGAATGAGAGAATGCGGAGCCTTTGGAGTGACACGAGCATCTGCCCTCTACTGGTTTGAAGAATAAATTTTTTTTACAAATCACATCAAAAGTAGTTCGGCCAAAAAAAAAAACATACAGTTTCAATTTTGATTTTTGTAGAGCCCATACAGGTCCCTGAAAAAGTGTTATATATGTGCAACATTACTTAGAGTGTATTGCTTCATCGAATTTCAACCAATTATAACCAACTCTGCTTCGTATGATATGGGTCTACAATTTTTGGTTACTTGTTTCTTAAATCAACTTCTGAGTCAGTATTGATACAAAAATCTCATACAGTTCCTGAAGTATTAGGGCTGAAATAAAATATTTTGATGATTTATACCTGTTTTTTTTTTTTATTTTAAGAAAAATGTATTTCTGTCAATTATTGTGCCTTTGCAGGAAATATGCATATTGTAATTTGGGAAAGGGAATCTAAATGTAAAGAGTCAATGCAGGAGCCATGCCCCAGAAATACTGGCAGTCGTAATATTTAACACAGAGGTCAGAAATTTGCACTTTTGTGCCACGAGCAACCCTTGGGCAATGGTTACAGTTAGAAACAAGTTTCAAGCAGAATGTAAGCAGTCTGACCAATCAGGAGACAGGCATCTGCATTTGGACTTACATACTCTAGAGACTAATAAATACAGGCCCTAAAAGACGATACAGGAATCTTTACAGTTGATAACGGACAATTAAGCTTCAACTAATACGTAATGGCAGATAATAGTCAAATAAAAACTCAAAACTGTTACTCTTTTATCTGAACAGCACATGTGGGCTAAGAATAGCACTGCAGGAGAAAAAATTATCTTGAGACACCTGTCAGGGGAGGACAAAGAGTAAAGAACGGAGGCTGACGGCGTTTGGTCACAGGCGAACCTGTCACAATGCAGTGAGGTAGACTGCGACTCGTTGTCAGTTTTGTCACATATAACAACAAAATCACAAGTCTTCCATACTGCAGGTGACCGAGGTATGTCATGAGTGCCCTTTCAGGATAAAATACAACTGAGTGCCCTTTTGGGGGAAAAAAAAACATCACTAAGTGCCCTCATGAGTGCCCTTCGACAGGAAAAAAATACAGCAGAGTGCCCTCGAGAATGCCCAAGAGGAAGAAAAAAAAAAAAATACGACCCCAATTCCGGAATAGTTGGGACAAAGTGTAAATTGTGAATAAAATCAAAACGCAATGACTTTCAAATCGCACCAGCCAGTATTTTATTCCTCTCAATACATAATTACTTAAACCTGTTAAACTTTGCCTGATTAACAGCAGTTGCTAAGATGAATTGGTAAAATGAGTGTCCGATTTATCTTTTATAGCATTACTGTAAAGGCATTCTGCTCATCACATTAATGACAAATTAAAACATCAAAATGTTTTTCAAAGATTTTTAACTCATGTATTACATGACATGACACAGATTTGAATAAATTAGTTTGTAAGGATTATTGTGATTAAAGCTGTTTGTGCAAAAGTTCACTATGGTTTAAAGCACCTAAGATTCTTCCTCTTCAGTTGTTCTCTTTTGAAAGCTTTTTACACTTTGAAGGAATCAATTAATCTTATGATTAATTACGCAGCTGAAAAAATGCTTAACCAAGAGATGGAATATTTGCATTTATTCAAATGATTGCCGTCCTTACAATATCTCATCCATTATATAAATTTGGCCAATAGGAAATACCGAGTAAAAACAATTTTTTAATCATTACTGGCCATGGTATCGGTCTTGATTATTCATGTTGATTGATAATCAGTCAAACTTAAGAGCTAACAGCTTGAGAGCAATTGTGTTTGAAGGTGGGGTTACTGAAAGCCTTCTCAACCTTTGATAGCAAACCACAGCTCAAATCAGAATCTAAGCAATGTGGTGCATTTTTAACCTTTCTAATTGCATATAAATGCAACTTAAGGGTGAAGTGCACAAAATTTTAGCCCAGACATTATCAGTGACACATATTCCTGACATTATCGTGGTGACACCTTTCTGGATCTGAATGAGACTTAAATGACATGAATATGTTGCCTCAATATCAGAGTGAGTCAATGACATACCGTAGGCCAGGGGTGGGCAATCCTGGTCCTGGAGGGCTGGTGTGTATGCAGGTTTTTATTTCTATCAATTACACTGACTAATCAAGATAATTGGTTGAAAATGCAAATATAGATTTGTGCAAAGATTCAATCAAAGAAAAAAAATGTTTTATGTACGGCAGAGGTGGGCAGGGAGGGCCGTATCTGTCCCTGGTTTTCACACCAACGTCTGGTCTTTAATTAGTTGATTGTCTCAATTAGCCAAACTATTTATGAAATCTGACGTTTCATGCGCATTTCTTTAAATTATCATGAAACTACAAAGACTAGTCTTGTCTCCCTTCATAAAACATTTTCCTTTGATCGAATCATTGCGAAAATCTATATTTGTGCATGCAATCAATTAACTCAATTAGTCAGGGTAATTGATAGGAATAAAAACCTGCATACACACGGCCCTCCAGGACCGTGATTGCCGACCCGTGATGTAGGGAGACAAGAATATTATTTGGCCATTCAAGATAATTTAAAGAAATGCGCCTGAAATGTCAGATTTCATAAATAGCATGGCGTGTATTAACCAAACTTATTGTGAAAGCCTTTTGACTTGTCTGAGAGTGAGTCTAGCTCTTTTTGTGATCAATGTTTTTAAGTTTGTTTTATTATGCTGTTGTACTTTATGTAATATGTACTCTCTGTCTCTTTTATTCTCCTTTTTAGGAAGTTTCAATAAATTAAATTAAATTAAATTAAATAAACTAATGAAAGGCCAGAAGTTGGTGCGAAAACCGGGGACCGACGGGCCCACCTCTGCCGTAGGCAATCAAACGACCCGGCTTTTACCCTGCAAAACATTAAATGTGACATTTTTTTCAGAAGTCCAGTTACCAGTCTTTCGCTCTTCTGATAGCAAAAGGAAACCACCACCAATCACTAATTATCATCATCAGAGTCCCTGCTTGATCATAAATTATGAAGGTCTGTAATGGTCTAGTAATGTTTAGACTAACATCTAAATCCACAAAATACCACAGATGTCATACATCTTAGAACTAGTATGTGGCAAAAAGCGTTCTTAAATGGTGCGCTGGTGGGATCCAACTACCTGCAGGCGGTACCCATTTTATTTTCAATTTCTTTGCCTCTGCTACTTAGCCTGTGTACGCCACTGGTCATTGGTATCACAACATTCACCAAGTGAGAAGGTGTTAACCGCAGTAATTAAATTAGTAATCGACCACATACCATCGCACAAAAGTCACAGAATTGAAAGCAAGTTCATACCTCCCAGCGCACCGTCGAAAGGAATAAAATGACTAATTGCGTGTCGGGAATTTTATCCATTCGCCGACTCTTTTCTGCTTGGACAGGTGTGGCAATCAAACAGCCATGCGAAGAGTAATCAGAGGGGAAAAAATAATAACCGCGGCAACAGCGGGACCCTAAATTGCTCCACGCGCTATTCAATTCCTGAGAGCGGACTCAACTGCTTCCAGCCTCTCGCTGTTGCCAGGTAACGGGTTGTACTCAACTCCTGTAGTCCTTCATTTCAACTTTTTTTCTTTTTTATCTTCCTTATTTTATTTATTGTATTTTCGCTCAATTGTGCTCGTAATAAAAACGAGTTTCCACAACCACAATGCACCTCCTTGAAGGCCAGAGTGCATGAGATTGCTGCTCGTTCCCTATATCAGCCTCTAGTTCAGAGGTGGGCAGCGAGGGCCGTATCTGTCCCTGGTTTTCACACCAACGTCTGGTCTTTAATTAGTTGATTGTCTCAATTAGCCAAACTATTTATGAAATCTGACGTTTCATGCGCATTTCTTTAAATGATCATGAAACTACAAAGACGAGTCTTGTCTCCCTTCATAAAACATTTTCCTTTAATCGAATCATTGCGAAAATCTATATTTGTGCATGCAATCAATTAACTCAATTAGTCAGGGTAATTGATAGGAATAAAAACCTGCATACACACCGGCCCTCCAGGACCGTGATTGCCCATCCCTGCTCTAGTTTCAGTCAACGAAAGAGTTTTTCCCGGGGCCATAGTCATATGAGCAATTAAAGTCCTTTGCGGAATTTTCTGAACGGCCAGCTGACTTCACACAGCGGCTTAAAATATTTATCCTACAACAACAAAAATACACTCAAAACAGCAAACAGCTTCATTTGAAGGAATTAATTAAAAAACCCAAGTCGACACCTTTTCAAGAAACGAAATTCCTCCTGCTTCCAGTAACTGTTAATTTGCCATCTAGGTGGGATTTGTGTTGCATTGTGTTGATTTTTACCATTTTCTTGTAGCACCTTTTTTTTGTGGATGTTCATTCTGCAGAGCAAGGCAGAAAATGAGTCTGTCTCAGATAGGCTCCAGGCTCTTAAATGAAATTAAATAACAACAATAATAATAATAGCCTATCTGTTAGAATGACAGCGATACCGGGCTTCAAGCTTACTTCACAAATCTTAGTGAATGACCTTGAAACGCAGAAAAAAAAAGTCCTCAATTCTACATTAATTTTTGCCTGGCTGTCACCTTGGACGGTACAAGTAAGCGGTGACATGCGACAATATTTCTGCAATATTTATTTATTCATAACTTCAGAAAAATTGGTTAGATCTTAACAATTTAATAAAAGTTCAATGGGATGGGCGCTCGCTATAATTCTACCGAATTTGAGCTCAAGATCTTAATTGGTTCTGGAGAAGAAGGCTGATAAGTGTAAAGCTAATTATTCAAAATAGCGGCCATACTCGTCATCCAATCAAAACCCACCTCATGTCGGTCATAAAGGGAATATTTTAGGCTTTCAAATGGTGCAATTACTACGCTTCTAACTTTAAAAGAAATGAGTTATTATCGCACAAAATCTGAAAATTCAATATGGCTGCCTGGTCACGTGACTTGACGCAAACGCACAAAACTAGGTCAGTTTGTTTTACAGCCTAAGTACAATACACACACCAATTTTGATCTCTTTATGTGTGTTTTGAAATTATAGGCATTTAAAGGTCCATTTTGGTCACCTGACATATTCGACCAATAGCGAGCTGCTAGAATTTTGACCGGAACTAAATGCCATTCACCTACTTGAAGGTCTAGCAATGCTTTACACGTGTATCAAATTTGAACTCAATCCCTTGAGTGGTTCTGGAAAAGAATGCTGTTAAGTGTAAAGCTAATTATTCAAAATGGCGGCCATACTCGTCATACAATCAAAACCCTGCGCATGTCGCTCATAAAGGGAATGTATTAGGCTTTCAAATGGTGCAATTTTTATGCTTTTAACTTTAAAAGAAACTGAGTTATTATTGCACAAAATTGGAAAAATTCTATATGGCCACCTGGTCACTTGACTAGGCGCAAGTGCGTGACACTTGATCAGTTTGTTGAACAGCCTCAGTACAATATACACACCAATTTTTATGTCTTTATGTACATCTTTTTTGAAGTTATAGGTGTTTAAATGTCAATTGTGGTCACCAGACATATTCGACCAATGGCGTGCTTCTAGAATTTTGACTGGAACTAAATGCCATTCACATATTTTGACGATCTAGCTATGCTCTTCAAGTGTATCAAATTTGAGCTCGATCTATTCTGTGGTTCTGGAGGAGATGATCTTTAAAAGTTTTTTTTTTAGCTTTTTCCAATATGGCCGCCAAGTCATGTGACCTAGATCAACCAACTGGCGAGAAAATATCAGCAAACTCAAGTGCTACAAGTTGGTCAAGTTTCATGAAAATTTTTTGATTAGTTTTCAATTTACGCAATCTCAAAATTTGAAATTGCGGCAGAATAATAATAATAATAATAAATGGAACGATTACAATAGGGCTTCAGCCATTCGGCTTAAAGCCCTAATAATAATAATAATAATAATAATTTTTTAGTCTGAAGTGATATTGTTTCAGTGTTCGTCAACATTAATGCCCATGAAAAACAAAAAGCACAAAAATAGAAATGAATTTTCTGGCCTAATTTCTAAAGTCTTTGAAAAGATTTTTCATTCAGTGATGCATTTCAGGTCGCATCCAGCAAAGATGGGATAAAAAATAATAAAATATACAAAAAAATGCGATACTGGTGGCGCACAAACAACCATTAAAGAGATGTAAAGCACCAATGCTCAAGCAGGGCAATGTTCCCAGCAACTGAACAAACCTGCGACAAGCCAAGTCCAAATCCAAATCCAAATGAACACTGGTTTCATGTGGAGAAATAACAAATGTGAATGCATCAAGTAAAAATTCATGTCATCTTGCGATTTTGAGACAAAGTCTGCTGAAGTTGGGCACTTTTGCTAGATCTGCAATAGCTGTTTACTTCTTACAGGATTCCATTGAAGCTGATAGGTGAATCACTCTAATTTTTAACTACAAATACTTAATAGGTGCAACTATGGCAAAAAGTTAAAAAATAAAAAGTCCAAGGGTCATGAAATGTCCATTTTTGGTTGACACATTTAAAAATATGAAACTTTCCTCTAATGAAAGTGAAAATTTGAACACGTTTTGATGCTAAGTCAGGGATTTAGCTAGATTTATGCTATATTGAAATTCTCACTGAAGCAAAAAAGAAGTAAAATATATTTTTTCATTTGGACTAGTGGTTCCTCTTGGAGCACTCTTTATTAAAAATAAAAATTAAGAGCGGCCAGATAGCTCACTCGGTTTAGGCACTGTGTTGCAGTGCAGAACTGACTGTCACGTTGTGAGTTCGAGTCCCGGTCGTACTAGGCAGTCTTCGGCAGCTTTTTCAGAGTACCGCACAATCGGACATCGCGCTAAAGGGTTTCGAATTGGGAAGGGACTGCCGGGAAAGGGATATAAATAGCTTTGTTCGGGGCTCAAGCGCCTCCTGTTGGCCAGACGGGCGCTCGTCAGGAAGATTCTAAGCCTGTTCATGTCCGGGTATCCTCCGCCCTCATTCTGAACTTGTGAAGATTCAACCAATGAGTGTATAAGAAGCAGTGGCTGACGGGCACATGCTTCGGAGGAGAACCGTGAACTGTCCTCACTGTCCTGATTTGGCAGCAAGGGGTCGCACACGAGCAAGCTTTGTACATAGTTCACCAATTGGGCATTTCAGATTCGGGTGGGATTGGAGATGCCAAATTTATAAAAATAAATAATTTCCACTGTAACTTGAGTTGTGGAGGACGACATTCATCTTCCAATGAAATACGTGGATTTTCACATTTAGATTTCCCAGTGGGATCAACCACAAAGTCAAAGTTTGCAATGCAGGGGAGGCCTGATGAAAACATTTTCAGTGGCAAAGTGTCAAGTGAAAAGGTTCTCTCCATTTGCTTTCCTCATATTTTGTGGCCCATGTTTTTTTTATGGTGTTAATACATAACAAATTTTACCCACTCTCTCCATTTGCTGCCATCCACTGTTCTTATCATTACATGAAGTTTTGAAATAATGCAAATAGCATCAAACAGCTATAAAAATCTAAATTGGGCACATCCATATTTTTAGGAACTTCAAACTTCATTGGTTTTTGACTATATCTAAGGCTGAATACAACTCTGGAGTACCGCACACTAATGTTTGATATTCAATGGATCCATTATACAACCCGCAATTGGATCATGTGCATTCCTACTTCCAAAATTTATTTAATTATACTCATACACAACATTTTCAGACCGTAAAAAATGTTCACACGCTTTGGCAGCTATTTTAGAGTAATAGATTCAACAAATTATGTTCCTGTCAGTGCATCCTGCTATTTCATAAGGGCAGAACCAGGTAATATAACAATGATAACAACTACAATTGTGGTGTACTATAAAATAATTATAATATCGTTGTGCTTACAATGACTTTACAACTCAGGTAAAACTGTAGTGTAAGTACACAAAAAGCAGAATAACTGAGATATTGCAACAGAATAACCTTGTTTTGACAATTGAATAATTACTGAATATCTGAGTATAAATGCTATACTTCCTGACTATTGTATTGTCCAAGTAACTGTAGTATAACGAGTTTTACTCTGGTTAAACTACAGTATGGCAGTATATGCTGTATAATATGTGGGCGTTGGAAAGCTGCTGGCTCTTCTTGCAACCATCTATACCTGGTCATAAAACAATGGATCATTTAAGAAATATGGGACTTGTGAAATAAACTTAAACTGAACTTTAGAACCTAAATATACAAATACTAAACTTAAAGATATAAATACATTAATAAGAATTGCTAATATGATAAGAAAAACTAATCTGCCAACAGATCCCAGTTGTGAGTGGTTGTTCAATTTCAGGTTTAAAAAAATACATTTTAAGAACAATATAAAGTCCCCAATTTTTCCAAGCATAGACCTGCATTTGAAGTGTCTTTGACGGAAAACACTTTATATTTGGAGTTCCCCAAGGGTGGCCCCTAGGGACCTCTTGCGAATAAGCTTGTTCTTCCATCAGAGGCAATTTCTTGACCAGTTTAGAATGCCTACCTGAGGTCTTTAGTTCTGCTTTCTCAAGAGATGACAGAAAGCCCTGCCCCGGAAATACATAAACATACGCATGCACATGCACAAACAAACACACACACACACACACACACACACACACACACACACACACACACACACAGGTGAACACTGGAGGCACGACTATGTTTTAGAAGAGTTGACTGCTCTCTATGTCTTAAAACAAGAAGCCAAACTGTAGTGCGACCATCAGCGAACTCTCACTACAGTCTCACGCTCACAGAAGTCAACAAAATGTTCCTTTTTTAGGCATTTGGACAATAACAACAAACAAACAAAATTAAAATAATTTTTTGGTGACCAAATATTAGTTTTGTAAAAAAAAACAGAAGAACAAGGGCAATTGAATGACATAAACAAACTAATCCTAGTTTACTTTACGAGGTCTGTTAGTATTTGGATAGAGTAATGCCTGCATAGTTTGCACATTATGAATGTAAACACATGCAAATTTAAGCTGATGGTCTTTATATTAATCTTTTTTTTTCATATTTCCTATAAAGAAGAGAGCCACAATGCAAAAAAAAAAAGGTTACCATCCAACCACGTATGGACCTCAGTGTATGCAGTCTGTTGAATGAGCAAAACTAATTCTGATCTTAGTTGGAAATTTCAAGGACATATTCGATTCCAATGTTTGTAAGAAAAAATTTCTGGGAGAAGAGAATGTCTGACCAGCCTAATGAAGCGAAGGGAGCAGATGGATATGGTCTTACTTCTCACGTAAGAATCTGGAAGGATGGAACTAAAAAACAAAGGAAAAATAGGCGACAAAAAAGTCGGACAGTGAGACGCGGTAAAAAAGGACACGTGTTGAGAAACTGCGCCAGACGGCCACAGTCAAATGCAGCTATATGCTTGTGTTTATATAATTGTTTCTCCCATGCAGCTTGGTCTATAATCTTCCATTGTGGTCAACGTTCGACCAAAATAACCGCACCACTTATACCCGCACTCCTGCCTAATCCGCATCGTCATTCAAACGCCCGACATTCCAAGTTCCTTGAGTTTCGCAAAATAATGAAGTCCCCCACAAAACAAATGATACAAGAAACTCACCGCACCTTTCCTTCCAAGCGGCTGGTCCTGGCCAAACAGCAGGACGTATCCTTTCACGCTGAAAGAAAGAGGGATTTGAGCGAGCGACCTGAGGGGAGAAAATAACAAGACTCGGTAAAACGTTCATACACTCAATTGCACTTGAACATAAAAAGGATATAATGGGAGTTGGGGCAGGGGTGGGGGAAGAGTCCATTGAGGGCTGCAGTGGGGTAAGAGGCAGGGGGTGAAGGTGGAGGCTGAAGACAATGGCGGATAGCAGGTAGTTTCCGTGGAATGCATCCCAGCGAGGTAGCCTTTGGCCCAGCCCCGCGATGCAGGAGAGACCCAGGCTTTAGCGAGGCCTCCGCGTCGCTGGCTGTGGCGTAGGCTTTGGAGAGCGGTGTTAGCAGAGTGAGGAGCGTGGCGGTCGAAGCGTGCGGTTTTTGCAGACTAACGCACCCCCACCCCCACCCCCACCCGCAAATACGCATGCAGTAACGCAGCACCGGCGGCCATGAGCACACACGCAGACGCGCTCATGCACGCACGCACACGCGCCCGCGCGCGCGCACACACACACACACACACCTAGACACATGCAAAAAGGCACCTGTGCGCAAACACACAGACACAGACACATATGCACATGTGATACGCAGGTGCGGAAGACCCATGTCATTGAAAATACCAAATGCATCTCTCTCTCGGTCACACACACATGTGCACCACGCAGCATCGCACATATGCAAACACACACAAACACACACACAGACACACTGCATGCATGAGAACACACACACAACACACAAGAGCAAACAGAAAATGTAACCTAAAATTCACAGGGTACTTTTATAAACATTTGTTTGAAATTTCTAGCAGGCAGATGGAAGGCAGAGGAGACTGGAGACAGACTGTAGAGGGAGTATCACGTGTAAATCAGAAAACAGAGATGTGTTTTCAACACTCGCCATTTCTTCATTTCATTATTTAGTCAATGCTGCAATTCCCTGTTCCTATGATATGTTTTGTACAATTTAGAGGTTATTTTTAGTGCACTTTAGGATGAAACTAATGCACAGGAACTGCAGGAGGGTCTTTGGAAAGAAACAATGATAACAATTGAGCAGTGGCCTTGGTAACAGTTGCTAGGCAACAGAGGAAGCAAAGTGGCTTTCTTGGAAACCGAAGAGCATTGAGTTGAATTGACAAATCTAAATAGACAAATGTAATGAATGGATTACCATCATTATTATTACATGTTTTTTTTTTCCACGAAGTGCTTTTACAAACACACAAAGACACACTCACACACACACACACACACACACACATGCATGCATGAACGCAATCTGACATGGCCTCTCAACCTGCAGAATTGTTTATGTGCTATCAGCCCAGTTTAGCATGACCTACAGTGTATCAGAAGACTGCTGCATTGAAAATGTAGAGGGTTGACAGGGCTTTTAGAGTGCACATTTGGGAAGCAGCAACTGCCAATCTTCTAACCTTATAAACAAAGGCAAAAGATGCCTAAACGGGAAAAAAAACTAAAAGCAAATTAAAAGGGTTGAGGGCAGGGGCATTAAGTTCAGTTTCAAATGTGGATGTGTGCAACGTTTCTGTTGATTACAGCCATCTGCAAAAGTGCAAGGGACATGTGACCACCTTGCATTCGCTTTATTTCCACTACGGGAAGTCAACTGACCTAAATTGACTAATCCGGCGAAACCAGGAAGTTGCATTTGCAACCATCGCTGCAGGCCAAACGCATGCCAAACGTCATTGGCACTGGTGGCACTCTACATTTTAGCCCTCTCTGTTTTTCTTTTTCTGAACTCAAATGCCAGGAAGAAACCGTTCCATGTTCAGCTGCTCAAATAGCAGTTGGATAATTCAAATTTGGAATAAGAGTATATACGAAATCCACACACCTTTGCCACCTAGTGACCGCCCCTGTTACCACCATATTCACTGCGCGGATTCCTTGCAAAGGAGGACGGCATTCGCCAGCAGATAGCGGTCCTAAGCTGCTGAGGTGAATGTCTGCACTCTCTGCTAGTGCTAATAACGTGGTAAAACACTCTGCTGCATTATGAACGCAAACATTGGAATAGCTAATATGACCGTCAATATAAAATAATGCGGAATCAGTTGCCTGTAAAAATAGAGTATTTATTTGAATATGACTATGATAAGAGTTATCCTTTGGCCTACATTAGCATAGCATACATATCTGTAGTCTGTCTGTAGTTGTATTGCTGTAGGCTAATTATTTGCACAAACATTTAGCAAATAACTGACCATTAATACTTAATATATTAATTTATAATATATACCTTTATCGGTAACGGTAGGCCACTGCCTGACACCGTCTGCATAATCTGCCATTTCAGCAATTATTGATGCCATTGACATAATAATGACATTTTGGCCAGCGGCACAACCTGTCAAGCAGGAGAATTATTCAGACCTCTCACCGCAGTATGGCGCTGCCCGTCCACAAATCTCTCGCCACCATACAAGGTTAGTGTTAGCCTGGCCATAGACTGAATAAAAAGATGGACGAAGCAACCTTGACGTCAGCCAAGCATCAATTTTGGCTATTTGAATTGTGCCGTTTTGTCATTTTGAAACCGGATGAGATTCCTATTGGACGAGAGCGCGAACTGAATATCCTGGGAGAAGAGAGGTGGATCTACGAGTGTACCTTACCGTATCAGACAAGAACCAGAGGATAGCCACACCCCTGAAGCATATACTGGCTTTATCCTTTATTCTAGTCTATTTGGGACCATAATTTACAAAAATGAACATCATGATATATCGAAGGAGACTTCAAACTTGCGATAAATACAATAAAGTAATTTGGAAAATCATTACTTAAATTTTAAATCTGGTAATAAAGTCGGGTTATTCTCTCATATACTTCGACAGGATTGAACTTCTTTCTGCAACCATCGACATCGCCATCTGCTGGCCATTAACTAGAATGCAAATTTTGGAGATTTCCGCACAGGCCTCAGTTTTCAGAACCGAGTGCTGCGTCCATCTTTTTACGCAGTTCAAGGGCGTAACTTGATTTGAACACTTAAAAATATATATATTTTAAAATTATTTGAACACTTTAAAAAATCATTTCTGTCATTAGCATACATACAGGACCAAAACTAAAACAGTACAGCAAAATCTTAATGAAGTCTGAAAGACCCTTTACTTCCGTATCCCTTTTTGACTCCGTCAGAGTTAATTTCACACTCTTATAGGTTTGCTGAGTATGCTCAAATAGCTAAACATTAAACATATGTGCTTGTAAATAAAGTCAGATTACCATACCGAGATGAGAGACCAGGGTGAACGAGGGAATATCATGACTGAGAAATGAGATGGAACTAGAAAAGCACTCGAAGAGCGCAGACCTCCACCAAGCACAACATTTCCCTCCATATTACGACTTCCACCATAGATATTAGTCATACATTTATTTTGTCTTCATTCTTAGATTCCTTGACCATGAAAACATGGCAATTTGATTCATAATGCTATATCAATATTAGTTCCACAGCGTCTTGGCTGTTTAAAGATGTTTGTTGCATGCTTCTAGCTTCATTTGTTCTGTTTTTTTTTTTTTTCTTATGAAGCAACATTTCCCCTCATGTTGTG
Source organism: Gymnothorax reevesii (assembly GCA_029721435.1). NCBI lineage: Eukaryota > Metazoa > Chordata > Actinopteri > Anguilliformes > Muraenidae > Gymnothorax > Gymnothorax reevesii. Next base: position 132,260,521 of record CM056577.1, on the reverse strand, counting down.
ATTTACACATAAATATTTGTCCTGCATTTATTTTCAGATTCCCTGACCAAGAAAACATACCATTAGCAACTGAATTCATCATGATGTCAATATTAGTTCAGTAGTTATTCACAAAAATCAAATTTTCTGTAATGGTGGTTTTCTTCTGGATCTAGTTCCCTGGCTTTTGAAGATACAGTAAATCCGGTGACACCCTCCTAATTCTGCAATATCTTGGCTGTATAATGGTGTTTGTCGCATGTTTGTAGCTTCATTTGTTCTCTTCCTATAATGAAAGTTCCGAAGGTCCCCTACTTTCATATTCTGGATCATAGTGTCATAGTATCCGAAATTATTATATCAATTTGGATCGGTCTTTGATATATTGTCGAACATGTTCGAAACTTGTCCTGTATTTTTTTTCCAAGTGCCCTGACTATTTTTGGTGGAGTTATATGCATAAATGTTGAAAATGGCCCCATCTCCCAATGTTAAAGAATCCTTTAAAAAAATCCCTGGATCCAGACGGAGATCCGGAGCACTTCCAAAATCTAATAATTTCTTCCTTACACCAATCTGTACAATCCCTGAAAATTTCATCAAAATCTGTCCATAACTTTTTGAGTTATTTTGGAAACCAACAGACAAACAAACAAACAAACGAACCCAGGCAAAAACATAACCTCCTTGGCGGAGGTAATTAACCATACGCATGTTTGAAGTTTCGGGTGATGAGCCAATTCTCTGCTCTCTAACTGGGAGACAATCTTTGAAATAAAAATATCATATAAATCCGAGAATATCCATCTTTACCCAAGCATGTCCGTGGGCTAACGTTTGCAAGCCAGCTCCTCCCTTAGCAGGTGGAAAAATATTCAGCTGTCGCGAGCAGAGGCCAGCACTTCGCTGGTGGTAAGGAATCGTACCAACTGAAATAACGCGGTATACCATGTTAAAGTGGCTACCAAACTCGGTCCCGGAGCTCCCGTGAATACTGGTGTTGGTTTCAACCACAATTACAATTGTGGACTTCTAATATGCCGTTACTTTGCCCTAATTAGGTGCATTCCATGTTTACAGCAGTTGTTTACCATCTTAAGCCACATTTTGACACCAAAATCCTTCTCATTCGAGAATGAAAAAAAGACCATTCAAAGTATTCCAAACAATTTCAGATACAAGACTGAACAAAACAATATCAGTCACTGAGAAAATCAGTAAGATCTAAATTATGGTGCTGAATAGGGGTGATTACAGGTCTTTAAAATGCATTTATTCAGTAACATGAATACGACTCAAAACAGGTTTGATTCCTTCATTTGCTTGGCTATCGGGCTGGTGATAGTCGCAGACTCCTGACGGGAGTACAGACCAACTGGATGGTAGCCTTAGAGGTTATTCCAAAAGGAAGAGGCTATTTGCTCCGCAGCGGTTCAGCGCGAAAGATCAAAGACCGGGATGGATTATAAAATAAAATCTCTTTTTGGCCCAACGACGGGGAAAATAGTGGAGGTGCTTCTCTTATCCGTCCCACCACGGTGCGAATAGCAGAACTGTTTCTCTTATCGGCCCCATTGCGGGGCAGATAGCCGACCCGCCCCCCCATGGTAAATTCTTTCTTGATCAAACTTATTTCCATTCCATGCAGATTGAGTTATGTATTGTGGAGGAGAAGGAAATGTATAAAAACAAAATGGTTTGATTTTGTTTATTTCATCAATTAAGCATTTTTTCCAAGTTTAAGTCACTGCCAGATTCACCTCATCAGATAAAATTGGATTCACATCATTACTGCTCAAACACATCCATAGAAAGGTTATACACTACACTGTTACATCCACCAAATGCAATGTATTCTATCTTGCCAGTATTGCAGTTTCTAGATGAATATGGCTCAGAGGTACATCATCTAAATGTAGCAAAATAAAACAAAAATGACAAAATAAAAGTACACAGAAGAACATACATTCAAGTAAACATGCCTCTCAAAAGTCATTTTCATCCCCACATCTATTTGCGCATTTCACTATGGTTACATTTATGTTCACAGTTTTATTGAACAGACACTTGTCTTTTATCTGAGATGCTGGTATAGCAACTAAAGGTCCCAGACTTTTTCCTCCAAGGATTAAATAACAAGGATTCTTAAATTCCCACACGGAAAGAACCTATATAAATATATAGGTTTTAAACCCCGCCTTGTATCAACCAGCAGTGGTCGGCAGCTCTTTTCAGAAGTAGAGCGCAATTGGCCAATGCAAATTGCAAAGGGCCTGCTGGGATGGGTTATGATAATGCATCAGTTTTATATATCGCTTTTCTGGGCACTTAAAGACACTTCACAATGGATACATTATTCAATCACTCACACATTCATGGTCTGATTGTGGGAAACTACGTTTTTGTAGCCGCAGCTGCCCTGGGCAGGCTGAGCGAAGCGTGGCTGTCAGTATGTGCCTACGGCCCCTCCGACCACCATGAAACATTCTCACACAGCCATACAAGAGTGTTTCTATATTGCATGTTTTTGTGGGTGGGGGAAACCGTAGTACCCAGAGGAAAGCTCAGATTTTACTCGGGGGACCTCAAGGACCAACCAGTCCTGAGACCTTGCCTGGAGGGGACTTGAGCGCCAAGTGATAAGAGAGGTAAGATAATTCGGTAATCTATGCTTCAGTGCTTTATAAATAAAAGTCAACAAATGGTTGCGTTCTACTGGTGGCTCAGGATGACCAACCCGCAGCTTTATACAGCAAACAATGATGAGTTCTGAAATGATCCCCAGTAATAAAACAAAGAGCTGCATGATGGACTGAGTCAAGCTTTTTTAAGGTCGTTTGGGCAGCATGCATATAGATAATGTCACCATAATCAAGCACTGACAAAAAGGTGGACTAAACTGAAAGCTTCCTATCATCACAAGAAAAACATGTCCTGTTTTTGTAAAAGAAGCCAATGTTATGTCTTAACTTTTTTGTTAGTTCATCAAGGTGTATTTTAAAAGACAGCTTTTCATCAATAATTATTCCTAAGTACTTGTACCATGGCACTCGCTCAATTTCAGAGCCATCCAAAGTGCAAATTTTAAATGTACATTCCCTCAATAAAGGAGATCTACAGAAAAGCATATATTTTGTTTTTGCTGCCTTTAAAATTAGTTTAAGAGCTAGAAGAGAGAGCTGAAAGTAATCAAAGGCTTTGTGTAAGGCAGATCCTGCCTGATCTACTGAGGGAGCAGAAGTATACAGCACTGTATCATCAGTATACAAGTGCACTTAACAGCCATTATCAAAATTGACCATCTTGTTAATATACATGGTAAAAAGCAGAGGTCCTAATATCGAGCCCTGCGGTACCCCTTTAGTGACCTGCAGAAGAGTTGATTCCATAGAGTCTGCCACACGTTGTGTCCAATTTGAAAGATAACTTAAGAACCAATTACAAGCATTCTGATCTAGGCCTGCAGAGGCTAGTCTATCCACTAAGAGAGCATGATCAACCGAATCAAAGACATTGGATAGATCAACAAATAGGGAAGCACAGTGTTGCCCCCCATCAAGGGCACAAACAATATCATTTACAACAAGGGATGCTGCTGAAATTGTACTGTTACCAGCTCTAAACCCAGACTGGAAAGTACTTCAAATGCCATTTCTATTTAAAAACAAACAAAGCTGGCGATTAACCAAAGATTCAAGAACCTTGGCTAAACAGGGTAGCTTGGACATTGGGCGATAAGATCACTGACCTCACCGCCCTTATGCAGAGGAATCACAAGCGCCAATTTCCAGATCTTAGGTACAATTCCCAGGCTAAGAGAAAGATTCAAAATATGTTTTAAAGGCCAAGCTATAACTGGAGCAGCTAACCTCAACAGTCCAGGGTCCAAAAGATCAGCTCCAGCAGACTTTTTTGGGTCAATTCTTTGGAGAGCATCAATGATTTTCAATTCGGATATAATACTGAAAGAGAAAATACACTTTTTCAAACAATTCGGGAGCACCGTTCTTGATTGGTAAATATCTTTTTGCTTATGCTGATACAACATATTCATAGTAGGCACCAGAATTAGATTCTTACCATCAAATTGATGACCCGCTCTAATGAAGTGGTCATTGAAGGCATTACAGATCTCCTTCTCGTCACTTATGGGACCACAGTCAAACCTTATCTATGGAGGAAGTGCTGGGGCGCAGTTATTCTTCATCATTTTTATCATTTTCCAAAATTTAGAGGGGTTTTCAGCACTCGTATATAATGAATTAAGATAATAAGCTGATTTAGCTTTCCTTATCATTGTAGTGCACTTATTCCTCAACAGCCTGAACAGAGTCCAGTCCGAGGGAGGCCCAGTTTTTCTAGCTTATTGCTACCCTTAATCTGTAGGCTCCTAACAGGAGTATATTTGTCAGCAATGGTATTAAAGGCACTAGAGAAATATGCCAGGGCCAGATCTGGATTATAAATACTGAACACCCTATTTAAGTCACACAAATTTAGATCATACAGAAACCCCCGATTAAGAAAGTTTCGAAAATTTCTCTTAAGAATGACACAAAGCTTCGACCTATGCAGTTTCACGTTCCTTATGCAAGCAATGGGGCAGTGATCACTAAAATCTTGAGGGAAAACACCGCCAGATGATTGTTAAAGTCCGCGGGCTATTTAAACTCTGCTGACTTGTCCACAGGGGGCCGCATATGCGAATAAGCGGACAAACTTGTACGCCGTTGGATATCCCAGATTTGGGTGGGATTGGAATTGCCAAATGAAAAAAAAATGTGTCGGTTTTAATTGAACGTTTTCATAGGCACCTACTGTATATGTACCTATAAAATAAGAAAAATGGCCAATTTCATGTATGTCGCATATATGCGAAACCTATATGTGGCCCTATATTAAAACCCATATGCTTCTATAGGTTCTTTCCGTATGGGTCAATGACAAGCCAATGTTCCTGTGGCAAGCAGCAAGAAAATTAAATGCGGATAACTTTAGCCTTCTGGCATACTTAAATGAAAAAGATGAGGTGAAACGACGTGTAAGGTAAAATGCCTTTATATATTTAATTTTACTTTGTATTTGTTCATGTGTGGCTGTGCAGTGGATGCTGCCATTTTTGCGTAATGTAAGATGAACAAATCTCGGTGAAGTCGAGGTAGATGTTTTTCTCCGAGTTTCCAAGTCGGAGCTCTGACTTCAGGGGCCGTTCCAGTGCACTTTTTCAAGTCAGAAGTTGGAAAGATCCGACCTCCAAGTTGTTTTGAATGCAGCATCACGCTTTTCCCCATAAAGACTTCATATGACCCCAAGTGCATGCCAACTTTTTACTTCAATAGTACCACCATGTAATTTCAGTTTTGCTTCAACAGCAGGTTTAACTCTTTTCCCCATAATGACTACATATGACGCCTATATCGATGGACCTTTTCCCCGCCTCCCCTAAGGTCGTCATTTGTAGTCCTTATGGGGAAACAGAGTCCATGGGGGAAAGAGTAAATCTGAGATTCTGGTCCATGTAGATATGATTTTGCATTGCAAAATTTCAACACATTTGTTAGCTTCACGGTCATGCTGTGAACCTCCCGTTCGACCGCGTATGAAAGGTGCTCTACTGGATCCAGTCCTGCTTGCTGTGGAGGCTGCGAAAGTAAACTGAACTAATTGCTAAACTCATGAACACCAGCTTGAGATGAATTTTGCTTTGTGGCATGGTGCATTAGCATACTGGAAATGGCAATTAGAAGCTGGGCAAATTGTCAGGAAAAAAATACTCAGAGGAGATGTGCCATTCAAACAATGATTGATTGGTATTAGGGGGCCTAAAGTGCACCAAGTATACATGACCCACACCATTATACCACAGCCACTAGTCTGAACTGTTATACAAGATGGGTACAGTCAATTGAATCATGGAGATACAAAAGGGCCCAACTCCACCAAGGTATTTTTTTCAGGGGAGCATTTTTTCTGTATGCTGTTAATGTTATAAAAGGACATGTCAAACAGCCAAGTGTAACGTGTTAAGGCCAATCAGAGGTTTATGTAGGCTGAACATTAAGTATACTGCCTGTCACATAAAATAATGGGGTAGCACTTGAAACATGGCGGAGTTGGGCCCTTTTGTAATTAAACGGACAAAATGGAAGGACTACAATGATTTCTCCAATGAAATTTGAACTTTATTTCAAACTATAACATTCCCTCTGCATAGGGTATGACAGTACGTCTGCTTTACTTCCAAAACTCTGCCAGTGGGTGCTTGTTCATTGGGTTGTTCACCTCAGAATCAGACATATGTTGTTCTGTGGGCGCTTCCATGTTTGAACTGGTGCTGCCATCTAGCAGCCGCCAGTAAAATTAATTGAAGAGGGGCCCAACTCCTGGACTTGGGCCGTTCTTCAACTCAAAGCTAAAGAACTCACCTCAGTTAACAGCTTCATGCACTGGAGTTGGGCCTTTCTTCAATTCATTTTCATAGGTCTTAACCCAATATACATGATAGGCAGATAACCTGGATTTCTCAAAAATCATGGAGTTGGGCCCTTTTGTAACTCCATGATTCAATTGATTCATGCTGTTAACCCTTTGCGACCCATCCACTTGCACGTCCCAACAGAAATTGAGATTGATGAGATCGGGCAGTATTTCCAGTCGTCAGCTGTCCACTTTTGGTTAGCCTCTGCCCACTGCGGTCTCAAGCGTCTGTTCTTGGAACCCATCGTGGTCTTCCGCTGTTGTAGCCAATCCGCCTCAACGTTCGACGTTGAACATTTTGAGACTTGTTTCTGCTCACCTCAACTTTAAGAGTGGCTATTTGGGTTACTGTGGCCTTTCTGTCAACTCAGACCAGTCTGCCCATTGTCCTCTGGACTCTCACGTCAGCAAAGTGTTGACCTCAGAAGAGCTACATCTCACTGGATGGTTTTCCTTTTTCGCACCACTCTGTGTGAACTTTGGAAAATTGCATGAAAATCCCAAGAGATCAGAAGTTTCAGAAATACTAAAGCCAGCCAGTCCAGCATCAGCAATCACGCCAGGATCAAAGCCGCAGGGATCATTTCTTTTGCACCGTTCTGATATTTGACGTGAATATTAACCCTTTAAGGCCCAAGACACTCAGGCGTGACTGTATTAAAATCCCAAGAGTGTCGTATGGCACTCTTGGCCTTCTGCGATTCACACCAATCAAAATCATTGTTATATTCATCCTACTGCCTTCTATTGTACTTTAGCCAATAAGAGAGGATCTAAGGTTTGTTTGTTGAGCGAATTGCCCATACCACTTTATTCAGTATTCAAGGATTGAAATCACGTATCACGTACCACAGTGGAGAGCTTGCGTAATTGGTGGACTGTCACGGCAGCGCGAAATTTACAATTGACACTGAATAGTTTGTATCATAATTTTTTCTATGTATGTAATTTGTTACTCAACAATAACTAGCACTAAAATATCTAAGATTATTTGAAAATAGTTTTGTGTCATGGCAAAGCTTTTTTTTTTTGGTAAATAGAAAAAAGTTCAACCTTTGTAGTTCAATGACACATTGTATAATTTGTTGCAAATGAGGAAATGATTTCATGTCTAAGATTGAAAGGGCTGTAGCCTTAAATTGTTGTGATTCTGCTTTGACCATGTTCATGCCTTGCCTACTCTGACTGCCTTTTGTGTTTTTTGACATTTGCTATGCCTGACCATTCTTTGTATGTGTATTTGGGATTTGGTACTTTGATTAGTTTAATGTATTGTCTTAGTTTTTACTTTTCCATGTTTTACATTTTGCCATAGTCATATTCCGGTTCATGTTTTCCATCATGCATTGCACTTTGTCTCCCCCGTCTGGTCTCTTGTCTCGTCATTGCACACAGCCCCAGTCCTGCGTGTTACTCTTCGGGTGATTTATTGGATTCTGGATTTCAACCTTCCTTCCGATCTCGTTTTCTTACTTCGCCTTACTTTTCTATCTTACCAACCATACTAACAGTAAGATAGAAGACAGTTTGTTTCGCTAAAAGTTACTAACACCAACTAACATCGTATATAATACTAACTTACTAACAAGCACAAAGGGATTGTATAGTTTTACTTACAAATTGATTAACGAGCCCTCAGCACTCGCCCTGTTCTAGTCTCCGCCTCTTGTCTCTCCCTGATTACCTTTGCTGCATTTTCTGTAGAAGCTCCACATCTCATCACGGTGTCCTTCTTTAATTATCTATTGTAATGTGAATATAGGCCACTGGACAGCAGCATTTACCTTTTTTTTGGTTAAGCTCAGACTGGAGCTATGTTTATACATGTCCTGGACATGTCTGGGGCAAGTCCCCGAAAATTAAAAAAAAGAGGTCTAAATGTGGGTGGGGTCTGCAAAAGAGTATATAAGGAAGAGAATTGAGACAGTAAAGTAGTAGGAGAAATTGCAAGAAGAAGGATACGTGTGACCAGACCTGTCATTTCTGTTCAAGACCTTTGAAGTTTCTTTTGTGGATTTTTGCCTGTGTTTGAGCATTTGTTTTCTCACCCAGCACTTCACCAGGAAACTCACAAGGACTGTAAATATTTCAGTTTTTTTTTTTCTAATCAATCTTGGTCTTAGTTGTAGGTTAGTGTTAGTCTTTGTTTGTTAATTAAATGCGTTTAAGTTTTTAAATTGTGTCTGTCATCCCTTGCTGTTGCTGTTGCTATTGTGTTGTAAATGTAATAACAAATTGGGGCCATAACACTATGCACGTCAGGAACTCCATAACTGGAGCTGTATGTCTTTGTATAGGTTGGTCCCGAGATCCCTGTCTGTGTTTTGGCTTCTGCCAAATCCCATGTGATCAGGTTCTCCCTCATGTTCTGCTCCTTTGTAATCAGTCTGTTTGCACCTGTGTCCCTCACCATGTGATCTCCCCAGAAGTGTATATCAGGTGTCCTCTTACAGCCAGTCTCTGTCAGATCGTTTTCCTCAGTCTTCTTGTGCCACGTTTCATTTCGCCTTGATTACTCAGTGTTTATCTTTCTGACTGGACCGCCCGACTTTTTGATTTTTGCCTTTGTGATTTTGGATTACTGTTGCATCTGTGAGTTTTGACCTTTTTCTGCCCGACCACGAGATCTTTGTTTGCTGCCCTGGTAACGATTCGGATTACGCCCATTGGATTCTGGCTTTGCTTCTCTGATATACCTATTCCTGTGAACCAGACCCATTTCTGTCCAACTACGATTATTGTGATTGCTGCCCTGGTTTTAGATTCTATTTTTGCCCAACTGGATTTAGATTTTTGGATTGTGGACTTTGTACTTTTGCCTTCTGCCCTGCGGGGGTCCTCCCCCCTTCATTAATAAAGCAAGTTCGACTGCATTGCCTGGTTCTCGCGACTGGTTCCTGATCGCACCATTACACAAGTAATTAATCAAATCAAAATGTTCCTTGTTATTAGGCAAACAACTTTTCCTCATGTTGCAAGACTAGATATTGCACGAATAAAGAGATATAGAGTAAACTGCTAATTCATATTGTTTCTTTATCAAGCCCATGGGATTTGGGTGAAGTACCATAATGTTACCCCCAGGACTTAAAGGGTTAACTAAAGCTCCTGACCTGTATCTGCATGACCATATGCACTACATTGCTACCAAATGATTGGTTGATTAGATGATTGGAAGTAAATGCACAAGTGTTCCTAATAATTATGATTGCTGGGTGTATTTCAAGAGTTAGATTTCCAGCAAGAAAAGTTTAACGTGCAAAGTTCTCAGATAACTATCTCACAAAATGACAAAGCTCAATGGGGCTTTTGTTCTGAGAATGTAATGTCACAGAGGAGACCTTTAAAGCCTAAAAAAGTCTTTAATCTTAAGCGTCAAAGTCATATGGCAGCACATTGGTGGGTGATTCCACAGTAATGTCTATATTTCTTTCCCTGACAATGTTGCAATCCGTTCACAAGCTTTCTGGGTGGATCTCTGGAATTGCAGAATTCATCAGTAGACGACCTTTGAATTAGGATCTAAATTAAATTACAATGAAATTTTAATTAATTTACTGATAACAAAATGTAGAGCCGGTCGGTCAGACCTACCCGTTACTGTGACGAAAATTATAGTGACATATTTGTCACGTGGAAGTCTTGAACTTAAAGTGTATTGACCTTAGCCGGCCCGAATGAGCGCAATGCACCACATGAAAACGTGCATGATTTCACTAAATTGGCTAAATATGCCGTGAATAGCTTCACCTACAAGTTCTAGAAGGTGCGGAGATGGCGCATAACAAACCATCTCATCTTTTGATCGGATGGTTTTCGGATATTTGGAGAGAAAGTAAGACGAACTTCGGCGTACAAGGCAGCATGGAAGTGGTGGTTGCGCGTGACATCACGAAGATGATGAGGCAGTACACAAACATACCAACAGATGGCAGATGCTCAGAATGGCCCTGGCCGATATGATTACAGCAAAGTTCTCAACAAGCGATGGGAATTTTTTTTTAAACCAATGGAAACTTATCGAATTTATGTTGAATTCATTTAAAACACATCAACTGAACTTAATCCGAATAAATACCCTAATAGCAAAGAGTCTTTGAAACAATGTTAAATCAACATTATTTTGTCAACGTTAAGACATTGAAACAACGTTGGACGTGCACCCTCAATTAACATTGAATCAATGTTGATTTTCTAATTAAAGATCAATGGTATTTTAATGTTATTTAATTAAAAAGAACATTGAACAATGTTGAGATTTCAACCTAACCATAGATCAATGTGCTTTCGATGACTTTTCAACATTAGTATCATCACCCTGTCAACCAGAAATCGATGCTCAATCAATTATAATCATAACTTTAAATCAATATTGTTTCAATGTCGCTGTATCAACGTCGGGTTTCCATCGTTATTGTAACAGTGATTCAACATTGATTTAGCATTGATAGCCTATTTCAAAGTCAACCATTCTGATGATTCAGATGGAAAATCAACATGCTATCTATGCATAGTTTTCTAGCGAACTACATTTTAAAACTGTTGGCCTAATTCAAAATTAAGAACCTGGTTAGGGAGACACCACATTTTGGTGAATCTGACCGTCAGGCTCCACATTCTCTCATATGTAATGTTTAAATATCATTGTAATGTCATTATGATCCTAAATCGAAGGTCGTCTACTTATGAATCCGCAATTTTCCGGCAGAGATCCACCCAAAAATCATACAAACAGAATGCAAAATTGTCAGGGACAGAAATATGGATGCTACTGTGGAATCACCCCGGTAAGTCGTCGCAAAAGCTACCCGCGTCAAAACTGAAGTCCAGCTGAACCACACTGGAATGTTCCATTACCGCTTAGCTTCATCATAAAGAGAGAAAAATGAAGTGGTAAAGTGTGACGTCGCGTCTCCATGACAGTCAAATTTGCGGTTATAAACAAATGTGACTCGAGATGGCAAAAATTGTGAGGTCTCAAGTTTTCTGTGAATCCTGCCTGTTTCCTTCGTCCCGAAGTGAGAAAACATCGTAATTATTCATGGCTTTAGATCAGTAATGCCAAGTCGATCATCGCTTATGCGAAGAAACGTACTGATGTCAGAACTCGTTTGAATGTCTTCACGTACGAGGATCAAGACTGCGACATGGTTCACTTTATTGCTGTAGACTGTAATCATCAGTCAGAAAGCCACGATTGCAGATACTTTGGTTGTCCGAGCCTAATACAGACAAAATCAAAGCATGATCTCTGGAAGAGACTGCTAAGGTTCGTATTTTTCCTCAGGAAGCAACATAAATTTAATATGGCTTAGTTACGTGCGTGATCCAACCTGTGACTTGCATTTTACATCATGCTTTAAAGCGTACTCATATGGCTTACATTAGAGCATAATCTTGTCCTTCATGATACTTTTTTATAGGAGAATGGATAGAGATCCTGGAAAAACAGTCGCGTGTGCAGTTGTCTTGATTATACATGAGGTAGGTACTCAACATGTTCTGATTTGCCTTGGTTTTCTCCTTTTGGGATTGATTTTATTTCTCCACTAGAAGACAACGCAGAAGTGATAGAAAGTAAGCTCAATACTGCCACCAAGAACTTGCACTGCTTTGCACGCAACTTGAACTTCGCTTTATCGGAGAAAAGCAGCTTCCTCTCGGCTTTTGCAACCTGGATTTTCGAAGTGAACTTTCAGGATCGACCACTAGATGGCGACAGATACTGGCCTTCGCTGGGACGTGGAAGTTGGAAGTAAGTGCGCGTTCTCTCAGGTAGTGTTGGATTTTGGACAGGGGTGTCCAATCTTATCCATGAACGGCCGGGGTGGGTCCAGGTCGTTGTTTTAGCCAAGTGCTACAAAACCTGATCCCACTAATTAACTGATCAGAGGGTTTGGTCAAGATGTTGCTGTGTACAATCAGGTGTATTAGAGTTGGGTTGTAACAAAAAACAGCACCCACACCGGCCCTTTTTGGATTAGATTGGACTCCCCTAATTTAGGATATACAAAAGTTCCCTGGAGGAAAAGGTCCACACAAACATGCCATTACAATGGATGAACAAATTGGCAATGCAGAATTTTCTAGTTGTGAGGTATGTGCACTTACTGGCAAATTTCTGGGGCAGGTCATGACACAACAGGTAACACCACTCAGGCTCAGTGAGCGCACTGCATAAAGGCCCCGGCTCCATATTGTAAAACACAACAGCTCGGGAGCACTAAACCCTTGAATGGCATAAAGCTTTTCATCAATTCCAACTCAACCAGTTCAGTGAAAGTCACTGGCTGATAATTAATCGGTCCATAATTTTTCTAGTTAGTTGCTAAGACAGAATTCTTCAGAATTCTGAATTCAGAATTTTTTTTCCCTGTGGAAAAAAAAACAAATGTCTTGCCCTGAGAGCAGTTCTCTAAAAAAAGACTGGATTAAAGTTACTCTAAAATGATACCAAAGACTGATATAAATAGCAGCGAAGTAATCAGGCTTCATCCATTAAACGATTGTAAATGTGTACGGTTACAAATGAAGCTAACGTGTCCACTTCATGTATCAGCAACTGCTGACAGTTCGCTAGCTACTTGCTATGCCAGCAGCCTGATTTCAGCTCACTGACTGCGGAAACCGTCATAAGTTCATTGTAATTGTGGGTAGCAAGTAAGCTACAGTCCGCATAATCGCGCATAATGTTGGGTTATGCATAATCTCCGTTTCGGATTAATGCTGCAATTTGATATTGCTGGCAAATGACCATGGTATAAGCGGGATAATCAACTCGAAGGTGAGCATTCCACGGTTTTAATGCTCTTCGCGGAGGCAACCACCCGACGCGAACTCCGCGTCGTGCATTAAAACCGTGGAATGCACACCTTCTCGTTAATTATCCCTTACTTATAATTTTCTGCAAGCTCTGGCTTCCTGACTGTGTACCAAGTAGTGCAGTGCAGTCACGTTGGTTGTATTTACGGAAGTAGGGGGGTCGTGGGAGAGAAAAGAAATCAGAAGTGAAGGTATCAATGCGCTGTCGAAGCGCGCAGAAGGTGTTACTACGTCTGTCATTATAGTACGCACTTCCCACAGCATAGAAAAAGCCACTTTTGGATTTGCGTACCCGAACCCGAGCTCATGTCACTGGTCATATAACCCTATGTAAACAGGAAAAACGTGGAAGACTTTGGTCGCATCTAACTACAGCCCCGAAAAATACCGTTGACCACAATGAATCTAGCTGCAAATGCTAACAGGAGCGGCAGCCCGTCTGGCTGACTGGGTGGTCGCTCAAAGCTCGGAGAGGTGCGTATCATCTCGTCTCATTTCATAGAAAAATATATTTCATTATGAAAGTACGGTGGACTGTTCCTTTAAGGTTAGAGATGTGCAGCAACAAAGGGAAATCAGGAAGGGGGCAAATACTTTTTCATAGCAGTGTACCGTTTTCTGATCTTGCAGTTTCTAAAACTGACCAGGTAACACTGAATACAAATGCTGCAGTCACACCAACTGCATACTATGTTAGCGTCATGATTGTCACTCGCACTCACAGGAATCATCGAGAGACAGCGCTGAGCTATTCGCAATAAAAATGGGCATATTTTCCCCCGGAAAAAGATGTGATGACATTTTAAATCTGATTAAATATTCTCATTTCCCTCCTGCGTCAGTTATGGTCAAATTGGGCATTAGTAGTTGCTCCTCTTTGAAAATAAATGTAATTATATTTATAATTCGATTAAAGGTTTCCATTGTCTGCCCCTTAACGATGTACAACAGGACTGTTGTGGTTTGTTTTGAGTGATGAAGGAATCTGACCCGACTACACGTAGACTAGACCCTCCTCCCGGCCCAAAGCTATTCAGCTCATCAGACCATTGACCTAAGTAGGAGACAGAGTATTTCGCCCAGTCGAATTATAATTGGGGCTTAACACAATCTGATGAATGCTGATTCATTTGCATGGTTGCTGTCCAGGCTAATAGATTTTTTTTTTCAAGAGAGACGGTGGTGAAGGCTTAAGGGATTTGTAGAAAGCCAATTGAAAGAGGTCAGTTAGCTCCTTTCCTACTTTCTTCCAGCAAGGAAACACAGGATAAACCTTGGGAGAACGGAAACATAGATAATCGACCAAAATCTTTTGCAACTGTTGAAATTAGAAACGTCATTAGTTGTCGTATTTTTGTTAGGTCAGTTATGTCATTATCAATAGCTGTCATGCTCATGACGTTACTAGAGGCACTCATAGAGTGCAAACAAATTTGAAATAATTGGTAAGCGATAACTTCAGCACACATTTATTTGTGATAGCATTTCAGTCCCGCACCCCAAAAAATGGGTGTGGGAGGGTGGTCATGTGGCCAAGGCAGCAAAATCCAAATCTTCATGAGTAGGAGCAAAGTTGAGTTATCGCGTGTCATATGATTTCAAGATGGCTGCCGTGACGGCCATATTGTTACACTGATCGCGATGAAAATCAATAGCGTCCATCCTTGATGTAATAGCAATGCACCCACAAAATTTCAGAGAAATCCGTGCATCACTTTTTGAGTTATGTTGTTCACAAACAGACAGACAAACAAACAAACAAATAGGGGCGAAAACTTACCCTCTTCTCCAACTTCACGGGGGAGGTAATGAAGGAAAGGATAGCTGATTTTTCTGAAATATGCCTCATGGTAACTTCACAGTCCCATTGTGACTTTCCCTTAACCTGTGTGACGTTTTCTATCAACGTCAATGACGAGTGGATGGAATAAGGCCGCCCACCAATTTGAGCAAATTCGAGTGCACCTTAAGAACAGGCCTGCATGTGATTGGCTGAGGTTGATCATTTGATCATTGGCAGGCTATACGCATTCACCGCATACAGCATGAAGTTCTGTTTATGACAGGATCTGCTCGGCAACCAAGCAGAGAGTCAGATGGGTTCGAATCATTTATATCAGTGGTACTTATCGTTGGTCCTAGGGGTCCACCTTGTATGCCAGTGTTCGTTCCAACCACAGTTGCAACTATAAGATTTTAACAAGCAGTTCATTTCCTTAAGTATGTGCATTTAATGTTGAGAGCAGTTATTTGCCCTCTTAAGCCACATGCTGACAGAAATATCCATGAAGAATAAAAAAATATCCACATGACATATTAGAAACAACTGTATAAGATGAGGGAAAACAACGTAACCAATAAAATTAAAGACTAAGTAGGCTCTGTGGTGGGAAAAATATCCCAAAATGTTCTAAATTCAAAATACAACCATAATCAAAGTTCAACACAAAGAACTGAGCCAGGTTCATAAGGCATTTTACACTGCTATAAGAGTGTGGAGCCGACAAGATGCAAAAACTCATAAATCTGTCAAAAACCCAGATAGCAGAACCCTTGAGTGGCTGCTGGATGAGCTAATCTTCCAAAATGACCATTTTTTGTAGTCAACAAATAAGCGGTCTCATTATATGAGCCAGCGCTCTCCAGTTAATTCTGGAGACATCCAGGAACCCAGCCCCTTTGGGCATCCACACTAACCTTCAAATTAACCTTAGGTTTGGGATGATCAGATACGGTCTTTGAGCGTCCTTGGAGGCTTAAAGTGAATTTGCACTATTATATCATGGCAAGCTTGTAACTAAGGGTGGAGTGTTGCTATATGACAATTCACCAGTCAGAAATTAACAATGTTTGATATGGTAGAGGGAGTCACGTTTAATCCCACCTAAAGGGATGTCCCAGAAGGCTAATAAATACTAGAGTTCGGACAATCAGTGTTCAGTCTTTGTTGGGTGATTGATGAAGAATGAATGCTTCCTGGTTTGCACAGACAAGCCTGGGTTTTTGTTTTTTACTTTGTTACAATACTTACAATAAACCCGATGGCATCAGACTTTGGAGAATGTGTCCACTCCTTGAGGGTAGATTTACAAGGGTGACGGGAAAACTTGGTCCACAAGTGTTTTCCAGCCACATTTATTTGGCGAGCCAACCAGGAGGAAGGGAAAAAGGAACGAGAGGTCAGTACGGAAGCCATCATCTCTGAATTCATCAAGTGGCAGTGATAATATAAATAAGGTAAGCAGAGCATGTTTCCAAAAAATCTGCATGAAGTAATTGTTGAACTGCAGAATGGTATGCAGCTGGATGGACCACGGCCACTTAAAATCTCTCCTTCGATAGAACCTAGAAGTAAGATTGATTGAGTAGTTTGACTAGAAAAAGAGTGTGATGGGATGCATGCTTGATGTAAATGTTATATGTTGTGATGTCTGTGTGTATGTTATATGTATTGATAGGGGGTTGGTTTATCGCATGTGCTACTGCCATCGTGGATCGGTTTGGATGATAGTATTGGCATGGCACAAGCTATAAATCATCAACTGCTTCTCCTGTGTCAAGGAAGTGAATCAGGGAGCAGATAACATCTGGGGGCACATCTGGGGTTTTTTGGGGTGGACATTATGGATTGTTTGCCTCGAGTGTGTTTCACCTGATTTGTGAGCTCAATGGATTATGAAAAGAAGAGAGTAAAGAATAAAGTTGTTGTTACAGTACGCAACACAGTGCGCAGAAAAGTTGCTTGTGCTGGCAACTTCATAAATAACTCAGAGAGATAGCGATCGTGGCTAGAAGCGTAAGGGTATAGGCTGGAAGTGTGTTTATGTGCCGGCAGAAAAAGTGTGGTATGAGATAAAAGTGTGTGTGTGTGTGTGTGTGTGTGAGAGAGAGAGAGATATTTCCAACGTGTGAAAAGACAACTATGGGGTCTATTCTCCCATGCGCTTAAGTTGAAAAAAGCACGTAGCTACACGCTTTTCAGCCTAAGCGTATTCTCCCCTCGACTTAAGTCTGTGCATTACGCGCCCCGAAGGCAGTTAAGGCCAAAATCGGGGTGTTTCCGGGCGTTTCTCATGCAAATAACACTTACGCGTATCCTCCCCCTGGCTTGCGCGCTTTTACTGTTAAGCGCTTTTGAGCGCTGTATTAAGGTCAAGTGCCAACATAAGGCGAAATGGAATATTGCGTTTGATGTTGGTTATAGGCCGAATTTTAACATTAATTTTATTTTATTTAACCTGGTAAAGGTTGAGACATTCAATATTCGATTGTTCATCCTTATTTAAACAACATTTCTCATAACCATAATAAATTATCAAACAAAATCATCATATGATATTACGCCACAGCCTGTTCTCCAATTAGTTCAATTACAAACGCATTACAAACAATTACAAACATACCGGTGGTCATCAAGGTCACAACTGCGCTGTCCTGGCATCTGGATCGTTCCAGAGAGTGGCTGGTGATGTCATGCACATATTACAGGCGTCTGTGTCAAGGTGTCTGACACAGTTGGTTGACGCTATGCTGCACCACGTCAGCCAAATTTCCCAAAACACCAGCTGAAAGATGGAAAGTTAAGGGGGGGGGGTTTCTACCGGGTCGCCAGGTTCCCCAGTGTTGTGGGAGCCATTGATTGTACTCGCGTTGCAATCAGGACCCCTTCCACTAATAAGAATATGTACAGAGACCGAAGAAGTCGGGACAGCATTAAAGTTCAGGTTGTGTGCAATCATGGTACGCGCATATTAAGCATCTGCGCCAAATTCCCTGGCTCGGCCCATGACGCCTATGTTCTGGGCAACTGCTTGAAATGCCAAAAAATACAATAAATATTTGAAATCATATTAAGCTTGTTTCCAGAATCTATCACAGTGATATTTAGAGTATAGGGAAATAAATATGACCATTTCACGTAACCCTCCTTCATTCGTATCCACTCCAAGTTATTCTCCACGCATTTCCACTGCAGAAAGAGTGGATGCCACCTCCTCCTCAGTGCAGTGAAATGCACCGGGGATGATGGTTGCTCACCACCTGTTGAGTGCACACTTCTCCGGTGTGCAGGGAGCCTGGCTCTTACAGTGCCCCGTAGATTTCTCCGCATGTTGGGTAAGAATCCTCTGCTTATTAAAGCGTTGCCTTGTCCTGTAGTTGCCAACCTGTCATCGTAGTATTTTGACATTTCAAGCGCACAATTTCTAAATGAGATCATATAAACTGTCTTTGTTCGTTATTTTTGTGTGACTAGAATGTTCTATTTATTTGTCTTCTCTCCTGTCTTCCACGGAACAAACAGGCTGATGTAGGAGGGGCACATTTCCAATGCTCTGATAACGCTGGTTGAGAAGTGCTAAATTTTTTATTTATTATTTCATTATCGTGGCAATTTGTTTGTTTGCATAGCTTTAATGCCATGGTGGCTAAAATGAGAAATAAAAAGGAGATGCCTACATTACTTCTTATAACTGGCACAGACATGCATACTATTACAGCGGCATATAGTCGGCCTGCTGATAAAACCTTGTATCTTCAAAATGATTAACTTCAGAGGAAAATAAAAAATATACATAACATTAAAAAATAATAATAAAATATAATATATATATATATATATATTACAATATAATATAAGTTGATAAATATAATTTAAAATAAAAAATGCTTAATTCTGCATGTAGCAATAGTGGACATACGAGTTTTTGTTTCTTATCAATTTGGAGATGTGAGGTTTTATCAGCAGGCCCACGATATTCAAATTTAAAGTCTGGTTTGCGTTTTCCATGGACCACAACTGCATTTTCATGGTTAATCAGAAAATCCTTGTTCCATATTTTCCTGATGGGCATAATCAATGAGCTTTGTACAGAGTCTGCCTCTCTTTTGGATCAGTCACACCTCTTTCATAAGGCCGCCTACATTCTGAAGTTAAGCGCTGTGGGCGTGATCGAAGCGCGTAGGGGAGAATTTGCATGACTCAAAAGCGCTTAACTCGAATCGCGTAAAAAAGGACTTATGCGCTAATGGGAGAATAGACCCCTAAGTGAATAGACCTAGGAAAAATGCGCAAACCCAATTACTGATTTGGAAAATATACTGTTGCTATCAAAATTATTCAACCCCCACTGCAAATTGGGTTTAATAGCAAAATTTACAAACTTTCAGCTGTTTGTGATAAACCGATTAAACAAAATAGCTGAACACAACTAATATTACAAGTGGTTTCTCCAAATTAAATGCAAAATGCCATTTTAATGTCTACTGCAGTCTCAAAATTATTCAATCCCCCGTATAGAATCCCTCATAAGAGCATGTTTGCAAATCTGATGTTGTCTAAAGCACACCTAATGTTGCTAATCAAGAGCTTAATCAGTTGCATTAAGTTTGCTTGACATAGAGCACATCAAACACTAGCACTAGCTAGGGGTTTGTTGACAGTGACATTTGATTGCATATTAGAAATAAGGCAAACTAGGAAAAGGATACAAAATGTTAGCACAAGCTCTGAATATTTGTAGAGATATAGTTGGAAGTATAATTCGCAAGTTCAGAGTTAAAGGAAGAGTGGCTACAGTACGAGGATGTGGCAAAAAGAGGAAGCTGTCAATAACTTTCACCAGATTCCTGAGGAGACGGGTGGTCAAAAAACTGTGAGTGACTGCAGGAGACCCGCAGCAATACTTAGAGACAAGAGGAATTGAAGTTTCAGTTTGCACAGTAGGGCGAATACTTAACGTTGAAGGTCTCCATGCCCAAACTCCAAGACATAAACCACAACTGATCCAAAAGCACAAGCTTCAGTGTGCTCAAAACCATATAAATAAGCCTCAGAAGTTTGGGGGTATTGTTTGGTTGAGTGATGAAACAAAACTGGAATATTTCGGATTTTTGAATCAGTGTTATGTCTGCAGGAGGAATAAAGAAGCATATGCTGAAAAGTACACCCTACTTACAGTGAAGAATTTTGGGGGCTTTTTGATGCTCTGCAGCTGCCTTGCTTCCTCTGGAACTGGAAACCTGCAAAGTGAGGAGGGCAAGATGGATTCAGTCAAGTACCAGGACATCCAAGGAGAAAATGTCATGCCGTCTGTAGGGAAGCTGACACTTGGGCATCATTGGACCTTCTAAAAGGACAGTGGTCCTAATCATACCTCAACATCCACCAAGGCTTGGTTTCAGAAGAAGTCTGGGAAGATTCTACAGTGCCCATCACAGTCGCCTCACTTGAACCCCATAAAAAAAAATCTCTGGTAGGATTTGAAGAAGACAGTTGCAGCATGCAAACCCTAGAATATTAGTGAATTGGAGACCATTGTCCATGAGGTCTGGTCTAAGATTTCTTGGGAATCTGCCAGAAGCTGTTGTCTGCCTATGCATCACATTTCCAGCAGGTCATAGCAGCAAAAGGGTACTCTAATAAGTATCAAAGATGCTTGTCATGAAGGGGTTGAATATTTTCCAACCTGCATTAGTCTTTTAAAGTGGCATTTTGTGTTGAATTTGGAGAAGCCACTTGTAATATTTGTTGTGTTGAGCCATTAAAATTTTTCTTGTTTGATTTGTTCATTGCAAACAGATGAGAGTTTGTAAATTTTGCTAGTAAACCTAATTTGCAACGGGGGTTGAATAATTTTGATTGCAACTGCACTTGATTGAAAAATTATAGAAACAGTACTCAAAGAGGCAAGAGTGATTTTTGCTAGTAAGAACATTAGCTGGTTATTGTCATCAGAATGGATTTGGAAGTTGACAAGCTTGCCGTGTAAGTGCCAGATTGACGGGTTTGATGGATGCATTAAATCTTGATTGTGCTACATTAGAATAGGGTTGGTTGAAGTAAGTGAATTTGTTTAAAGTAATTGGGGTTGATTAAAGCAAGTAGAGTTAATTTGGGTGGTAAATAAAGCAGGAACTTAGCCATTTTAATGGGTGTGGAGTTGGAAAGGGACAAAGTTGATTTGCAAAATTGAGTGTTCATTATTATTGTTTATTGTTTGTGTTTTTCTCAGGAGTGGTGGCTAGACTGACAAAATAAACTAAAAGTAATACTAACGTAATTTTGATATTGAATATTCATTCTGAAGTAATAAAATTTGCTTGTCTCTATTTAACATTGTCTCTATTTATCAATTCAACAATTGTGTGCCATTCTTGAATGGTCAGCTGGTATAAAATGGAAAAGTTTAGAAGAAGCAACAATTGAAAGTTCATTTTACAGAGGCAAACAATTGTTCCTAATTTGTGTCCAACAGCATACAAGGGTTCCTAATTTTATTGTCAATAGCATAACTACTGACAACAGTGAATGAATGGGTTTTAAAGGCGGTAGGTAGGGAATATAAACGTGTCTACTATTTAAGTGCTACATGGTTAATAAAGACAATTTGAAGAAATATTATAATAGAAAGACAATAATGATAGAAGCAGAAAGAATGAGTGACAAGAACAATAGGAAATCATGAAGGAGAACGCCGAATGGCGTTACGGGGATATTATGTTTTTGTTCCGACCGCCGCCGCCGCTGCCGCGCCACGTGTTAACGCGATAACTTCAGTAATATTTCAATTAGAAATTTCAAGTTTTGCGTACAAGTAAGTATCATAATGAGGAGGAACTGATTCGATTTTGGACAATTCGCGATTTCTAGATTGGCCACCAGGGGCCAAAAACTGATTTACGTGTTAACGCGATTACTTCCGTAATATTTCAATTAGAAATTCCAAGTTTTGCATTTGAGTAAGTATCATAAAGAGAAAGAACTGATTCGATTTTGGACGATTTACGATTTCTAGATTGGCCACCAGGGGCCAAAAACTGAAAAAATCACAGTTTTTATCATATCTCTGGAAATATTTGTCCAATTGATCTCAAATCAAGTGCAAATGAAAGGTCATGGCCTGAGGCCTGACATTATACCTGTTTGGTTCAAAATTTTGACACAAGGTGGAGCTTTGTCTCATAAAATTCACCATTTTTGCCATATCTTTGGAACTATTCGTCCAATTGACATGAATCTATGTGCAACAGCAAGGTCATGACCTCACAATGTGTCACATGATGACATCATACCTGTATGGTTCAATATTTTGCCACCAGATGGCGTTTTGTGATGGAAAATTACCATTTTGGCCATATCTTCAGAACCATTTGTCCGATTGACCTGAAATTAAGTTCAAATGAAAGTCTATTCAAGGTTTATTCAAGGATTGGGGAATTGGAGTATTGGGGGCGTTCGGGGATACCCCCAGCCTTCGCCTCCAGCAGCATAAGCCTAGTTGTATTTGGGATTCACAAGCAGAATGACAATGTTATTCTATGACAGATTCAATCTGAAAATAAACTCATTTATTAAAAGCCTTACAGAACAGGTCACTAGCATTGGTGCTTCTTGGTCTTCAAAAGCAGTCATTATAAGCCACCTGTAACCTCTGCATGCTTGCTTTTTATCCCCCCAGCAAATAATGCAAGGGGATATAGCGATCAGTGTGTCCATCCGTCCGTCCGTCTGTCCGTCCGTCTGTAGTAAAATCGTTTCCGGACCAGAACTCGAAAACTATACCACTAACAAACACCAAATTTGGTATGGAGCTTCTCCTTATGGTCTAGTTGTGCCTTTTGGGGGTTTCGGTCCGTCTGTCTGTCCACACAACCTGTGGGTTACACAACCTACAGCCGGGGGGATCCGCCATTGCCAGATGGCTCTTGTTTATATAGTGACCACAATGGAGCTGTATACAGGGGTGTGCAATATAATTGGAGGAGCATTATTTTAATATTTTCAGAGCACATGTGAAATTTTCTGGTCAGTATGTTTGGTTTAGAATACAACATTCGCCACTGTCTGTAAATGCCGTTATCATCATTCATGTTATCGCAGATGTAATGACCTAAATACTTTGTTTTCTTTAAAACATTCAGCGCATGCCCAGACAGATAAAAATTAGGGAAACACAAATCTTTATTCCCTTTTGCTCAGCATATCAATACAACACTCTCCTTAGCATTGAACTGGACACCATAGCCCACCCCATATTCAGAGCAGATATTCAATTGCAGTCCAAAAAGGTTCATACTGTCTGTAGTTACTAGTTAGCTTTGACGTTCTTATTTTCAGACAGAAAAGGTTTTATCCTACCTTGACATGTTTCGACGGAATGCTCCCGTCTTTTTCAGAAGAGTCACTGATGTTACGAGTGACATGTCTTATCAGCTGATGTTAGCGAGGCGTGGCCGCTCTGTCAAATTTGACAGGGTGGCCACGCCTCCTGCTATCCGGGCGCTCCTCCAAGATGGCACTCCAGTTGTGGGAAAGCATGTATGCCCCCTCGTCCCGGTTCATAGTCCTGATTTCAGTTGCCTCCATGATTCAGTGTTCATGTCGGTTGATTTGAGTGCGCATGATTTTGGCCTTGTCCCAGTCCATAATATGATTTTCCCTCTTGCAATAGTCTGTGATTGCTGATTTAAGGTTTACCTGTCTTGCTTGATCTTTAACTGAGCGTGTCTGACAGCAAATAAAAACTTGGGTGGTTTCAACTCTAAAATTCTGAATTATGATTCAGACCAAATTCAAAATACTTAAAAGTGGTACCACCAGTTACTAGTTCTTTTACGATTTGGTGTACAAAATCTTCTATATTTGTAAAAATGACAATGGCGATGATGGAGACAATGATGCTGATCCGAGATTCAAAGATATAATGGACAAATGAGACAGATAATGGGTTTTTTTTGACTGATTAAAATAGTCCTGCCGTCCACACCAACCTTAACACTGCCTAATATGGAGTGTGAACACACAAAACTGTTGTGGAGGAGAAAGTGGAATGTTGTGGGCCTGAATTTCAAAATACCTGTTTCCTGTATATGCTAAGTTGACACATGGTGTAGGCCATCCGTCAAAAGGGGGGGAAAGCAGTAAATGGGGTAAGCAAGTGTAGTGGTCACCATATTGAACAGCTATGGTGGATCAAGTATTGCATGAATGTGAGGTTTGTGCTCAACACAATGACAGGAAGGCGTTGTCAAAGCCAATCCCATCACCAGACAATCATTTAGACATTCAATGATAGACCATGTGGATATGAATGTTACCATTCAAAGAAAACGGTACATGTTTGTGGTAGTAGATTGGTTCAGCGGATGGGAACAGACAAAACCTACGGTCAGCCCTGATGCCCCGATAGAGGCAAAATTATTGGGCACAGAAGTGTTCCTTTGACTCTGAATTACAGAAGACGTCAGTTCAGACTATGGTATTCATTTTGCGAATAAGGTGAGGAAAATTGTGGGTATAAATTTGGGAATCAAACGAAGGTTTATTTGTATATATCATCCCCAATCACCACGAATGTTGGAAAAAGCAAATGGCAGTCTGAAGACTAAAATTCACAAAATTTGTGCAGAGGGCAAAATTAATTGTGTGGAAGCATTACCGTTGGCAGTAATGAGCATGAGAATGCAAACTAACAGAATCACCCATCTAACCCTCCATAAAACACTAACAGGAAGGCCAGAGCCAGTAATCTACTTACGGGGCCCATACAATGAGTCCCCGCTTGAGCAGCCTAAAAGGGAATTGTCAACTCATGCGCAACAACCAACTATGATACACAGGGGCATTTTTCAACAGTTCAAAGGGGCACGATATATTAAAATAAGTTGGTGCCAAAACATACTCAATCCAGCATATGAAGCTCTAGACCAGGGGTCCCCAATCTTTCCCAGAAAGGGCCGGTGTGGGTGCAGGCTTTCATGCAACCAAGCAGCTACACACCTGATGCTACTCTAATCAAGCTTATGAGCAAAGAGTCTAGGGGTTGATTAGTATTATCAGGTGTGTATGTACTTGGTTGCAATGAAAGCCTGCACCCACACTGGCCCTTTCTGGGAAAGATTGGGGACCCCTGGTCTAGACTGTTGAGGTACTAATAACAGTGATACTTGACAATATTGAATTTCCATTTTGTGTGGCACGAGACAGAATGATGGAGAAGCAATTGATGGAGAGAAATATGTGAACCAAATGTTTTAACAAGACGAGTATCGGTCATGAGACTGAAAGCAGAGCAGGTGGAAGACATGGCAAAGATGTGTAAGAGGAATGCAAAAGTCTACAGTTGTGGACCCCTGCGCAGGTGGCGCTGAATTTAGCGGGACACCCTATATTTATACTAATTATTGCTCAAGAACACAAAGTAATAAGTTGTGTAGCATCAACTGTTGGGTTGATATTTGCCCCCTGGGTTCAAACCAAGGGGAATGCAGGGTGGAGAAACCTTCTGTGGTGCAATTAACATAGGTTCATTAATCGTACTTTAACAGCAACACATGGAAGAAGTGGATCTTTCATTGTGACTTTTGTTCAAAAAGGACCCAATGAGTATCAAACACAGCATAAAAACCTATCAAATCTTAAAGGGGACCCAATTGACTTTCCAATTGGAAATCCTCTCTATAAATGGGTGATGAGAGCAGGGGCTGGTCAGAAGATGATCTATGTCACTGTGCATTGTATACGCTAGTAGCCTCTCCACAGTGATGGCCCTCTACGGTGGAAGACATACACCCTAATACTAAAACACACACACACACACACACACACGCACACACACATTTTAGCCGAATGATATAATGGCTGGCTGCTACTAAGGGAAAAGGCCAACAACCTCACTTCTGCCAGTTGATTTGACGTCAGGCTTGGGACAAGAGAAGAAATTATCCTACTTAGAACATAATATATAATCATGAAGTATATAACCTCATTAATCTGCTTAAAACATATGATGTATAATCATGAATTATATAACTGCATGCTAAAAGTATAGTATTCTCTCATTGTACCCTGGGCTGGTCTTAGTATATTCATATATATTTACAAAAAGTAATCGCTATTGCTGATTGAAGTTGTATTGCAAGAAAATCAGACATTTTGTATTTATGTATTATTTATTCTTGTGCTCAGGGCACCACTGCAAATGAGACCCTGGTCTCAGTGGCTTCCCCTGAATAAATAAAGGTTTGATTTGATTTAAATCCCTCCAACAATCAAATGGTTAATAGTTGGCACCAAGGGCGAGTTATGATTCGCTGCAAAGAAGGGTGAGATCTCAAAAGGGGGACAACCTTATGAATCGACCGCTAGTGAAGTATCCAGTGCTATGAAAAAGTATTTGCCCCCTTCCTGATTTCTTTTTTTTATTTTTGCATATTTGTCATATTTAAATGTTTTTAGATCATCAAACAAATTTTAATAGACAAAGATAACCAAGTAAAGACAAAATGCAGTTTATAAATTTTGAATCAATTTATTGAGGGAAAAAGCTATCCAAACCTTCCTGGCCCTATGTGAAAAGGGAATTGCCCCCTAAACCTAATGACTGGTTGTGCCACCCTCGGCAACAGCAACTGCAATCAAGCATTTTCGATATCTGGCAACGAGTCTTTCACATTGCTGTGGAGGTATTTTGGCCCGCTCTTCTATGCAGAATTGTTTTAATTCAGCCACATTGGAGGATTTTCGAGTATTAATGGCCTGTTGAAGGTGATGCCACAGCATCTCAATTGGATTTAAGTCCGGACTTTGACCAGGCCACTCTGAAACCTTCATTTTTTTTTTTTAAGCCATTCAGAGGAGGACTTGCTGGTGTGTTTCGGATCATTGTCCTGCTATATAACCAAAGTGCGCTCGAGCCTGAGGTCACTAACTGATGGTCAGACATTCTCCTTCAGGATTTTCTGGTAGAGAGCAGAATTCATAGTTCCATCAATTACGGCAAGTCGTCCAGGTCCTGAAGCAGCAAAGCAGCCCCAGACCATCACACTCCCACCACCATGTTTGACTGTCGGTATGATGTTCTTTTTATGAAATGGGGTGTAGGTTTTACGCCAGATATAATGGAATGCACACCTTCCAAAAACAGTCCACAGAATATTTTCACAAAAGTCTTGGAGATCAATCAGATGTTTTCTGGCAAATGTGACACGAACCTTTGTGTTCTTTTTGGTCAGCCTTGGAACTCTCCACTGGATGCCATTTTTGCATCTCTTTCTTGTTGTTGAATCATGAACACTGACTTTGAGGGAAGTGAGGCCTGCAGTTTTTTAATGTCATTCTTGGTTCTTTTGTGACCTCCTGGGTGAGTTGTCGATGTGCTTTTGGAGTACTGTAATTTTGGTAGGCTGGCCACTCCTGAGAAGGTTCACCACTGTTCCAAGTTTTCTCCATTTGTGGATAATGGCTCTTAACGTGGTTCACTGGAGTCCCAGAGCCTTAAAAATGGATCGAAGGTAGAGAGATCTTCTGGGTTAGAAATGTTTAAATTGTCTTTAAAAAGACAGTTGGTTCCTCAGTTATCTTTGAAAAGACAGTTGGTTCCTAAGTTGCCTTTAAAAAGACAGAAATGGCCTTGTAACCCTTTCCAGAGTGATAGATGTCACTGAGTTTGTTTCTCATCTGTTCTTGAATTTCTTAAGATCACTTTTTCATATAGCTCCAGGTCGGAAAGCTTTTTTTGCCTTAATAAATGAAATCTTCATTTTAAAACTGCATTTTGTATTTACTCGGGTTATCTTATCTAATATTAAAATTTGTTTGATGATCTGAAACACTTAAGTGTGACAAATATGCAAAAAAAAAAAAAGAAAGAAATTAGGACAAATACTTTTTCAAGGCACAGTACAAAAAAGAAAACAGAGGAGTGCGGTAACTATTCCAATACGCATGATGAAATAATACATTGTACAAATAGGCTGGTATATGTACTGACACTACCACTCACCATCAGACCAGGACATGCCTTGGAAAACAAATACTGAGCAGATTGGTTTACTGGTGGCCATCTAGAATCTACTGAAAGGCCGTCTGGAGAGTAGGATGGGTTGATATTTCTCAACAAAATCAGTGTGGACTGAATCTTTTAGTTTACCATATAAAATCTCAGTATCATTCACTCAAGTTACCGAGCTTGCAAAGCTGTGACAATTAAAAAAGTCTCAGAAGGGGGAAATGTGTGCTGGGATAGATATCCCAAAATGTTCCAAATTCAAAATACAACCCCAATTTCGAAATAGTTGGGATGAAAGTATAAATTGTGAATAAAATCAAAAGGCAATGACTTTCAAATCACACCAGCCAGTATTCTATTCACAATAGAACAGAGATAACAAAGCAAATGTTGAAGCTGAGAAATTTTCAATTTTATCCATAAAATGAACGAATGAATTTGAAATTTGATGGCTGCTACAGATCTCAAAATTGTTGGTACAGGGGCTTGTTTACCATGGTGTAGCATCCCCTCTTCTTTTTAACACAGGGTGGAGGCTTCTGGGCATTGAGGAGACAAGTTTCTTGGGTTTAGCCGTTGGAATTTGATCCCACTCTTGTTTAACACAGGCTTCCAGCCACTGGAGAGTTGTGGGTCTCCTTTGACGGACTTTTCATTTAATTATGCACCAAATGTTCTCAATCGGTGAAAGATCAGGACTGCAGGCAGGCCAGTTCAGGACACGGACTCTTCTACCACGAAGCCATGCTGTTGTAATAGCTACAGTATTTGGTTTTGCATTGTCCTGCTGAAATTCACTAGGCCTTCCCTGGAATAGATGTCTGGAGGAGAGCATATGTTGCTCTAAAACCTTTATATACCTTTCAGCATTCATGGTGCTTTTTAAAACGTGCAATTGTCCCACACCATATGCACTAATGCATCCCCATACCATCAGAGATGCTGGCTTTTGAACTGAACGCTGATAACCGGAGGGGTGGTCTCTCTCCCCGGAGGACACGACGCCCATGATTTCCAACAAGAATGTCAAATTTGGACTCATCTGACCACAAGACACTTTGCTAATGTCCATTTTAAATGAGCCTTGGCCCACAGAACATAGCAGCGCTTCCAAATCATGCTCAACAGTGGCTTCCTTTTCGCATGATAGAGTTTTAGGTGGCATCTGTGGATGGCACAGCAGACTGTATTTAGTGGTTTCTCAAAGTATTCCCGGGCCTATGTAGTAATGTCAATGACAGAATCGTGCCAATGAATGATGCAGTGGTGTCTGAGGGTGGTATCCAGTAAAGGTCTTCGGCCTTGTCCCTCACGCACAGAGATTTTTCCAGTATCTCTGCATCTTTTGATAATGTTATGCACTGTCGATGATGAGACCTTCAAAGCCTTGACATTGCTTTGCAAATTTGCTTTCCTAAATTTGACATTTAGGAACATTGTTTTTGAAGTATTTCACAATTTTTTTTACGCCAACCTTCACAGGTTGGAGAGCCTCTGGCCATTTATACTTCTGAGAGACTCAGCCTCTCTAAGACATCCCTTTTACAGCCAATCATGTTACACACCTGATGCCAGTTTACTTAATTACGTGCTGTATGGTCTTTCAGCTGATTCTCTTATAGATTAATTGCTTTTTCTGCCCTTTTTTGCCTGAGTCCCAACTTTTGTTAGTCCTGTTGCAGCCAGAAAATTTGAAATAAGCTCATTTTGTGGATAAAAATGTGAAATGTCTCAGTTTCAACATTTGAAATGTTATCAATGTTCTATTGTAAAGAACATATTGGCTCGTGATCTGAAAGTCATTGAATTTTGATTTTATTCACAATTTACACTTCGTCCCAACTATTTCGGAATTGGGGTTTTTCATAGAAACACAAGCATGATTTCAGTTTTTAATTTTTATTCGTGGTTTCTCGCAGTCCATACTGTATTTCTGTACGGCCAGATGTTACGTGAGCGCTGCTGAGAGAGACGCGCCTCGAACAAAGTTCATTTTCTCCTGATCTGTTGGTCTTCAAAATGCCATTGCAGCGCCAGAATGTTCGGAAGATATGCGGTCTGTGAAAAATAAGTCCAACTTTTAATTCTGTGGCAATGGGGCTAAATAATCTGATAATTTGTGCTCATGCTCACTTTCCCCCATTGGAATCTATACATTCAGGACTGCCGCAAGTCTATCTAATGGGGTGGGGCGCCCTCGTGACCGATACCACATATTACTCCTTGGTGAGGTGTCTTGCTCTTCAAGAGTCTTTGTTTTAGCTCTGATCAAATTAATGCGGCAGCGAGGCCGACTAGTTCAAACAACAGATAAGCTGGCAGCTTGCTTGTGACGGCTGTTAAACCCAATTACCGCCCACAGAGGCTGACTGACGACTTACTAATTAACTTACCTGATGATCATTGTACAGCGCCAATAGTGCAGTTCTTTGTTTGGTTATAATGGCCAGGGCGGGAACAACTTCAAAGTCAACAGAGTCATTATATTATCTCGGTCTGTGTCTCCATATTGGGGCACTAATTGCGTGTTTAATCCATATTGCTGTCATTATTCCGTCACCGGCTGTGACAGGAAATTTCTTGGATAAACGTGCAAGACGCGTTATCGGGGGACCGGAGCGCATGGCGTAGGATTGAGGTCAGCTACGGAAGGGTAGTTGTATCTTTTTACATGTCTATGGTTCCAGGGGCGACAGTCGGGCGTATTAAATTTCCGGTCTGGACTTGTAAACAGGCATACGCACGGCTTGCTTCGTCAGTTGGAGGAGTGTTATGGCTGCACTCCCAAGACCCCACACACACACACGCGCGGGCACGCACGCACGCACGCACGCACACACACACACACACACACACACACACACGCGCGCGCACACACACGCACACATACACACACACACACACACACACACACACACGCACATGCGCACACACACACATACACACACACACACACACACACACACACACACACACACACACGCACACGCACGCACGCACACACACACATACACACATTGGAAACCAAGATGTTTAATGCTGATTAACCAATTACAGGCAAAGTTTGTCGGATTCAGTTTATTTGCAGGGCTGAACTGCTGCATGTAGCCTGAGAACAAAATTGAAAGATCCATTGTGAAATGCGCGACACAAATAAATGTCTTTTTGATTTTGATAACAACATGAAAGACTGCCAGCACGTCAACAACTGATCCCTGCATCAGTAACTTAGTCAAAATGTGACCATGACACCACGGGCATAAAAATCCGTAACGGGCAGCGCGAGACAGAAAAACTCTCGCTTTCCCGCTTCCTAGACGTGGTGGCTGGTTAGCGCCCCTGATATTTTTATGGCGAGTCATACAGCTGTTTTTACACAGTACTCCCGTGAGAACAGTTCAGTGGTCTGTAAACACCGCAAGCGGAAAATGAAATGTCAGACCAGTTGTACATTTCCATTGGATATTACAGATTCTGCTCTACCCCACCCACCCTTGTTCCTATTTCCGCAATTAAATTACACCGGTCAGGAGAAATTATGTCCCCCATCATTGGCAATTACGATTAATTCATATTTCATATATTTGCTTCACTAAAAAGAATGACCCCCATTTTCACAATGCAACAATTTAAATATTATAGTGGGCATGCCTATCGATCAAAGCAACGTAACAATGGTCAAGTGCTTAAGATAGCAAATTTAGAATAATATAAAATTGAATTCTGATATATGCGCTCATAACCACTGAAAATCATGGGTAGGCTACACAGTTATTTCACAAAGAAAATTGCAAATCAAAGCATGAATTTAGTTTACATTTCAAATGACATCTCAGATAAAAAAAATGTATATATATAAATAACATTTCAGTTAAAGTTTACCGGACAACTAAAGATTGTATGAACAAAGGAAATGTAGGAAGTATGTGCATGTGTGTGCACAAGCATGTGTGTATGTGTGCATGTGAATGTGCGTATGCAGGCCCTCGATGTGCGTGTCTGCTCGCGTGTATGAATTTGCACATTTAGTGAATTTGTTATTTTATACATATATGGTTTCTTCCCCCTGCTACCAGCTCTAGTAGCTCTTGGAGCTCATTGCAGTGAGGGTCGTGGACGGAGGTGGGTCTCCGACGGACATTTTGGCTCCTTCCCGGACACCATTATGGCTCTCCAGGCCAATGAGGGGCAGAGTGAGCGACGGTCGCAACATGTGGCTGTTCTCGCCATCACCACTTCGGCAGCCCAGCTTAGACAGGCAGGCCTTGGCAGCCATTTTGTGCTTTGAGAGCAGGCCTCTCAGGGCTTGGTGGTGCTCCTGGCGCACCAGGCAGTACAGAATGGGGTTGAGGCAGCCATTCACCTGAGCCAGGCAGGAGGTGAGGGGGAACACGTAAGTGTGAACCAGGTAGAAAGCGGAGCTCCACTTAGCCGCGTCGAGGTGTATCAGGAGTCCCCAGAACGTCAGCACATTATTCGGCAGCCAGCAGACGCAGAAGGACAGGATCACCACAGCGACCGAGCGGGATACCCGGGCCTGGCGGTTGCCATGGCGATGCCCGTGGCTGCCGTGGTTGCAGAGGAAGCGGAGCAGCAGCAAGTAGGAGAGGATGATGATGGCGTATGGGAGGAGGAAGCCCAGCACCACCCTCATCAGGTGGTGCAGGCCGAGCCAGTAAGTGCCGTTGGGGAAGTGCATGAGGCACACAGAGTCCCCGCCAACATTCGCCAACTCTGCGAAGATGCCCCTGGGCGCGGCAGCCAAAACAGACCCCCCCCAGATGAGGGCGGTGGCCAGGTGCCCCTCCCAGCCCGACCCCGCCCCTTGTCCCAACACTGGCCCCCTCCGGAGGGCGGATGCCACGCTGCAGTAGCGTGTGACGCTCATGGCCGCGAGGAACGAAACGCTGGCAAAGAGGTTAAGGGAGGTGAGGAAGCACGCAGCCTTGCAAGCCGCCCGGCCGAAGGGCCAGCAGTAGTCCAGCGCAGCCTCCGTCGCCCACAAGGGCATGGCTGCCGAGAAGAGCAAGTCCGTCACCGCCAGGTGGAACACAAAAAGGTTGATGGTGCCCTTTTTTGCCACGCCCCCTCTGGCTTGGAGGAGAAAGAGCACCGTGGCGTTGCCCACCAGCCCCACCGCTGACACTGCGAAGTACAGCGAGGCAATGATGGCGCGTAGCCAAGGAGAGCCATCGCCAGGGACGTACAAGTCCAGAGCGTCAGAGAGGTTGAGGGGTGATGCCCCTGTGTGGTTACAAAATATTGGCCATTCAAGACAGAGCTGAAGGCTGGAGTTCAGCAGCAGCAGACTCTGGAGGTTAAAAGCACTCATTGCCAAACCAACCGCAGTGCCTTTGATGCAGAAGATTTTGCAACTGTGCCACAGCCTGTGGGTTGGGATCCAAATTATCTTCGATTGCAGCTCTGACACTTTGACGCTGTTCACTTTGTATGTTGCTGGTTCTCCAAAAATAAATTATGGACTCCCATACCTATCAAAGACAGAGAATATTAATCCCTAAACTGCAGCCAAAAACATACTGTTGTGCCCTAAGCAATGTTTGGGAGAGAGAGGTACGGTTTTCCTTAAGTTGTCACCATGTTCACTGCTCCAAAACAGGAGGCTCTGCCGCGAAAATGGAAACAACTGTTTTGTTTGTCCCAGTGTTCTGACATCATCAGTCTGTATACATTTGGTCAAAATCACAATATTCTGAGGTGAAAGAAATCATCTTATTTTCAACCTTCTAAAGAAATGCATGGCACTTCATAGTGTATGTGATAAAGCATTGTCTGGTAGCCACTATTGTTAAAACTAATATTCATATATTGGAGGAGGAGGAAATATGAGTTGAAGTCCTATGTCATGCAAATATTAAAGGATTCATGTTTTGGAAAATACAATTGCCCCCTCTCTAACCAACAGGCAAGAGATTGTTGACTCTGAAGACGGTCCAAGTTTCGCCGCGTTTCGCTCTGCTCGCGCTCTGCTCGCGGGCTCATCGGTGCTTGTTACCGTTATCATACGTGAGCGCGAGTGTCCACATTCCCGATTATTAATGAGGCAGTGAATCTGCTCTCATACGCAACTTCATTTAGCAAAATTAGTGCAGTTTGTTATGAATGGAATTGTTCTAAAATGATTAAAAGAGATGGTACTGTGCGCAAGTTAGAAATGAGTGTGTAATGGGGGTATTAACTATTTTTAAGGAAAACGGATAGGAAGCAAGATTACTCGGAAATATGAAAGCGGACAGAGAGCACACCACCCGTTATAATATTGAAGCAAGTGAATAACAATGATTTGAGTATAATGTTGAAAATTTCATTGTCACAACTTGTTTTTCCGTTAGGAAGGCTTTTGCACACCTATAGTAGGTTGACAGGTGCGTAGGAGTGGACCAAAGGTCGGCAAAATCAAAATGGAGAAACTCCCGCACACTGTCTTCTCTGCAAAGAAAAGAACTTTATTCAGAACTCAGAACAATGTTTCGGTCGTGTGACCTTCATCAGGTTCAACCTGATGAAGGTCACACGACCGAAACGTTGTTCTGTATTCTGAATAAAGTTTTTTTCTTAGAAGACAGTTTACAACTTGTTTTTCCAAAAGAGGAATCCTACAAGTTACGGGTCTCGGTAAATTCTTATGAAATAAAATAGTCTAAATGCCCGGCAAATGAAAACACGGAGAGACAAATTAGCGTAGCCTATTTTTTCGCTTTCATGCACTCGTTTTATTATGCTAAAAGAGTTTATTGCCGTCTGAAAACTGTTAGTCTGAAAACAATGCAAAAAACGCTGTCTGATGAGCTATAATTTAAAATATCTTAGGACATCAGGCAAATAATGAAATTAATACTTGGCATAAGTGACTGTTGCTATAGGTCTCTTAAATTTATAAACAGTCTGTTGTAAATTATTTTTGCCATTTGGTGACTAGTATCAGATAAATCATATACATAAATGGCACAAAACAAATGTCAGTAGGAACATATCTTGAGTGGCCTAATCTGGACCTAGCCTACTTTTTAACTTCACACTTGAAACTTTTCATTCGTATTTCAAAAACGTCGCCATAGTAACTGCTTCACAAAAGCGCTAAAATTCGGTCTTACCTGAAACAGCACGTTCCCAAACCATGCGAACACTGAAGACCACACGAACTTTGATTTAAGACTTCATTTTATGTTTTTAGTAGGCCTATAATGTGCATGAAAACCATATGCTTATTTGAGAGTCGTTTGCTGTAGATAGATGTTGTCCGGGCGCCTAAAAATTAATAATAACAAAAAGTTCCACGAACTGCAGTAGCCTACGCGATGTGGCAGGTGCAAACACCAAAAAGTCTCAGGTCCCATGCAGGGTCTGCGCCGCCTTAAACAGAGAATGCACTTTGAAGTTGCAGGTTTCAGAGACGAGACGCAATTATGAGACGCTGAACAAGACGCGCTTCGGAAGGCTATACCAGAACGAGACAGCAGCGATGGGACCCTCAGTGGTTTACAGTGTGAGGTGTTGCTCCCCTCAGTGCTCTTTTACTTGCGCATTATAGGCTCTCTGAACTGTGCACGTCTTCGCGTAACTAATCAACCGTCAGTGATGGCGGAATGAAGGGAATTAAACACTCCAGATAGGCGTTCTGGGTGTACATTGATGTTTAACCCCACCCCCGAGGCCTTTCTTTTTATGATTCATTCACATTGTGCCAGTTTATCACAATGACCTCTGAACTACTGTGGAAAATTTTCCACCCATTCTAGAATTTGTAATGGGCTGTACTCTCGCCCAAAATAATTAAGTAGATCAGTAAATTTTGCATCAGCATAGTTTGTGGACTAAACATTGCCTGCGGTGGGAAGAGATGAGTGACGACTTTGAGTCCCTTGGTAATAAAAAAAGTCCATTATTTTGACTGAGGAAAAAATGAATTATTCGAAGGAATGGAATTACGTAAATACGTTTCAAATGATCTTATTTAATTTTAACAATCTAAACGGTAACGAAACGCATATATTGCTTCCAAACCCTGAGTAAAGAAAAGCGTGAGTTGTTCAGAGTCATAACGCAGGTGAAACTTCCGCGCGAGAATCTCTTACCTATGTGTCTTTTCACTGTACTGGGTCACAGAAGTGTGACACAAACATGAAAATGTCAGAATCATTCAAAGAGCAGAAAACCAACTTTATTTGATACTTCACTGGTATAAGATGAACATATAACAGCAAGATTAGTCTGTCCACAGCAAGCATGAGAAAATGGCATCAGAATACAGCATACAGAATACATACAGAATGAAAGATCCTGTTGAAGTATTCCAAAGGAAAATTCTTTGACATTTACAAATCGGGTTAAAAAAACATGCTCATTTCAAAGGCAAAATTTGACTTTTTATATTGTCGTTTTATCGGTTTTATAGGCTACATAATATATATATTCCTGTTTTATACATGACACAATTGGTATGGAATCTGCGCAGGCTCTGTCTAAATAGGCTACTGCCTTTGTGTGTGTATGAGGAAATATCTGAGTGAAATTGGTGCATTTTGCGAAGTTAGCAGTGCTGTTCCATTTTCTTTTCATTTAAAAGCGTGCATTTTTAAACCGCAATTTATCAGTCTTTTTTTAATGACGTTTAATGGTTTGGACTTCTGCGGTAACTTAAGCAGCAACTGTTATGGGTTTGGCTGTGTGTGTTTTTAGACTTTCTTTGTGGCTCAGTGGGACCACTTCTGTTTCTTTAACTATCTGATTCTATACCCAGCTGGTTCATCAGGTGTGGGCGGCGCTTTCCTCTAAGTCTGTATAAGCCGGATGTCTGCCACGCCTCCTTTGCTGGAGTGTCTGATTTTAGTTATCACTACAGCCAGAAGATATCTCTAGTTAGGGATTTGTGGCGATATCTGTATTCTTTGTGGTTTATATTTCTTCGGGGATATTTCTCCTTTGATCCTTGTCCTCTCTGGCTTTGCCTCCTGGTTCGGATTGTTGGGCATTCTTTTTGGAAGCGCCAGAGCTGGTTTTGTTGCCTCGGATATATTTCTCCCTGTGGGTGTTCTAAGTCCTCGCTGGTCTCGTTTTCTTCTAGTCACTGCATTTGGCCTCCCTATTCCTTCGGCCATTACAGCTACACTACAGGTCAGAAGTTTGGAAGCAAGGCCAATGTGGGTCAAAACTTTGGAAGCAAGTTTAAGTTTCTGTTCCCAATGCCTTTCTTAAAAACAAGTATGAAATCTTTGGATTTTGGGATGTATTTACTGCACGATTAGATTTTTCTTTCATTGATATGCACCATTTTCCTCTTTAACTTTAGTTCTGTATACATAGATATTACCAGACCACTGCTGAATAAATGTTAACAAAAGAAAGGAGGAGCTCAGTTTTTGGGTTGAAAAGATTTGCAAGAGTCACAACTTCAGTGAAAAAGTAAGAAACAAATCACAGTTTGCATTATTCACTTTATGTCATGGTTTACAGCCCACTGGATGCCAACAGCAATCCGGCGGGCACGAGGACCATGGGCCTAGTAATATGGGCCCGATAATTTGAGTAAAAATGTATTCTGATAAGTGACTCTTTATATAATAATCATGTTTATTTTGTTGCAAAGTATGCCAATGAAACTGATCTTTTTTTGTACAAATTTGATCTTGCTTCCAAACTTTTGGCCTGTAGTAAATACACTCAACAAAAATATAAACGCAACACTTTTGTTTTTGCTCCCATTTGTCATGAGATGGACTCAAAGATCTAAAATTCATTCCAGATACACAATATTACCATTTCTCTCAAACATTGTTCACAAATCTGTCTAAATGTGTGATAGTGAGCACTTTTGCTTTGCTAAGACAGTCCATCCCACCTCACAGGTGTGCCACATCAAGATGCTCATCAGACACCATTAGTGCACAGGTGTACCTTAGACTGTCCACAATAAAAGGCCACCCTGAAATGTGCAGTTCTTGCTTTATTGGGGGTCTGGGGACTCAGAACCAGTCAGTATCTGGTGTGACCACCATTTGCCTCATGCAGTGCAACACATCTTCTTCGCATAGAGTTTATCAGATTGTCAATTGTGGCCTGTGGAATGTTGGTCCACTCCTCTTCAATGGCTGTGCGAAGTTGCTGGATATTAGTGGGAACTGGTACGCGCTGTCGTATACGCCGGTGAAGCACATCCCAAACATGCTCAATGGGTGACATGTCCGGTGAGTATGCTGGCCATGCAAGAACTGGGACATTTTCAGCTTCCAAGAATTGTGTACAGATCCTTGCAACATGGGGCCGTGCATTATCTTGCTGAAACATGAGGTGATGCTCATGGATGTATGGCACAACAATGGGCCTCAGGATCTCATCACGGTATCTCTGTGCATTCAAAATGCCATCAATAAAATGCACCTGTGTTCTTCGTCCATAACAGATGCCTGCCCATACCATAACCCCACCACCACCATGGGCCACTCGATCCACAACATTGACATCAGCAAAGCGCTCACCCACACGACGCCACACACGCTGTCTGCCATCTTCCCTGAACAATGCAAACCGAGATTCATCCGTGAAGAGAACACCTCTCCAACGTGCCAAACGCCATCGAATGTGAGCATTGGCCCACTCAAGTCTGTTACGGCGACGATCTGGAGTCAGGTTAAGACCCCGATGAGGACGACGAGCATGCAGTTGAGCTTCCCTGAGACGGTTTCTGACAGTTTGTGCAGAAATTCTTTGGTTATGCAAACCAATTGTTTCAGCAGCTGTCTGAGTAGCTGGTCTCAGACGATCTTGGAGGTGAACCTGCTGGATGTGGAGGTCCTGGGCTGGTGTGGTTACACGTGGTCTGCGGTTGTGAGGCCGGTTGGATGTACTGCCATATTCTCTGAAACGCCTTTGGAGACGGCTTATGGTGGAGAAATGAACATTCAATGCCGGAGCAACAGCAATCTGGTTGACATTCCTGCTGTCAGCATGCCAATTGCACGCTCCCTCAATGCTTGCGCCATCTGTGGCATTTTGCTGTGAGACAATACTGCACATTTCAGAGTGGCCTTTTATTGTGGGCAGTCTAAGGTACACCTGTGCACTAATCATGGTGTCTGATGAGCATCTTGATGTGGCACACCTGTGAGGTGGGATGGATTGTCTCAGCAAAGCAAAAGTGCTCACTATCACACATTTAGACAGATTTGTGAACAATGTTTGAGAGAAATGGTAATATTGTGTATCTGGAATGAATTTTAGATCTTTGAGTCCATCTCATGACAAATGGGAGCAAAAACAAAAGTGTTGCGTTTATATTTTTGTTGAGTGTATGTTTCATTCTCATGTACGGTAATTCAGCTGCATAGCGGATCATTTGTGTTCTACGCTGCCTGCTCAGAAGTAGTTGCCATTTGGATTCAAATAAACAAATACTACTACCGGCATAACATTAATCAAGGTGGAGAAGAAATGGGTACGAATCATGCGGTCAGGGAGGCAGTGACTTCACCTATTTATCGCTAGAATTTTCAACCTGTTACCACATAGGGGAGAGGGGGGTTAGTTGGAACAAATTTCACAAAAATGCTTATTTTCAAAATATGGTTATATTGAAAATTCAACTGCATGTTACTTTTTACACATACCAATGTGTACAACAATCTCAGCAAAAAGGTTCAGCAATGTTCAAAGAGGTTCATTAAAAAAAGTCTTTGTGAAATGAGTCAAGGTGTTCCAACTCACCCCACTGTTCGGTGAGTTGGAACACGCCATGGGGCAAGTTGTAACACCTAATTTTGTGAAGGGAAAATCATGTTATATCTTGATATATGGTGTAAGTTTATGGTCCTGATGAAAATATATGTGTTGAGGAATAATCAAGGATCCTAAACTACCTACATTTGGATGTGCCTCACCCACATAGTTCTTGAGTGACCCTACATGCCCTAGGCAAAGTCTTGATCTGCAGTTGGAATCTAAATAATCATAACCTCGGCAGTTTAGTTATCTATTTAATGAAACATACTGACTACATAAAATGTATAATCTTATTTTTTCCTAAATTCATTCAAAAAACAAGAGCAGTCAGAGAGAGCAGCACCTCCGCCCAGGGCCCAAACCCTAACCCTTACCCGGATCACTCCCAAAATCTAATCAATTGGTCCTTGTGTCATTTCTGATCTTCTCTGAGCTGGACTCAGGAGAGCCCATACCTCTGCCAGCATGGCTGATTTGAACTTTGGCCTACATCTCAGCTGTACTTTGGCGCAGATATACCTAGATTTAGTAACTTGTTCCTCTTGTTCTATTGTAACAGAACTGTATCTTTGAAGCCCTTTTTGAGATATCCTGCTAACAAACAGACAAACAGACAGACAGGCGGCTAACCGAAAAAAGTGACGTGGTTGTCGCAAACCAGGTGAAATATAGAACTTCATTAAAATTGAAGACAATTTTGCTAAGAAATAAAGGTTCTTCTTAGTCTGAAAGAAGAAATCAGGGTTTGTTAGTGGCTGTGCTTTTTGATCAGGCCTATTTTAGAACAGAAAGCTATTTAATGTGATCAGTTTTGAGCATAAGTGCAGTAACATACCAGTCTTGTGATGAACAGCGGGGTTTCCCACATCATGTTCCAACTAGCCCCATGCTATAATCTCCACAACACATGCAATGTACACAATACACATTAGCACAGGTGAATTATTTGTTGCCCCATTTTGTTTACATTCCTCCAAACAATCAATACACTATAAGGTTCATTCTTGGGTATCATGTGTACTGAACAAAGTGGATATGTCTAAAAGGTAAAAATTTTACTTTAAGATGCAAAAAACATACAAACCTATCTTAACACACGTCAACTTCCCACATGGTCTAGATACCAATATGGCTGAAGGGTAGTGTGATAGGCTTCCACAAGATGGCAGCAAAGTCCTCAATATATTTTTTGCATCTTCAGGGAAGTGGTATGTTTCAACATACCCCGCGTTCAAACTAACCCCCCTCTCCCCTACTTTGCCTGATTGACAATTTCAAATTTTTTTTTTTACCAAACAATTAAGACCGAGCTTTGGCGAGATGTAGCCTGTAATGATTAGGAGGTGATAGTAGCAAAAAAAAAAAAAAAAAAGTGTTTACGCTTTGATTCCAGACTGCAAGGATGGGAATCTTAATAATTCATCAGTATCATTTTGACCTTCTGTTTATTGGATTATGATAGAAGACTGAAAATAAACTCCATTTTTTTTTTTAGAATGGAATTAAAAGTTCATATTTAAGGGGGAAAACATTTTCGCACACATACTGACCACGCAGTGAACACGGCATAAGAAAGGTAATAATATATGTTAATGTCACTATGTTAGCTTCCTCATGGGCATTTTGAGTTCCATGCACTGAGCAATAATGCCCTGGATGAAATTGGCATGCCATTCTGCCGTTTAATAGGGATTGTCCTGACATTACAGTAGTAATAGTGAGTTATCATTGAACACTGAAGATTCTGCCCCCCCCCGACTGACCTCTGACGGCACGTCACTGGTATGAATTAACGTCATTGCTTGTTGAGAAATCCCATCCTAAATTATGACATCAATTACACAAATTATTCGGAAAAATCACTAAAATAGCAGTCAGAAATGTCTTGGGAACGTAAATATGCCACTTCAACTCACGCCGAATGTGTGAGAGTTGAGTTATGGGTTATTAAGGAAAACTGACAACACCTGATAATGTTGATAGTTTTTGGAGTTTCTGTAATAGTAAATTAAATGAATGATTGAAAACAAGTCATGGCCAATCATTATTTTTAAAGGATGGTTTGAGCTTCCCCAATCGCCAGTTCACCAGCTGCCATTGGTCCTTCAAGTTTTCGCGTTTAAACATCGTAGACAGAAAAAAATATCAGAAGTCAAGGACAATGGACCCAAGATCTGGTGAAAGAAACTATTTGCATCATTATAAATGTAGTATATGTCCTGTCCTCTCGCATCATCACGGTTTTAAAACTGCATTTTGGTCCCATAAATGTGACGCTCAGCTCAACTGACATTTCCCATTAACAAAAAAGTCACAAGAAAGAGGCCCCACAAAGCTGGCAAATCTTTGTACACTTCTACTATGTAGAGATAACATAGGATGGATTCATGAGAAGCCACTACGTCTGCAGGTTTAACTCCACTTCTAGAAGGTCGCAGTG
Source organism: Gymnothorax reevesii (assembly GCA_029721435.1). NCBI lineage: Eukaryota > Metazoa > Chordata > Actinopteri > Anguilliformes > Muraenidae > Gymnothorax > Gymnothorax reevesii. The sequence goes on along the minus strand of CM056577.1, from coordinate 132,218,278 downwards.
TCTGCAGGTTTAACTCAACTCACGGAGGACAGTTGAGTTTGCGGGATTAAAAGTGATAAATGGTCATTTTATCAATCTTCTGAGTGGCTGCAGTGTAACGAATCCGGTGCAAAGAATTATTAGAATTGAATATTACAGATTACAGCAAATGAAAATCTCTGCATGCTCTTATTGTGAGCAATGTTCAAACGCATTTTACGGAGCCCCCCTGGTGTCAGTCAAGAAAAGAAAAAAAAAACCACATACTAAATTGAGGGAACAGATTACTAAACCTTGTTTGTATTTCTGCCATTTTCCATTCCTTCAGTTAGATTCCGGTTCGTGTTTTGTTTCATACCATGCATTGCACTTTGTCTCCCCCTGTCTGGTCTCATGTCATGTGATCGCTCACTGCCCCAGTATTGCGTGCCACACGTCGGGTGATTTCATGGTTTCTGGGATTTCAATCATTCCTTCTGATCTCATTTACTTCCTTCGCCTTGCTGTTCTATCATTACTAACCAGACTAACGGTTTATTATTTTAGTTAAGAATACTAACCCAGACTAACATTGTTTGTAGTACTAACTTACAAACAAGCACTAGGGATTGTATAACTGCACTTTTCTAATTGACTAACGAGCTCTCAGCATTCGCCCTATTCTAGTCTCCACCCCTTGTCTTTACTCAATCTACCTTTGCTGCAGTTTCAGCGGATCCTCTGCACTTGTTAAACTCTGTTCTCCCTCCTCATCTGTGCATGTTAGAACTCCCTAACCGGAGCCGTGTGTCTGTCAATAGGCTGTCTTTGTGATCCCTGTCCGCGTTTTGGCTTTTGCCAATTTCATGTAGTCAGGAACTTCCTCTTGTTCATTCCTTTGTAAATTAGTATGATCCAGCTCACCTGCTTCCTATCATAGCATGTGACTTCCCCTACGTGTATTTAAGCAGTCATTTCACAAACAGCTCTTGTCAGAATGTTTTCCCTGTGCTGCGATTTTTGATGCCTTGTATTTATAGTGTTATACTTCTGACTGGAACGCCCCCGATTCGGAATTTGGCTTTTCCTTTGATACATCTGTACCCATGTACCGTATCCGTTTTGCCTGACCCTGAATTTTGTATTTGCTGCCCTGTTAATGAATGGGATTACGTCTACTGGATTTTTGCTTTGGATGTTCCTGACATTCCTGAGCCTGTGTACTGAACCTGCTTTGCCCGACCCTGAGTTTTGTTTGCTGCCCTACGCACAATTTGGATGACGTCCCTGGGATTCTGATTTTGGATTGGACTCTGTACAACTGCCTTCTGCCCTGCGGGGGTTCACCCCAAGCTTTCATAAAACTCATTTTTGCTGGATCTTTTTGGTCTCGCCTTTGGTTCCAGAACGATACCTGACAATGGGGGGGGAAAGATTACTAAACTGTGCACACAGTTTACTGAATTTAGGAAAGTTTACTAAATTGAGGCAACCAATTGCTAAACTGGATGCAGTTTACTAAATTGAGGGAACATATTGCTAAAATACATGTTATACAGATTAATTGGCCTTAAGACTAACCCTTTCAAGCTTTGCGTTGGGTGCAAGGGTAGGCATATGGTTTACATGAATGACCGAACAGTGCCCTCATATCTACCCCAAGCAACTAGCGCTTCATGTTCAAACTTGTGTCAGATCATTAAAATTGAGCTCTTGGACTGATTGCGCATTGAACGTTTGGGGACAGTTTATCTGAAATCTTCCAGTTCAGACTAACCTGTCTTTTCTCCTCTTCCCTTTCTGATGCCATCAATTTACACTGCATTGTTAAATAATGAAAAATATATATATATTTTTTTTAGCTGGTGGATCTCGATAGTCTATAGCTATAGACATCCCAGTGAAATGAAACCTTGCAGAGAAACCACAAAAACAATGCAGCTATTTATAAGCCTTATTTCTTAAAACAGAGCAGAACAGTCAACCAAAAAAGTGCACTGATTCTATGTTTATTAACGAACATCGTAATATAGGCTCATCGATTTGGGTTAGTAATCTGTTCTCTCAGTTTAGTAAACTGTGTGCACAGTTTAATCTGTTTCCTCAGTTTAGTACATGGCTTTTTTTTCTCGATTGACACCAGGGGGGCTCCGTACATTTGACCTCAGATTCTCTTATAAAACTGAAATAGTCGTCGTGTTCTGTCTGCTGGTCAATCGTGCCATCTTGTGGCCATTACATATATTGCTTGGAATTATGCAGCGCTCAATAATACTCTCAAAATCTGGTCCGTAAGATGCCAAGAGCCCTGGTCCCCAAATCACGGTCCTCGAGGTCCAAGAACTGCTGGTTTTCCACTCTCTCTTTGCCTGGGATTCAGATGTAAAGACAGTCTGGCCAATCATAGTCACTAAGCGCTCATTTACTAACCTGGGATAACAAAAAAAATCATGGCTGGATTTAGATAGGTCCAGAATTGCAGATCCCTGGCCTAAAGCCTCGAACCTGCAGGGTTTCAATTAGGGCAGGGACGATTCTGAATCGATTCATTTTTAAGGCGTAGTACCACTACCTGTTGCCGTGGGGCTAACATTTTCCTGATGATTTCATCATCAAAGCCAGAAAGAATTGGTACACCAGCTTGTAATTCATTAACAGTCCCGCCATGCAAATACGGTTGGGAGTTTGTTACGATGTCTTCCATCCAGTTTGTCTATTGTCAGTGGCAGGCCACGCCTACTATCATCAGAACAAAACCTCTAAGAATATGCTGTTGTAATTTCCCATGGCAAGAATATGAATTTCTGCCACCACTTTTATAGTTGCAGAGCGTCACATAAACTAGGCCTACCATCAGAATTGTGTATAAAAATTTACTAGCATAACAGGTTTATAGACATGCGCTGTAATCAGACTGTATTAATTGCTGCGCACCAGACTGCAGGAATTATTTCCTCCTGTGCGCATAACTGAGGAAATGTTCGCACTTTGGCGAGTATTAACATAAAGCCCTGAGGCGAAATGATAGGACGTGGAAGAAATGAGATGGATACATATTTATTTTAAGAATCACTTGCGCAAAACAATTTACACAATCAAAGCTCTACATAGAAAATATAATTATTTGTGCGAATATAGACAATTATAAGTCAATGGAAGAACCATCCAATAAAACACGTTTTATTTCAGTGAGCCAATTGAAATTGGAAAGAATATGTGAGATTACTATGCACATACCAGACGAATACATTGCTCACATGCAGAATCACTTGAATGAATACCAGTACATATAACACAGCGCAAATTTCAGCAGGATCTCTCTGTGGAAACACGACCACCATACAGAGTGGGGGGAATTTTAGGCACCAGAGTATTGGCAAGCCGTTTTAACATTTAATCAGTAGCAGGGATAACAATTGTAGATGCTAACAATGGCTTTCTGACCAGTGAGAATTCCATAATCTCATTTTGACTGGTGGAAATTCTACAACTCAGTTCTCTCGAGTTAATTCTTGATATCGACAATATCTTTCTCACTAGTTGAAATATTCATTGCAGATATCTGCAACTCAGTTACAACTAGTCAGCTTTCATCATTGACTTCGATTCAAATTTTATTATCCCCCGCCAACACAATTTGGGAGGGGGATATAGGTTTGACCTCCGTCCGTCCGTCCGTGTGTGTGTGCGTGCGTGCGTGCATCCGTCCGTCCATCCGAGAGAAAGGGGACAACTTTGCTCAGAAACTATTACTGATAGGACAACCAAATTTGGTGTCTTTTCAGACCAAAAAAAAGGTCTTGATGGAGTTCGAAAAAAAGAAGCACACGATTGTCGGGGGATGTTGTAGACCATGTCGACTTGTTTCAGATATCTCTTATTCAGCTTTGACATTTTATAATTCCAAGTCGACATGTCCATAATGTAATTTTGACTACTTGTAATTCTAATAAATGATATCCAAAACTCCATTCTCACTAGTCAAAATGTAAATTATAGATAGCTACAATTCAGTTCTCATTGGTGGAAATATTAATTGTTGATATATATATATCTGCAACAATTTTTTGAAAACTTTGACCCCCAAAATCACAAAAGCGTTACTTAGTGACTTACAGCATCTCACTAAAATGAGTACACCCCTCACCAGAATGTCTTGAAATTTGGTGGAATCCATTCTTCCTTCCACCTGCACAATATTGCCTGTGTCCCCAGCTGTTACACAACCCCAAAGCATCATGGATCCACCTCCATGCTTAACAGTTGGCAACATGTTCTCTACAAATGCTTCACCCATTTTTCTCCAAACATACCTTCTAAGTTACATTTTGGTTTCGTCAGTCCAAAGCACATTGTTCCAATACGCTTGACGTTTCTCAAGGTTTTCTTTTGCAAACTTCAGATGCTTAATTTGTGTTTAGGTCATAGAAAAGGCTTCTTTCTTGCAACTCTGCCATGTAGGTCTTTGTTGTTTAAGTTACGCTGTATTTTGCAGCTCTTTTGCAGTGATGTGTGGTTCTTCTGAGCATTTCTCACCAGATCTCGGGTCATTCTATCCAAAATTTTTCTTGGTCTTCCAGATCTTGCCTTAACTTCAATTGTTCCATTTATTTCCCATTTTCTTACGATGTTTCTGACAGTAGAAATGGGTAGTTTGAAACATTTATGAGAGTTTTTTGTAGCCCTCTCCTTGTTGGTGGAAGGGAATTATCTTGATTTTGACATCCTTGGACAACTGTTTAGAGGCACACATGGTTTTTAACACCAGGCACAATAGCCACCACAGTTGGATACTCGCCACGGTGGCACTACTGCCTCACAGCAAGAAGATTGTGGGTTCGAATCCGGCCTGAGGCCTTTCTGTGTGGAGTATGCATGTTCTCCCCTTGTTTGCGTGGGTTTCCTCTGGGTACTCCGGTTTCCCCCCCACAAAACATGCATCACAGGAACACTCCAACCAGCACCCCTGACCAAGGTACTGGCTTTAGAACTGGAGTTGGTCCCGGGTGCTGCTCTGTGGCTGCCCACTGCTCCTAACTATAGGATTGGTCAAATGCAGAGGACAAATTACCCCATGGGGTTCAATAAGTATATCTATAGTTCAACCCTGGAATTATATTCACCTGACTCACTAAAACCCTAACGAGTAAATCACCTGTGTCTGGGCCTGAGTAATCATCTTCTTAAAAGGTAACAAAGAATAATCCGAAAGGGATCCAAAACTTTTGCACAGGGCCCGTTTCCTTTATCATTGAAAAAGTCAGAAAAATTTAAATAAAAAGAAACCTTGCATTTAAATTAGCAGAAAGGTGTCATGTTGCATTTAGTATTCAGGTTTGCATTCAATCACCAGGAGATTATTTGTAACAGACACATAAACCAGGGGTGCCCAAATTTTTACACCCCACTTTTTTTTTACACCTTGTTTGTATGCCCATGCAATAGCAGGACATTTTTGTTGGATTTTTATTACCACTTGCACCGCCGTGCCGAACTTCTTCCCCTTCTAAACAAACGTACGGCACCAGTGTTGCTGAGTAACAGCAAAAAGACTGCATTTCACGAAGCATTAGCACTTGTAGAATATTCATAAAGTAGGCATAGCTTATTTAAATATTAACCAATGGCTTTCTAGTATTTCAATTCTATGATGCCCACATATCTGAAATAGATTTCGGATATGCAGAACATATCAGACAAGCATTCTCACTGGTCATAATCCTTTGTCAACATGTCGAAATTCAACTGTTGGTATCTGCAACGCTTATTCTCACCAGCCAAAGAGGAATTACTGATATTTGTTTTTAAATTAAAGATATCTGCAAATCAGTTTTGACTGGTCAAAATGTAATTTCAACATGCAGGAAAAAATTTGTCACATGTCGAAATTTAATTTGCAGACATAATTGAATTTATATTTTAACCAGTCAAAATCAAAATGTATCTCCCATTAAAGCAAACTAAATTGCTACTCATCTGCCTGACTGATAAAATGTTAAAATGGCCTCCATACCGGAGCATGTACACTGGGTACCATGAGATGCAGTGGAATTAAAACTGTTTTATGAACTAACTGTTACTCCAATGCCTGGAGGGTAATTTGAAAAGATTTAGAAGTACTAAAATAGCACTTAGTCCTTGCAAAGCCATAGTTTTGATTTTAATTCAACTGGGAAATTTTGGGAAATTTCTAGGCCAGTAGAACCTCAGTTTAAATTAAGCGAAGACTGGACACTAAGGGCAAGAGCTAACAGGTCACCTGGTGTTTGTTTATCAAAGGATAATTTCAGAAATGATCAGTATTCCCATAAAATACTTGTTTTTTCGTTGCGCTGCATTGTTTCTGAACGTCTGGTGTCTTGTTGAGGCAGCAAGTGTTTTTGATGATGACGAGAGCAAAACTGTTTGTTTTTAAAGAAAAGAATGAAGAATAATTAGTTTGTTTGGGAACACTGTTTTAACCATGTTATAGTTATCCAGCCTGCCTTTTTCCCTCTCTGTCCATCTCGATCAGTTTGTTCCACACCTTCTCTCCTCCCCTCTCACTTCTGCACTCACTCTACTTCTATCCCACCCACTCTCTCTGTCCTCCCATATCTCTCTCTCTCTCGCTCTCTAAGCCCTGCTATGGTAATTGCAGTGGATCTGCGGGTTTATCTGGCAGGTTAGGGCCAGCAGGTGGCGCAGTACACGGTCACGGTTGGATCGATAGCTGCGGGTCATGGACTGGATCTTCTGCTGAGTCTGCTGCTCCACTTCAGAGGAGAGCCCACCCTGAGAGCCCAGGACCTACGGGGGGAGAGAGACAGAGAGAGAGAGAGCGAGAGGGAGAGAGTGTGAGGAGGGAGGTGAAGAGTGAAAACCTGCAGTTCAAAACAGATTAAAAAGCTTAAAAAAAACAAACAAACCAACTCATTGCAAACTCAGACTCTCATAGACACGCCCACTGCAAACATAGATCCAACCATGACTCTCAGACCTGTCTACATGTAACACAGACCCACCCACGGCTAACTTAGACCCACCTACACCTAACGGAGACCCACCCACGGCTAACTTAGACCCGCCTACGCCTAACTGAGACCCACCCACGGCTAACTTAGACCCGCCTACGCCTAACATAGACCCACCCACAGCTAATTTAGACCCACCTACACCTAACAAGAATCCACTCATGGCTAACTTCGGTCTGCCTTCGCCTAAGATAGACATACCCACAGCTAACTTAGACCCACCTACGCCAAACATAGACCCATCCACAACTAATTTAGACCTACCTTTGCCAAACATTGACTCACTCACAGCCAACTTTGACTTGTCTACACCTAGCAAAGACCCACCTGCTGCTAACTCAGATTCACCTACACCTAACATAGACCCACCCACAGCTAACTTAGGTTCACTTATGCCTAACATGGACCCACCCGTGGCTAACTTAGACCCACCTGTCCCTAACATACTGTAGACTCACCCGCTGCTAACTTAGATTTGCCTATGACTCGTATGGACCTAGCTACTGCTGACATAAGCCTGCCTATTGCTAACATAGACACATCCGCCTTGGCTAACATAGACCTGCCCACTGCTGACAAACAAATCCTCCCTCTGCTCACAGAGATACCAAGTCACTTATTATCCGAAATGCATTTCACGCAAGTCTGAACTCACCTTACCATAAGCACAAAAGATAAAAGACAGATGTACAAACCCCAATTCCAATGAATTTGGGACATTGTGTAAAATGTGAATCGAAACAATACAATGATTTGCAAATGTTATAAACCCACATTTTATTCACAGTAGAACATAGACAACATATCAGATGTTGAAATTCAGCCATTTTACCATTTCATGAAAAATATTTGCTCATTTTGAACTTGATGGCAGCAACACATCTCAGAAAAGTTGGGACGGGGCCATGTTTACCATTGTGTAGCATCCCTTCTTCTTTTAGCAACAGCCTGTAAACATCTGAGAAGTGAGGAAACCAATTGCTGTTTTGGGGGAGAAATGTTGACCCACTCTGGTCAAATGTATGATTCTAGCTGCTCAACGGTCCTGCGTCTTCTTTGCCGGATTTTTTGTTTTACGAGGCGCCAAATGTTTTCTCTTGGTGAATGGTCTGGATAGCGGGCAGGTCAACTCAGCAGCCGGACTCTTCAACTACGAATCCAAGCTGTTGTGATGCAATATGTGGTTTTGCATTGTCTTGCTGAAATATGCAAGGCCTTCCCTGAAAGAAACATTGTCTGGATAGGAGCATGTGTTGTTGTAAAACCTCTAAATACTTTTCAGCACTGATTGTGCCTTCCAGATGTGTAAGCTGCCCATGCCATAGGCACTAATGAAACCCCAGACCATCAGAGGTGCAGGATTTTGAACTGAGCGCTGATAACAAGCTGGGTGGTTCCTCTCCTCTTTAGACCGCAGGATACGGCGTCTGTGGTTTCCAATAAGAATGTCAAATTATGATTCATCTGACTACAGAACAGTTTTCTCTTTTACTTCAGTCCATTTTAGATGAGCTTTGGCCCAGAGAAGACGGCGGCGTTTCTGGATCGTGTTCTTATATGGCTTCTTCTTTGCATGATACAGCTTTAGCATCGCGCAGTGAGCTGTGTTCACTGACAGTGATTTCTGGAGGTGTTCCTGAGCCCTTGCAGTGAATTTCAGTGCAGATTCATGCCTACTTTTAATGCAGCGCCACCTGAGGGCCCAAAAATCACAAGCATCCAATCCTGACCTTCAGCCTTGTCCCTTATGCACAGAGATTTCGCCAGATTCTGTGAATTTTTTGATGATATTATGTACTGTTGATGGTGGGATATTCAAAGTCTTTGCAATTTTACATTGAGGAACAATTTTTTTGCAGTTTTTTGCAGATTGGTGAACCTATGCCCATCTTTGCCTCTGAGAGACTCTGCTTCTCTAAAATTCTCTTTTTATACCCAGTTGTGTTACTGACCTGAAGCAAATTAACCTCATTAGTTGCAAAATGCTTCACCAGCTGTTGTTTATTAGTACCACTTATTTTTCCTGCCTTTTGTTGCCCCATCCCAACTTTTTTTGAAATGTGTTACTGCCATCAAATTCAAAATGAGTGAATATTTTTCTTGAAATGGTAAAATGTCTCATGTTCAACATCTGATATGTCGTCTATGTTCTATTGTGAATAAAATGTGAGGTTTATGAGATTTTCAAATAATTGAATTCTGTTTTTATTCACGTTTTACACAGCATGCCAACTTCATCAGAATTGGGGTCTGTCATTTTGACTGAAGGCAGGACAGGTCCCATAGGCTGGCAATGACACCAGCCATGGGAGGTTGTCAGAGTTTGAGTTGCATTTTAAGCCTGGTTTTAAGAAAACAACTCCACACCGTGCGCTGTTTTTGGGCGAACTCTTTCTCTCTCTCGCTTCTGTACTGCTCGATCTCCCCCTGGGCCTCCTCTTTAGCCTGCCTCAAACGCCGGGTCTTCTCTGCATGTGGAGAGAAGGTGGGAAGGAATTTCTCTTTGCTGAATTGTAAACAAGCACAGTTGTTCTAATACAGATAACGACAGTAGTGTCCTGGTGTTTTTGCATCGGGTCGAAATGTAACAGCCAACTTCAATAATATGCACAATTTAAGCCCTTGACACCAACACAGCCTCTCCTCATTTGTCCACTGTTTTCACCTGTATTCAGGTGACACAAACTGTTACTCATCTCACCAAACTTTTTTCATCTCTTGTTGTTAAACATTATTGCTGAACACATGAACCTGTCATTACAACATGTTGAGCGCTGGGCGTAAGGAGGTTACCATGCAACAAATGCCTGTCATTTCAGTAAAGAGCAGCATATTCAGGATATTGAGTATATTTTATATTGAGTATATTCAGTATATTTTATACTCAGGGTTCTATGGACTTGGATTCAAACTAAAGTGTCGCTGCTCTCTTCATCAGAACCTCAGACAACAGATGTTTCCGAAAGTTTAATTTCGATTCAACATTTTAACATTCAGCATTATCAGATTCGACGAGTTTTCCTCAGTGATTTAACACAATGCATTATTTCAACATGAAATTCCATTTCAATCAATGTTATTCATTTGCAGACTTTTGCTGCTAATTTTTGCTCTTGTAATTAAACAATCATGAAGCTAAGGTCTGATAGAATAAGATGCACTAAAAGCAAACTCAAAAGTTAACATCGTAGTATATCTTTTCTTGTAAAGTGAATAAAATATTTCCTCTTTAACTGTTGCAACACTGCATTCGGAAGGGAGCTGTGAATTTAACTCATGTAACTGCCGATGGCTTATTCTTGTCACTGGAAACCAAAGAAAATGATAGAAAACAGATTGTGGCTTTTAAGTGCTTGTCTTGTCTTACTGAGCTGAACTGCCTACACCTGATGGTCCCGACTGATTTCGGAGTTCATGTAAAGTCAGTTTAATTAAACGATTGAGAACAAGTCGAGACCAATCATTATTTTTAAAGAATGGTCTGTGCTTCAACAATTTTCAGTTCATAAGAGCCCCCACTTTTGCAGACTGGACAGCACCAAAAATGACTTTATAATTATTAATTTTTTGTCATATTGAAATCGCATCGAGTTTCTAAAACCTGCTTACACATCGGGCTCATAATGACACGTCCGACAAATTCCAGCTTCCCAAATTCCAGTTTGAATTTCATGATCTTCTGACAAATCTGATACTTCAGCAAACTCTCTCACATCCTCACTACTGTTGTTAGGAGTGTTGCACACGATTGGCATCAAATTCGGAAGTGAAAAATTCGAATTTTTGTTCGTAGGTTGAGACAAATGTATGGGTTACTGCATATAAGACCCCCTTTCCCCGACTCTGCTCAGAGCATTGTCCTCCTGGAGATGACATCACATGGATTACATCCTCTTTAAGCAAATTTCAAGGGGTGCTCCAAGCAAAGTTTTAATTCACATTTTACACTTATCATGAATAGAAGTATGAAAAACTGGTGTCAGATTAAAATTAATGCGGCAAAAATACTGAAGAAGGGTTTAAAAGCGAGTTTCTGAAATTTTGGGCATCATGGGACCTTTAAGAGAAAAAAAAGAGTTTAAACCCTTAAAGACTGGGTGCATATTGCAATGTACACCCCCCTCCCCTTTTTTTTTGTAATGGTTTGTGACATTTTTCACCACATGAGGGCATTTACCCATCTGATTGGATGTTCAACAGGCAATTAGTCAACAGCTTGCTCCTTCCCCTTTATTTTGAAAAAAAAAAAAAAATGCAACCATTTACATTTGCAATAATTTTTTTTTGATTGAGTCTGATTTCTGAATGCCATTGGAACGGAAAAATGCATAGATGTAGTTTTCCCCATTCCTGAACCATAATTCTGCTCCGAAGGGGTTAAGGTTGTATCATTCCAAGTCTTCATGCTCTTATCATCGCAATGTACGGATCACAAACCATTCACACCGATGAACAATTCTGAGTCTCCAATGAGCCCTTTGTACATGTCTGTGGTCTGGGAAGGCAGCGGCTTCACCTTCTGAGTGCAGTTAGTATGTTCATCCCATGTTCGCGTGAATTTCCTCCAGGCAATCCTCTCCCACAATCCACAGACGAGCATGACCGGCAAACTGGAGACTATAAACTGCCCATAGGTATGAGTATGTGAGTGAATGTGCGTGACCACAGTGCTGGATTTGCAAACAGTCCAGGGTTTGTTCGGGCTTCTCCCTTACTGTATGTCTGGATATGGGCTTCAGCTCCCTGGGGACCCTGAATAAGAGTAAGCATTTTAATAATTTATGGATAGGCCAACGAAACAACAGCGCGTTTCTGATCCCTCAGCTCTATGTTTTATAAGTCTATAACCTTTTATATATTGTGCTGACAATAGCTGCCAACAAACAAGCTAACAGACAGACATGACGGGGGCAAAAAAACACCACTAAATTGGCGGAGTATGGAAATGAGGGGAGGTATAGATGTGACCCAGATATAACCTACCCTTTGCATATGACAAACTGATTCAACTGAAAATCTCAAATTAGACACTAAAAATAAATCAAGTAGGACCCCGACATTCGTCTTTATTCAATCAGTCAAAACTTTTCCCGTCTTTTTATCCAGCTGTTTTCATAATCCCAATTCGGACCCGGATTTGTTATCTCCATTGCATCCCTGGATATTTCTGATAAAATATGTAGTTTAAGTGGTAAATGGCAGCTGTCAACATTTAATGCTCCTGAACCATATTGCATTTTGTGAAAATCCTACGATTTTGAGTTTGGACCAGCAAATCACTTACACTGGAGGCCCCCAGGACCTTTTTTGAGAAATACAGGCTTTAAACCATTTTAACTCTTACTCGGGTTCCAGCTGATCTTCGCTGGAAGTTTTAGTTGGGTCTGCTATGGTTGTATTGGGCCCAATGCACAGCCGAGATTCCTGCAATGAAAGGGTTATCTCTCTAAGCTGGGCCAATCCAAGTCAAGACTAACGGCGCCATGGCAATCGCACTGTGTCGTGTACGTGATGTTCGCAGCTAGTCGTGGACCCCACAAATGTTGTTTTTAGAGGTAGCAAACCCGACATTGGGTAAGGCGGATATTCATACCTACAGCATAGGGTTGCCTATGAATAGCAATAAATCCTTAGTAGCCTATAATGGAAATACTGAAGCCTGCTGGCTGCAGCGAGAATCTCCACTGCTGCACGGACACAGCTTCGGACTGCGGATGTCCTCGCGCACCACGCGACTAGTAAACAGCTCTGACTATCGTTTCCTCTAGAGCTTCGCCTACGGTCCAGTTCTAGGAAAGGATTCCCGGTATTAAACATTGTTACATGCGAAAACAACCGGGGATTCAAGTTCGTTGCAATTAGATCATGTGTTCATCCATTTAGAGCCATGAGTCATGACGCACATATATAGCCTACGTGGACTTCGCCGTTTACCACGACTAAGTTTATCCTCCCGAATTAAAAAAAATACAGCGTACGTGAGTCGTATGTATCAGTGCACACAAGTCAAATGACCTCATCACCGATTGTGTAATTTGGAATGACGCAATCCATTTGCCGTTCATTCTGACGCATGTAAACTAAATGGAAAAACTCACTCTTTCTCGCTTCTGACACCTTTTCAGCGGCGCGTTTCTCCGCTTGCAGGAGTTGTTGAATACCCTGGGACTGACTGGCCATCTTCTACAGCCTTCTATAGAGCCTCTTCTCCCCAAAGTCGAGCTTTGCCTCTACTGCTCGCTTGTGCCGCAATCTCATCCACCAAAACTCCAGACGCGATTTAGGCTCACGCGCATTGACCGGGAATGACGAAATATGCGGGCACACCGACGCGAATGCACTCAACGACGTTCTTCATATTAGATTCTTTTCAGCTCCTCAAACTGAAATAACTTACTATAAAATAACAGAATCGTATGGTACTACCATCTGACTGACACCCACATTCCAGTGCAGAACTACGCATTTTTCAGTCTATGCTTCAAGTGCCGGGAAGTCTTCAAAGAAGAATGTGTTAAATATCCATGTAAGTGAGGGGTTAGGCCGAATACATTCGTGGGGATTATTTTCCATCGATGGAAGGACAGGCTCTACATTTGAGAGAATTACTCTCACCGAGCCCTTTATTAGGAACATATGTGCACCGGCTTATTTCTGTAATTATTCCATCAGCATATCAGGTGGCGACCGCGTGATGCATAAAATCATTCTGATACAGGTCATAATGTAAACACTACGCACAGCTTGAAAATAATTTTTGTTAACGCATAATAAATTAGCATTGATATTCGGTAATATTTCTTCACCCAATGAGTAATTTCAATGTGGAATAGCTTGCCTGACCATATTGTTGAGGCAGAGACCTTGGGGGGTTTTTAAGAGCAGGCTTGACTTAAAGCTAGCTACCATGGAGTCATTGAGTATCTGAAGGGATATATTCACAATAATATAAAGAAACTGGCGAGCGTAGTTGGGCTGAACGGCCTGTTCTCGCCATCCATGTTGTTACATTACCCAGATAGCAAAAAGTGATTGAATCAACATTGCAATCTTCAGCCTGACAATATCACAATCAACACTATTGTCAGATATCGAAAAGAACATTGAAAGAAAAATATGAAATAACAGAATTTCCAATCAATTCTGACAACGAATCAACCTTGATTCAACTATGATATGATCAACATTGAATGTAGATTTGCATCAACATTGATTCAACTTTATGCATTGCATTATACATTGAAACAATGTTATTATGAAAGGGCCATTTCAACACTTTTCAACTCTCCTCTGTATGTTTTTAATATGCCCCATCACTTTATTACTCTATTTATGGCATAGTTCAACAAGGAGCATGCCAGAATAGTCTACTAATCAGAGATATCACTGCCATTCAGGCATATGGCAGTGATGTCACGATTAGACAAGTTTGGAGCAACCCCCGCAGAACTTTAAAACACCAAATAGAGTAAAATAATTAATTACTTAAATGAGGCATGTTAAAAACATACAGAGGAAGGTTAAATTGCTGGACTGGTTCATTAAGAATTCCATACTGCAGTGATTCTCAACCATTTTATACAAAGACCGCACTTTACAGGAACATGTTTTGGGGGACCTTATACTTCATTAAAATCATTTCATAGGTGAATATTTGAAAATTTGTTGTGAGCTTGTAGTTTGTGTCATGGTTTCACACCCCCCCCAGATATAAACTGCTGTTCGGCGGGAGCTAGGACCATGGACCCAAAAGAATGCAGGACCCAAATGTCAGGCTGGTACAAACTGGAGATTTAATAAATAGTTTAAAAAAAAAAACCCTACACAGCAATTAAAAACAGGGAGCAGCATCACCATATCATCAGGGTTAAAAGTCACACACATCAATGATAAAATCAAAATGCAGTGCAATGAGAACTGGCAACTGCCAGCCCTATATACTTCAGATAATTACCGCCACCTTAAAAAGCAACAGGTGCAGCTCCTTAAGGTGGAGGTGAGAGAAGGCCACAGGGGAGGGGCTGCAAAGCAAAAACCCTCACAGATTGGCTATTTCCATTTTTTTAAGAAACCAAGGTTGAGAACAGCTGCTTTACTGCATGCTCTATTAACAAAAAACAAAAAAACAGACCATTGTTCATTTAGTTATTTATTAAAGATTCAAAATAAATTACACTTTTGTACTTCTTTTGTACATTCTAGCACACACCATTCCTTTTGATCTTTTAATCTTATAGTAATTAACTCCAACATAATATCCACGGTCAATTATTTGCCCATACATACCCCCTGTTCTTTTAAATTGCCATTAATTAGCCGGAATTGCTGTTTCCAGGAGGCCGCCATTAACGCCACCTGGCATGAGAAGTTGCGAGATCATAACGTCACTGCGGCTGCCACATGCATTCATGATGGATGCGATGTCAGTATGTCTGAATACATGGATATCCAAATAAATTAGACCAGCAACCAATTTGAAATTGTTCATTGAGCGAATCAATTGTTTGATTGCAAATTGGGCCAAGTAAATGGCAAGGGGGTGAAAGCAATTGTCAAGTAGAGGAGGATGATTTTGAAGACCTTAACTTTGCTTAGTTCAGCATGCAATCTGCCTGAATGTGTTTGCTTGATTATTACAGTTGGCCGTTGCGTGCCAATCTTGTTCAATTATTAAATAAAAAATGTTTTAAATTTGTGGCACAGATTTGTCTGAACATGCTTGACCAGTCTTCGGTGCATTTGTCCATTGCTTGCAATGCAAAAATAATTTCTCTCTCACATTAAGTTTTGATGCGCTTCACACAATGTTTTCTACTCTGTTTATTTTTAGACGCTTAAAAACCAGGGCCATCTTAGCATGATTTTATTTTTAAGAAATCTTTTTTAATAATACCTTAAAATTTTCAGACGAGAGGTGGAATTTAGAGGTCTGCTATTTATTCAGATATCTGACATTTTTTCAATTTAGCACGGGAGCCTGGTTCGGTTTGTCTGCTTCTTACTATCTCTTCTAAATCATTATTGGCTAGATTTAGGTTTTTATTGGTCAGTTGGCTGAATAAATGGCTTGATTACAAGTTAGGCAAAGTACACGGGAATTGATTTAAGGTAAGCTAATTATGCCAAGGTGAAGGCAGCTGTCCAACCTCACTGGTAATTAGCAGACTTCAAATCGCACTTTTCCTTCCGGAAGTATTTCAAATGGCCTCTGATGTAAAGTAAATAATAATAACTAGGCTTATGCCGTCGGAGGCAATGGCTGGGGGTCTATCCCCGAACGCCCCCAATCCTCCAATTCCCCAATCTTTGAATAGACCTTGAATTGATTTTCATTTGAACTTCAATCAGTGGAATGGTTCTGAAGATATGGCCAAAATGGTAATTTTCCATCACAAACCGCCACATGGTGGCAAAATATTGAACCATACAGGTATGATGTCATCATGTGACACTTTGTGAGGTCATGACCTTGTAGTTGCACATAGTTTCATGTCAATTGGAGAAATAGTTCCAAAGATATAGCAAAAATGGTGAATTTTATGTGACAAAGCTCCACCTTGTGTCAAAATTTTGAACCAAGCAGGTATAATGTCATCGTGGGACACATCCTCAGGTCATGACCTTTCATTTGCACTTGATTTGAGGTCAATCGGACAAATATTTCCAGAGATATGATAAAAACTGTGATTTTTTTTCCGTTTTTGGCCCCTGGTGGCCTATATTCAATTGAATACACTGCAAAGACAAGTTACTTAATGTTCGAACAGGTAAACTTTGTAATTTTTTGCAAATATTAGCTCATTTGGAATTTGATGCCTGCAACATGTTTCAAAAAAGCTGGCACAAGTGGCAAAAAAGACTGAGAGTTGAGGAATGCTCATTAAACACTTATTTGGAACATCCCACAGGTGAACGGGCTAATTCGGAACAGGTGGGTGCCATGATTGGGTATAAAAGCAGCTTACCTGCAATGCTCAGTCATTCACAAACAAGGATGGGGCGAGGGTCACCACTTAATGAACAAATGTGTGAGCTGATTGTCGAACAGTTTAAAAACAACATTCCTCAACAAGCTATTGCAAGAAATTCAGGGATTTCATCATCTACGGTCCATAATATCGTCAAAAGGTTCAGAGAATCTGGAGAAATCACTGCACGTAAGCGACAAGGCCGAAAACCAACATTGAATGCCTGTGACCTTCGATCCCTCAGGCGGTACTGCATCAAAAATCGACATCAGTGTGTAAAGGACATCACCACATGGGCTCAGGAAAACCACTGTCAGTAACTACAGTTCGTTGCAACATCTGCAAGTGCAAATTAAAACTCTACAATGCAAAGCAAAAGCCATTTATCAACAGCACCCAGAAATGTTGCCGGCTTCGCTGGGCCCAAGCTCATCTAAGATGGACTGAAGCAAAGTGGAAAAGCGTTCTGTGGTCTGACGAGTCCACATTTCAAATTGCTTCTGGAAACTGTGGACATTGTATCCTCCGGACCAAAGAGGAAAAGAACCATCCGGACTGTTATAGGCGCAAAGTTCAAAAGCCAGCATCTGTGACGGTATGGGGGTGTATTACTGCCAAAGGGATGGGCAACTTACACATATGTGAAGGCACCATTAATGCTGAAAGGTACATACAGGTTTTAGAGCAACATATGTTGCCATCCAAGCAACGTCTTTTTCATGGATGCCCCTGCTTATTTCAGTTAGACAATGCCATGCCACATTCTGCACGTGTTACAACAGCATGGCTCCGTAGTAAGAGTGCGGGTACTAGACTGGCCTGCCTGTAGTCCAGACCTGTCTCTCATTGAAAATAGGTGGCGCATTATGAAGCGTAAAATACGACAACGGAGACCCTGGACTGTTGAACAACTTAAGCTGTACATCAAGCAAGAATGGGAAAGAGTTCCACCTGAAAAGCTTCAAAAATTGGTCTCCTCAGTTCCCAAACATTTACTGAGTGTCGTTAAAAGGAAAGGCGATGTAACACCGTGGTAAAAAGGCCCCTGTGCTAACTTTTTTGCAATGTGTTGCTGCCTTTAAATTATAAGTTAATGATAAAAAATAAAGTTTCTCAGTTTGAACATTAAACATCTTGTCTTTGCAGTGTATTCAATTGAATATAAGTTGAAAAGGATTTGCAAATCATTGTATTCTGTTTTTATCTACGATTTACATAACGTGCCAACTTCACTGGTTTTGGGTTTTGTACAACCCCAATTCTGAAATAGTTGGGACAAAGTGTGAATAAAATCAAAACGCAATGACTTTCAAATCACACCAGCCAGTATTATATTCACAATAGAACAGAGATAACATCGCAAATGTTGAAACTGAGAAATTTTACAATTTTATCCACAAAATGAGCTCATTTCAATTTGATGGCTGCTACAGGTCTCTAAGTTTGGACAGGGGCCTGTTTACCATAATGTAGCATCCTCTCTTCTTAACACAGGGTGGAGGCATCTGGGCATTGAGGAGACAAGTTTCTTGAGTTTATCCATTGGAATTTGATCCCACCTAATTTGTAGCCAAAAGCGAACGTATACGGAACAATAAAAAACTTTCCCAAGGCTACAACAGTTGAGACCATAGGCTGTGTCCGAAATCACTCACTCATTCACAATTCCCCACACATTATAAGGGGACTCACTATGTAGGTGACAATATATAGGGAGAGGGGGGTTTGTTGGAAAAGATTTCACAAAAATGCTTATTTTCAAAATATGGTAATATTGACAATTCTACTGCATGTTTTTCTATACATATCTATGTGTACAACAATCTCAGCAATAAAGTTCAGCAATGTTCAAAGAGGTTCATAAAAAAATAGTCTTGTGATATGAGTCGAGGTGTTCCAACTCACCCCACTGTGGGGCAAGTTGGAACACTTAAGTTAGTGAGGGGAAAATCATGAATCATTCTTGACATATGGTCTAATTTTCACACTTTTTCTCTCCCTGGGAGTGGTACTGATGAAAATATGTGTTGAGGAATTATCAAAGACCCTACACCACCAAAATGTAGATGTGGCTCACCCACATAATTCTTGAGTGACCCTACATGCCTTACAGGCAAGTCTTGATCTGCAGTTGGACACTAAATAATCATTAGACCCCAGAAGTTTAGTTATCGATTTAATGAAACATATGACTACCTGTACATGAAATATATGAACTTTTCCGAAATTTGTTCAAAAAATATAGAACTTCATCAAAACTGAAGACAATTTTCCGACAAAACTAAGGGTTTTCTAAGTCTGAAAGACGAAATCAGGGTTTTTTTTAGTGGGTGTGCTTTTTGCTCAGACCTACTTAAGAAGAGAAAGCTATTATATGTGATCAGTTTTGAGCATAAGAGCAGTAACATGTACCAGTCTACTTGTGATGAACAGCAGGGTTTGTTGGAACATGTTCCAACTAGCCCCCACATCATGTTCAAACTAGCCCCATGCTATAATCAACACAACACATGGAGTGTAAACAATACATATTTGCACAGGCGAATTTTTTGTTGCCCCATTTTGTTTACATTTCTTCAAACAATCAACACACAATTGGGTTATTTCATGTGTACTGAACAAAGTGGATATTTCCAAAAGGTAAAAATTTTACTCTAATATGCAAAAAACATACAAACCTCTCTTAACACGTGAACTTCAAGCATAGTCTAGATACCAATATCGCTGAAGGGTAGTATGATAGACTTCCACAAGATGGCAGCAAAGTCTTCAATATATTCTTTGCATCTTCAGGGAAGTGGTATGTTTAAACATACCCCACGTTCCAACCAACCCCCTTCTCCCCCAGTGAGCTCATAGGCAGAGGGAAGAAACACCTTCGAACACTACCTGGTTTGTTTTGTTGTGGATGTTAATAGCGTCATTGCTGTCGCAAAATGAAATCGTTTTTGTTCAACTTCATTTGAAGGATTTGGGCGTATTTTTGTAATAAAGGAACGGCGTATATTTCTTACCATATTTGTGTTCACCATTATTGTTCAAATAATATAACTTGCCTAAGTTTTTAAATATCGCCTTCTAGTATTTGTTCTGTCCCATTTCATTACTCATTTTAATTGTACCTGAATGTCCATTTGAAATATCCTATTTAAACTAACGGGTCTCCTGCGCTGCTCAGTTTCCAAAAAAATAAATAACTAACATTTTTGCACCTGAAATTGAATAAATGTCTTGTGCCTGGTTTTACAAAGTAAAATAAACCTGACTCCATTGACTACAATCAGCTTACATATTTTATTGCTTTTCGGTTTGTGTGCAATGCATAATGGGACTTATTGCTGGGTTAGTGACCATCAGAGCCACTGATATTGTCAGAGTTGCAACACTCCCATTGACTCTCGTGTACAAAAAACGGCGGCGCACTTCTGGGAACTGGGAACTTCCTGAAGTTCCAAAAGAGTTGAAAAGTTCCAAAAGTGTTGTAAAGGGTGAAATAACACATCCTTATTCAGCATGTGATGCCAGATGTGATATAACTGACATTGTCACTAAGCTAGTGGCTAAATACTATAAAGGATCAGTGGTCGCTGGCTAAGTGCATGAGATAAGCTAGCTGGTTAGCTATCCACTGTAAACCACCATATCTCGCAACCTTTCTTGCTAGTAAGCCTAATCTTCTACAAGGACGAAAACCTGTCTCTAGCTGCAAATATCTCCTCTGTCTCTAGCTGCAAGTGTCTCTTCAACTACTGTGGCTACAGGAGTGAAGCAGAAAAGCATGGCCTAAAAAAGTGGGTATTAACTCAGAATGGTCGTACCTACATTGGCCTTTGTGATTTGCATTTACATTGAGTGCACCAGGCCTGACAAAACATGGTTGTTGATGTAAATACTCGCAAAGCACAGGTCGTTGCCTCGCGATACCTATTATTTAAAGCGCTCTCTAACTTCTGCGTGTTTCGACTGTATGTAGCTTACTCTCCTATGGATATGGTGAACCTGAAGAGCAAAATAAAGATGCTTAGAGAGATGTGCTCAGGGTAGAGAAAGGCTCTCGCAGCTAAATTAAATTAATTATCTTGAATCAGTTTTTTATACAATTTTCCAACAGATGTCATCAATAAAAATACACAAATCAATTCATTGTTTTCAAGCTCAGTTTCAAATAAGTTTTAGTTTGTGCAGTATGCAGTATATCGTTAGTTGTCTGTTTTTGCACATAAATGACTCAGTTGTTTATTAGTGGAATTAAATAATTACCAATTATTCCACAAAGCACTGGTTCCTTGCCGTTTGTGTTGAATTCTAGTGGGATGGTTACTGAAAACTGATTAAGGCACAGCACAGCCCCACCTGGAATATTTTTCACCAGCCGCCACTGAATGGTAGGGTCAGGATATACCTACCTCGTGCCAGCAGTTCAGGCTAGAGGTGGTGGTGTACTGATGTGGAGAACGATTTCTCTGCACTGAAGCGTGTATCACTCATAATAGTGTTAGCAGAGCAAAAAACAATGATGGATTTTAACTTAACGAGCTTTAAATCACACATTGCAGTCTATAAATATTTGGATAGTAACAACTGTTTTTGGGTTCTTGGTGCTTTACCTCAGCACACTGGACTTACGAACAATGACTGGGATTATATCAGTAGAAGCCCTGCGCAATGCTTCCACTTCAGGCATCACCAAATGTCAAACAGGCATGAAATTTTTCACTTGAGGCAAAAAAAATTGCAAATATTTCCCCTGGAGTAATGTCAAGTCAAAGAAAGGCTCAAAAATGATATATTGTGTATAAATGAGTAAATGTGGTATAAACATACCAATGGTAGATGTAAACAGGATTTACATTCAGCATTTAAATTTGACATTTATATTTATATATGGTTCTTAATCTCCCTTTCACATAAAATTGCTCATGAAAATGCGATCCGCATGTATTTTCATTCAAATCATGAAAACTGCTGCACTTAATGCAACACAGTGCCACTGTCCAAACATTTATGGACTGTTCTGTGATCTGAAAGCCCTTCACAGTGAAAGAGGCCATTGAAATGAATCACAGCATTCATAAAATGAGACTTTGGGGTGAGCTGATTCAGGTCTTCAAATATAAGAAAGGGAGGAACAAAGTGTACAATGCTGGATTATTGAGGCCAAATTATGTTTGCAAGACTATAGGGCCACAAATGGAAGTTTGTCGAGGTTAAATTTCGCACTGATATTTCAAAGCTTTTTTTTGACATAGACAGTGATCACAGAGTAGAATAGCTTGACTGGTCAAGTCACAGAGGCCATATGTCTGGGAGTTTAAGGACCAGGTTTGATACAGAGTCCTTTAATATCTTGAGAGTTAGGTTCACATTAGTGATCGGGAAATGGTGAGCCCAGTTGGGCTGAATGCCCTGTTCTCACCACTCATGTTGTGTGAAGAGGGTTAAATAGGCAGGTCACAAAAAAAAGAACATATTTTTCTACTTACCGTGAGTTGAATCAGTCCATCCAGACATATTTGCTGGGTTAAGCAAACTCTTTGGGGTTTAAGCTATTTGGCCTCAAACTACATTGAAATAATCAAAAGCAATGATTTTCTCCAAATGTAATCCTGGCATTGCTGATGACTGCGGTACAAAGCCTTGCTTTATTCATTTTTTCACAAAGAATTAATCCTTTTACTTAACAAACGCCATTTGAGTTCATCCATGTGATGTCTCTGCCGCGGCAGAACAGAATTCTTGGGTGAAGGGTCATCGTTGTTCTGGTCAGTGATTGGCAGCACGTCACTACATGCAGCAAGTGTGCTTATCGAAAGCCCCATTTAGTTTACAATAAAAATCCGAATATGACTCATGCACATTTTGTATTTACACTTAGCCACATCCGACCATTTTTGCGACAAAAATGCCAGGAACCGAGAAAAATCTTGTGCTGTTATGGTTAATTCTCAAATACGAAGGTCAACGCCAGATCTTGAGTGTTATGGAAAGACCAGGTAAGTCTAATTTTGGCCAAAACTGAGTAATGACCATTTTTGAGCTTAGTAGGCTTTTGCTAAGGAAAAACCTAGCCAGTCATCAAAATTAAATCCTTTATGAAGCCAAAGCCTAGCAACCTGATCTTACAAGGTTTTTCCACATTTTTCCTTCCCCCCCCCCTTTGTAATGGCTAAACCTAGCAAGTCAAATCAGCCAATTAGGAAGCAGCTAAGGTATCACATGATCTGTAAGGTCATCCCCCACGCAGAGCATTTTCTGTGCCGGACATTCATGAAGAGCAGAACGAGTGATCTATTGTGTTTTGAAATGAAGAGGTTTAGATTGTTTCTCTGTGTGTGTATGGCTACGGTTTGAATAAAGAAATCATAACATAATTGCTTGGTTTTTATCGATCATTTAGATTTAGCTATTTTACATTTCTGGACAGAAAAACCTAGATCAAGAGATAGAATACGGACAAAAAAAAATCCTCCCTAAATATTGCATATTAGATAGTGAGTCAGTAACTGCCAAGTCAATTCCTTCACTGGGCAAGAGCTTAACCCCGAGGGATTCAGTTTTCAATCTTTTTCTCAAAATCTGCATTTTGTTACTTACTAGGTTTATCCATAACACTCAAGGGCTTGAGAAGTGATAAAAAGCATTGGCCTATGTGGCTTCTATTTATATTCGACCGCTGTGTGGCCACAATGCGTCTGAAGACTCCTCCAGGGTCCACAGTTGGTTTGGGAAATCCAATTTAAATGCATCCTGGACCCATTTACACTTGACCTTATAGCTCTACAATTGCTATCTGGCAAGCTTGAGACGCTCTAAGTGGTTAGGAGTAAACACGGTCAAAGAGCATGTGTTCTGCAGTCTGTGAATAAATATCACTTCGCATTGTTCGAGAAAAAGTAGTGCACTGTGCAAAAGTGAAAAAGTAAGACCTTTCGATGCCTATCAGAAGCCTTTGGATCATGCTTGGAGAGAACCGTTGCTGCTGTTATATCTTTCAGGGAAAGAATAGAACGAATTCAAATATAATTTCAAGTTAAGAATTCATTTAATTTATTCATTTATTTAAATCTCCAGGATTCTCCCACCCCAAAAATATAAACTCCCTTGTTTATTTCACAAAAAAGGAAAGAAAAGGAGGATAATTCCATTTACTGCATCAAATAAATTTGCTCAATAAAATCAAAGTAACAATAATAAATATGATTATATTCACTTTCATAATTATAATGGCAATAATGATTATCGTTAGAATATCGACATTCATAACAAATCTCGAGTAAATCGGAGACTCACACTTCAATAATCACTCTGTCAATAGATATTTTATTTACAGTTTCCCCCCTAGTTGTCTGTCCTTTTAAAAAATCGACACGGGGATGGGTTGGGGTGGGGGGTTTGTGTTTTGGGGGTATAACAGGGAGGGGCAATATGGCTTGTCAACAGGGGCGAGCAATATATTAAAAGAAGGGAGTTCATGAGGAATACGTGAAAACGTGAGCGCTTCCTCTGCGAATGAAGAGGATTTGGGACTTCAAGTAAAAGGGAAAAAATTGCAAAGGAGAGTTGAAGAGGGAGCAGGATTCAGGTAAAGCGCAATATTATTAGTATCAGTCCAAAATTAACCTTATACGTATATAATGAAATATATATAAATAGCATCCAATATGTTTTGATCCAAAAAAAGTCCATGGACACGTCAAGAGTGTGGCGACCTTCATGGACCTGGAGCACAGTTCATACATTTTCATAAATATTTAAATAAATAAATTACTATTATGAATTTCAACTAAGATTTTGGTTGAACCCCCCCCCCCCCCCCAAAAAAAAAATCAAAGCAATCAAAAATCAAATACATTCAACTCCTACTTTTCATGACTAGACCCCTTCCAGTACTTTCCGAATGAAAGGAGTAGGTGGGCGGGGCAATGCTAGCAAATCGAGACGTGTGTTCATGGCGATGCAAACATTTTGGCCAGTTTAATTACGCATTCCATTTCTTTCTTCACGAACACATTTTTTTTTAACGTTTGCGCGTCAGGTAAGGGATCAGAGTCAGAGTCCCAGGAAAAGATTTCAGGGAGGAAAATATTATCTGATTAAATAGATAATAAATCAATAAATGCATCCTATTTAACACAGAAAACCATTGACAAAATGAAGCCAAAGAAAATTAAACTTGTTCTCTTGTTTGTGTTTCAGGGCGCGTAGGCTGTGTTGAGTGCATATTGTATGCAATTGCACCAAAAATAAATTGTTTGTCAAAACAGAAATTTGATTAATGTCATGACTATGACTTTAAATCTATATACAACATCATAACTCTTTAAAATCACTTCAAAACCAGAGTGTGACTGAATGAAGTATGTGCGCACATAAGGGTGTGCGCCAGGATGGATGTGGGTGTGTGTTTGTGTGAATGTACATGTGGTGCAGAGCGTATGGTGTGTGTGTGTGTGTGTGTGTGTGTGTGTTTGTGCGTGTATCTGTGAGAGTCTCCTGGATGGGTCCATTAGGGTCTGTCCTTGTTTCCCTGCAGTGGAGTCTCACCCTGTTTATTAAGATCGCACTCACACACACACTCTTGCATGTAACCTCTCACATAAAACACACGCACTCCACATACCTGTGTAAGATTTCCCCATCATTAATATGTGCACACATATATACATTGAAGGCACGCACGCAGGCACAGACACACACGCATTCTTACTCTGCTTACACACGTAAGATTTCCCCCATCATTAATATGTACACACATCCTATATACACTGAAGACACACACACACACAACTCCTTCACTTGTTTTAACAAGAATTCAGTACGGGACGTGGAGAGGGCGGACAGACCATCTCATCAGCCAATGGAAGTCCAGGCAAGGAAAACAGCACCCCGCCCTTCTGCTGTTATGCCACTTCAGGACCGCCCCCCTTAGCCACGCCCATTAAGCCAAAACATGGGCAGAATTAACATAACAGAAAAAAAACCAACACGAACAGAGGAGAAGAAGCAAAGTGTTAAAACCAGGAGATCTTGTCCGTCCTCATGGAATAGTGGCTTGTTGGTCGTCAGTCGACGAAGCGCTCCGGGACGATTAATGGTTTGAGAAGGACAGCTAGCCTTCCTCCCCACCCCTCCACATTACCCCCACGACTGTACCACCCATCCAAAATACCCAGCTCCGCCTCTCCACTGGACCGATGGATGAATTAAAGAGAGAGGAAGAGGGAAAATGGCGCATGATGCAAAAAACGTCCAAGTCATTGGGGTGGGGTTGGTTGAGGTGGGGCAGAGTTGGTAAATAAAAAATTGAAAAACACCCCATTTTCCATCTCGGTGATAATCATTTCGCACCAGAGAGGGGAAAAAAAAAACGTAAAAAAACCAATCAAAAACAAACAAACATGGGAAAGTCCCAAAAGTTCTTAACGATTGTCAACAGAAGTCCTTCACCTCGGTTCTTCCAAGGAGGGAAAAACTTCCATACAGAGATATCTCTGAGCCTACCGCTCCAGTTTCTTATTATTATTGTTATTATTATTATTACTATTATAATCATTATCATCTGCATCATCACGGAGAATAAATATCTTATCCAAAAAAAGCATCCTATCAGTAAATCAGTGTCCTTACAGTAAGAGATACAACAAAGATAAACCAAAACAAGGAATAATAAATACGTCCGTGTTTCTTCCCAGGCCTGAAGAGGATCCAGGGAAGCCTGAATGCTTTAAACGAGCAATGTGTCTGCTGCAATTCTGTTTCCCCTCACCCACAGAAGGAAAAACAGATCGAAAGAATAAAAAAGAGGGTGAAGGAGAAGAGATAAATGTTAGAAATATGAAGGGAAGAGGGGATGAGCGTGGGGAAAAGCAGAAAAGGGAAGGGTCGGAAAAGAGATGGAATTCAGAGAGAGAGAAAAAGGAGAGAAAATTACGAGGGCGACATGTCCTCGGTCACCTGTTGGGGGGGCTGTAACAGAGAGAGGGAAAATCACCAAAACTGATATTCTTAAAAATCCTACTCTCTTGCCCCCTCTACCTGTCTCTCCTCCTATTGCCTCCATCCAAAACAGAACAACAGCCTAACAACGCTGCCCACCGGGAGAGCCATTGTCTCCCACTTGATTGGCCACCGCACTATGTTGCCAATGGCACTAGCTGTTCTTCACTTTCTTATTGGACCACCACACCTTGTAGCCAGTCATTACAGGCTGTTCTTCACATGCTCTGTGAGCCATTGCACCCTGTTTGCAGAAAATGGCTAATAGTCTTAAATGTCCACTTAAATATCCAGCCACTAGAGTGAAAACTCAAACACACACAGAAAAAAGAAATGTCTTGCCAATCAGAAAGAGAGCAAGGGATGATTCTGCCCCTTTGATTTAAATCCTCCAATGACACGGCGTCCTGCAATGGGCGGGGCAGGGGGGGTGGGGTTTATTGATCACCGAAGCCAACACGTCCAATGTTTTGTGGGGACGGTGCCTTGCCCCACCTTCCCCCTCTTTCAGCCAACTGGATTGCGGGAGAGGAGTCGTGGGCAGAGGCCGAGCCAGTTGGGGGTGTGCCTGCAATACATCAGCCAATCAGGTCCCAGAGTGGCCTCCGCGATGCTGTGTGATTGGCTAAGAGGAGGAAAAGGGAGACAGAAAGGGGGAGGGGGGAGTTTGTTGACGTGGTGTTTAATCATGGCTACTGATCCTGTGAGGGTCAAGCTGACTGTCCAGTGGTAGCCACTTAGAGTGTTCATGTGAGTCAGTGTGGCCTAATGTTGTCAGTTTGTATTTAGCTCTGAGGCAACTATTTGTGTACCTGAGTCTCTCAATTCTGCATCTCTGAGGTATATACATATATATCACAATGAGTAATTTACAATCATTGAAACTATGGACCCATGCTCCTGTTCATTCTGAATCTCAAAATAATCTTGAGTTAGTTAACGGTCCACGGGAACAACGGTAACTGAAAACGTAAGCACTCACTTGGCCAATGTATTAGTTACAATAGTTCAAACTATTTACCGGTGTCCCTGTTCCATTCAGATCACAAAATAACATACAGTTTATATTTATTGGCTGCGGCGACTTTTATAACCTGAAATGTAAACTTTCTACTGGAAACCTATTGTACTCTAAAATTTATAATACTTTACATTGTTTCCGTGCGAAGGTAGTATCAATGTTTTTTTTTTTTTTTTGGGTAGTTTTACAAACAAGCTGTTCTTCAAAGAGCTGTCCTACACCACTGCGTAAGTAAAATCAAATGGTGGAAAATGACAAATCTGTTTCATATGCTGAAACCAGTATATGTGAGGACATCTAGTGTCCAGGAGGTGCATTACAGTCAGTTTAGTCAGTTGCAAACAGAAGAGAAGAAACAACCACATGAAGTGTTCCATCTGATGAGTGGAATGAGATAAGTAGTTCTTAAGTTGCTGGAGGAGCAAATTCAGGAACATGATGGTAAAGGTTGGTAAGACTTTGTCTCTGACATTTTCCAAAGAGCATTTAAGTGCTCCTAGAATTTAAGTTTTGTCCCAAAAAGCAGCACAGAAAACTATTTTAGAAACATCAGTCCTGTTTTCTGGCATAACTGGTACAGTTTTCATATATGATGAAAATAATTAAACATGACAATTTGGTTGGTGTAACATCAAAAATAAAATACAAGGTGGGTGACGATCAAAGAAAATATCTCCATAGAATAAAAAAGTTGAATTAATGTCATGAATATTTGATATGAATATGCTTTGTGCTTCTTTAGTCAGCGTACAGGCTCACCAGCCAGTTAGAACTGTGGCTGGTGATTTGTGGTGCCAGACTAAACTAATATCTGGTAACAATATGCCTAAAGCTAACAAGATTGATATTACCTAGAAGGCTATGGCTTCAAAATTATGAAAGTCAAATCAGAATGAATAAATGAATTCTGATGTATGCTGCACCCTCTAATTATATTTTTGTTTAACACAAGCACAGATTGTCCAACAGTTCTGAATAAGGCATTTCCTAATAACTCTGTGATCCATAAATGTCCGTACAGTAGCTCTTTTTAGCTTAGAAAGCTAGCGGTTGAGGATAAACTTCACCCAGTTAAGCTCTGCTCATTGCATTTATGGAGACAAAAACCAAAATATATATACTTTTTTAAAAAAATCTAAACTCTTCATCTTTATAATCTTTATATCTCTGTAATTTTTCATAAATCTTTCTGGTCACGATAAGCCATGTTTGTTCAAAAATAATCTATAATAATCTAGTATAAATTTATATCTCATATAAATTTAGACGACCTCTGATATAATTTTTCTGAGAGATAAAAATGGGGGGGGGGGATAATCTTTGCAGTACCAATATTAAAAAGTGCAGAATGTGTGATGTTACATACAACACAAGAACACCAGTGACAGGAACATAGAAGGAGAACCGGGGAACAGCGAAAAACACAGAACACAAAAACAGCTGCCAAGGCATCGCTAGTAAGGCCACGCTCTCGACTTTTCACAGCAGCCTTATCGTATTCTATCGGCAGGAGCAAGAATAAGACATCACATAATTATGATAGGAGTCTATTCGGCCCAACAATGCCCGTTACATTGCAACCACTAAAATGCACTGAGTGCTTAGCTTTTAGAACACCATGATAGCATCAAGTGCAGCATCAAACCTTGTCTCAAATGCTGCAGCCAGGGGTGCCAGGGCCCATCCTGTAGAGTTTTTCTGGGAGGCTCCCTCCAATTTGCAGCAAGTTAGTCCATGAGAACAAGGTATGTGCACTCTTTAGTCAATCGGTAATTGAATTGAATTGCTCTGGCAGAGATGCGGCAGAAGCCCAAGAGACACATGTCCCTCCAGGACAGGAAAACCTTGTTCCAAGAGTATTGGTCTCGACTACTTCAAGCGGCGAACTATTCCACAGAGCGACCACTCTCTGTGTGGGAGACATATTTGCTTGCGCCATTTTGAGAACTTGAAGAATTTCATGTAGTGCCACACTACAGCCTTTTCACTATGGCCCAGTGGCAGCTAGCTCGACTGCTGAGGTTGGCTATAAATTCTGCCAATGGCCCCTTGATCGAGGTGCTTTTTACTAAAGGGGCAACAAGAGTTTAACCCCTGTTCTTACTCTTTCTGTTTCTCTCTCTGCCTTCTACCTTGCGACTGGTCTGTCCAGGATTTTTCCCAGAGTGTCTTCGAAAAACCTACTTTTTCTGGTAAAATTTTGGGAAAAGATTTGCCCCCTTTCATATCTCCCTCCCTAAGTTTGGTTGGGGGATGATATCGATTATAAATAATACACCGGTACAAATACATGCCACAGTATGTCATTGGCTGCATTGTCGATGCCAGTAGAGATACGCTGAAATATCAACATTTGTGTTATCGTACAAATAATTTGGTTAGAAAACAGGGCTGAACTAATTTATGGCCCGTTAGCCTGGGGTAACGAGAAGAGTGGTTTCGGCCAGTTGACTGACAAATCAGTTCCCAGATCAGACCAACACCTTTGACGAAATCTGACACTAGTATTCATTTGAAAGCATGCGCTTTTGAAATTATGAAGATAAAAAATAGTTACCAATCCGATCCACATTCAGCCATCTCGTAGGAAATTATAGAGCAGCCAGGTCTGTCTGCACCCCCTGGTGCAAAATGGCTCACTGACTGACTTATGAAGGCTTTGTGTTCGACTGCTGCAAATGAAGTAAAATGCAGTGATGTCCAAACTGGGAGATGGGAACATGAGCCCGACTCTGGGTTTCTCACTTCTTGTGAAAAAGGTGGGAAAAGCTAAAACTGGCCCAAAAAAAAATTACATATTATATATATATATATATATCCACATTTAATTTTATTTAAAAATGGTGGCCCAGCGAAATAGCAAAAAAGTGTCACTAGTTATCAAAATGACCAATATATAATCAAACATTGACCGGGGGTTCCGAATGATTTCACACAGTCTTTGGTACAAATAATTCACTGTCCTGATAGTCTCACTTATAAACGTAGCAAAACACAATACTCAGGAGACATATAGTCGCTGCCATACTCCCCTTGCTGTTACATCACATTCCTGTTTAATTCTGTGAAATGTCATAACAGCTGAGGGCTCTATACAGGAAGAGATCTAGAGAAGGCTGACAACTTTTCAATGCTGGCATTCTAAACTCTAACTAAAGCAGTCTTGTTTCTTTGAAGATTTCGCTCCTTTTTCTCCTACCTTTCTGGAACTCCAATGCTTCTCAGAGCGTTCCAGCGCTCCGCTAAGATAATGCTAGTCATGCACTTGTGACCTCACACTGTTAAGGGCACATCAGATCCAGCGACAGGGGACATCACTCTTTTGCCTTCAGCATCTGCAACTCTTTTATACCAGCAGGAACTTGTGTGAGAAATATGTGACCCTGTATTCCTCATAAAGCCACAGTATGGTGTCCAAAAATACTGCGCTAAATCCTGAAATGCGCAAGATCCTACGTGTGACTGTCAGGGTTTTTTATCCAGGCTTTTCCCTGCTTGGTGGACTCAGGATTCGTTTTCATGTTCAGTCAGACCCGACTGAGTCACAATTCATCCATTCGATAAAAGCAAATTTTTCTCTTGCTGTGCCCAAAATCACTCACTACTCCCTATATAGTGCACTATACAGTGGATTTGCCATTTTGTAACGCTGTCCAAATTATTTGTAAGAATTATTATATAATTATAAAGCAATATATCGCAAACTCATTACATCCCGTAATCCACTGCAAAATGTACTGAACATCCGACGGTCACTAACCGAGCTATACTTCCTATCATGCATTGCACACAAATCGAAGAATACGGAATTGTGCGACAGTTATGACGCCATTAACAGCGCCGACAAAACGAACCGGGTAGGGTCCGAAAGCGTTTCTTCCTTCTGCCTATAAGCTCACTATATAGTCACCTACATATAAGTCCCCTTTAAAGCGAGTAGGGAATAGTGAATGAGTGAGTGATTTCGGACACAGCCTATGACAGCATTAACAACCATTGATTGAACTGCCTTCACAATCTGTCTTCTCTATCACCATGTTGCTACCTCCCATGCTGGCGACACACAAACAGGTGCCTCATGGGACATGTAATTTGGTTATAACAGCCTTTTATCTTCACGCGAGCACACACACACAAATACAAACGCGGATGAGATGGACGTGTATGAATGAAGATGATATGTTAATTCGATTGATGTATTTTTGGAAAATTACGGTTTA
Source organism: Gymnothorax reevesii (assembly GCA_029721435.1). Lineage (NCBI taxonomy): Eukaryota > Metazoa > Chordata > Actinopteri > Anguilliformes > Muraenidae > Gymnothorax > Gymnothorax reevesii. The sequence continues at coordinate 132,186,102 of CM056577.1, read as the reverse complement.
CACAGGATAGACATGACCAAAGATCTGACAGCAAGAAGGAAAATATTCACATGAGTTCAGTCCGATAATGAGTCTGATAGTCCCGTCCAAAGTATAGTAACTGCTGTAAGAGGGTCACAAAGAACTCGCAACCCCTCTTAGGATATAAATATTTATATATGGTAAAACACAAAAGTAAATATATCTTTAAATACATATTAACACATTGCATATATTACAAAACATGTACTTTATGGCTATATGTTCATTTGTGCAGTTTGTGAAATTATACGGTAGGGTATTTTTAAGGATGTTGATAATCCCATGGTAAATTCTGCAACAGATGCAGGGGAGGGAATAGTACACGTTTTCTAATATATGCAGTAGAATTTTTGACATGAATTAAAATAAATACCTTATGTTTCCGTAAGTAAAATTTTGGAATATGGATTTAATGTTATGTATGTGCTGTGTAAGCAGCACATAATGGCCGATCGCAGGGAACTCTCGTAGCGGGGTGGCGCCATCTGCTGGAGATAATTAAGAATCGCACCACAGATGCTAGTTGTTCTTTATAATACTCGAAGGCACTGAGAGAGACGAACCGTGTGACCACATAACTAACGGAATTCCCAGAGCTGTCCTTGGTGGGAGGCCCAAGATTCTCTCCTTTCCTCAGTGATAACAGGAAGGTAGCCACTTTCAAGAACCAGTGAACAAATACCAAAGGATTAGCAAACTAACGAGCTACCATAACATAGCCACAGATAATACTGATAAAAAGCAGCTGGGAAAAAAGTTATGTACATATAATCTGTAGTCGGCAGATTTGAACCCACACGCAACTGTGGTGCAGTCTTCACTGAAAGAAGGAAAACACCATGGGAGCGTGGGACAGGAAATAGCGAGTACCTTCTTTTCCCAGACGATTATGGGATATCAGTACAATTATTTTAGGAGCGATTCTTTTCCCCCCTTTGACCAACCCCTAAACTCAGACAAACTGTTTAGTCCACCACAGACACTTGGCTCCCATTAATTCAGGTGGAGGACGCCACGGCACGCAATTCCACCAACTCCACTTTCTCACAATGCAGTCGTACCACCAGTAATACACTGGCAATGGTATCGGAGGATACCGCAGTCAGCGTACAATTCGCTTAACCGGCTACGTGAATTTGGTCAGCCAGGAGCAGCCCCTAGGGAGTGATAGGACTAATAAATCTTGACTGGCTGAACCCTTTTATTCCCAGAGAGGTTGAGCAAAATGTTGGCTCGACTCATTCGGCTGCAATTCCTGAATGGCTGGGATTTGAACACTGGGTTCCCAGATGAATTGTGCCCCCATGCAGAATTTTCCGTTTGGAGTGACCAAGAAATAACTTAATCAAACCGGATGCACTTAGGTCACACTTTAAAGAAGATATCTTCCAGAATTATATTTGCGAAGTTCACCCCTGCAAGTGAAGCTGTTGGGACGATGCTATATTTCCCAAATTATCTGGGGCAGCTGATTCTAGGAAATGCATCTAACTGAGATACATCGAAGGATCCACTGTTCTGGCTTTCAGCATAAACACGAATAAGAGCCCATTGACTATAAAAACAAGTTTTGGGATGCAGGTGGTTTTTTTAAGCCCTTTTGTGTACAGTGAGATATATCATGTGTGGAGTGTGAGATCTGCATATATTGTGTGTATATTGAGAGATATGTGCATATATCATATGTGGAGTGTGAAATATGCGCATATATATTGTGTGTGGAGTGTGAGATATGTGCATCTATCATGTGTGAAGAGTGATATATATGCGTATCTTTAGTGAGGAGTATGCTGTATGCATGCCGTATATTTTGTGTGGAGTGTGAGATATGTGTGTGAATTGTGTGGAGTACGAGGTATGTGCATATATCAAGTGAGTGGAGTGCGATATGAGTGTATATTGCGTGTGGAGTGTGAGATGTGAGTATAATATTTGTGGATTGTGAGATATCTGTATATATTATGTGAGTGGAGTGTGATATGTGCGCATATAGTGTGTGGAGTGTGAGATATTTGCGTATCTCGTGTGGAGTGTGAGATGCAAGCGTAAATCATGTGGAGTGTGAGATATGTGCGTATACCATGTATGGAATGTGAGGTATGTGCGTATATCGTGCATGGAGTGTGGGATGTGTGTGTATTATACAAGTTAAGTGTGAGATACTGCATTTGTGTATATCGTGTGGAGTGTGAGATATGCGGCAATATCATGTATGGAGTGTGATATGTGCGTATATTATGCGAGAAGTGCAAGATGTGTTTATATACCATGTGTAAAATGAGAGATGCATGTATATATTATGCGAGTTAAATGTGAGATATGTGTGTATATCATAGATGGAGAGTGAGTTATGTGCATATATCATGTATGGAGTGTGATATGAGCATATATTATTGAGGAGTGAGAAATATGTTTGTATATCATGAGTGGAGTATGAGATATGTGAGTATATCGCACGTGAAGTGTGAGATGTGCAAACATCGAGTGAGACACATATATCGTCTCTGGATTGTGAGATGTGTACATATATCATATGTGGAGTGTGAGATATGACCGTTTATGAGATGTGTGCGTAATATCGAATGTGAAGTGTACATCATGTATGGAGAGCGAGATGTGTGTATATTGTGCGAGGAAAATGAGATATAAGTATATATGTCATGTATGGAATGCAAAATGTGTATATATAGCATGTGGAGGGTGAAATATGAGCATACTGTATATATGAGCATATATCTTGTGTAGAGTGTGAGATATGTGCATATATCTTGTGAAGAGTGTGAGATATATGCTCATATATCACACCCCAGACATGATATACAATATGCACATATCTTGTGTAGAGTGTGAGATATGTGCATACTGTATATCATGTCTGGGGTGTGATATATGAGCGTATATCTTGTGAAGAGTGTGAGATATGTGCATACTGTATATCATGTCTGGGGTGTGATATATGAGCATATATCTTGTGAAGAGTGTGAGATATGTGCATACTGTATATCATGTCTGGGGTGTGATATATGAGCGTATATCTTGTGAAGAGTGTGAGATATGCGCATACTGTATATCATGTCTTGTGAAGAGTGTGAGATATGTGCATACTGTATATCATGTGTGGGGTGTGATATATGAGCATATATCTTGTGTAGAGTGTGAGATATGTGCATACTGTATATCATGTCTGGGGTGTGATATATGAGCATATATCTTGTGAAGAGTGTGAGATATGTGCATACTGTATATCAAGTGTGGGGTGTGATATATGAGCATATATCTTGTGTAGAGTGTGAGATATGTGCATACTGTATATCATGTCTGGGGTGTGATATATGAGCATATATCTTGTGTAGAGTGTGAGATATGTGCATACTGTATATCATGTCTGGGGTGTGATATATGAGCATATATCTTGTGTAGAGTGTGAGATATGTGCATACTGTATATCATGTCTGGGGTGTGATATGTGAGCATATATCTTGTGAAGAGTGTGAGATATGTGCATACTGTATATCATGTCTGGGGTGTGATATATGAGTGTATATCTTGTGTAGAGTGTGAGATATGGGCATACTGTATATCAAGTGTGGGGTGTGATATATGAGCATATATCTTGTGTAGAGTGTGAGATATGTGCATACTGTATATCATGTCTGGGGTGTGATATATGAGCGTATATCTTGTGAAGAGTGTGAGATATGCGCATACTGAATATCATGTCTGGGGTGTGATATATGAGCATATATCTTGTGAAGAGTGTGAGATATGTGCATACTGTATATCATATCTGGGGTCTGATATATGAGCATATATCTTGTGAAGAGTGTGAGATATGCGCATACTGTATATCATGTCCGGGGTGTGATATATGAGCATATATCTTGTGAAGAGTGTGAGATATGTGCATACTGTATATCATGTCTGGGGTGTGATATATGAGCATATATCTTGTGAAGAGTGTGAGATATGCGCATACTGTATATCATGTCTGGGGTGTGATATATGAGCATATATCTTGTGAAGAGTGTGAGATATGTGCATACTGTATATCATGTCTGGGGTGTGATATATGAGCGTATATCTTGTGAAGAGTGTGAGATATGCGCATACTGTATATCATGTCTGGGGTGTGATATATGAGCGTATATCTTGTGAAGAGTGTGAGATATGTGCATACTGTATATCATGTCTGGGGTGTGATATATGAGCATATATCTTGTGAAGAGTGTGAGATATGTGCATACTGTATATCATGTCTGGGGTGTGATATATGAGCGTATATCTTGTGAAGAATGTGAGATATGTGCATACTGTATATCATGTCTGGGGTGTGATATATGAGCGTATATCTTGTGAAGAGTGTGAGATATGTGCATACTGTATATCATGTCTGGGGTGTGATATATGAGCATATATCTTGTGAAGAGTGTGAGATATATGCATACTGTATATCATGTCTGGGGTGTGATATATGAGCGTATATCTTGTGAAGAGTGTGAGATATGTGCATACTGTATATCATGTCTGGGGTGTGATATATGAGCGTATATATCTTGTGAAGAGTGTGAGATATGTGCATACTGTATATCATGTCTGGGGTGTGATATATGAGCGTATATCTTGTGAAGAGTGTGAGATATGTGCATACTGTATATCATATCTGGGGTGTGATATATGAGCGTATATCTTGTGAAGAGTGTGAGATATGCGCTGAAATAAATCATGTGGAGTGTTTTCCCCCCTTATGTCTCCCCTCTCTCTGTCTTTGGCAGTAAAGGATGTGATTTCATTCTGTCTCCACGGTAAAAAAGATGAAAGACGTGGTTTTCAGAATGGAAGGGGGGAAGGGCAAGGTCGGCCAGAAGATCTCATAGAACTTTCGTCTTGTTCTTTTTCTCAATGTGTCCTCTCGCCCGTTTCTCTCGGACCCATTCGGTTTTTGTTACTGGGCCCCTGCCCCGCCTCCAACAGCCGGTTCCGATGCTGCCGTTGCCATGGTTGCGGTCGCCGCGGAAGAGCCCTGGTTGGTGCGGAGCTCCCCGTTCTGATTGAGGTGCTGTAGGCGGGGAGGGGGGAGGGGAGGGAGTGCCCCGTTCCAGGGGGAGCTGGTGGATGAGATGCCCGAAGAGGAGACCCCTGAGCCAGCAGCCAGGCCCTCCAGTCCCCTCTCTCCTGCTCCGAGGCCCCCACACATCACACCGGGGTCTGATGGACCCATGGAGGTATACTGTTCTTCCTGCTGAGATGAAGAGAGGGAGAGAGGGAACAGGAGGAAGGGAGAGAGGGAGGTTGAGGGGATGGAGGGAAGGAGAGAAGAAGGGGAGGGAGAAGAGGGGAATGAAGGAGAGGAAAGGAAGGATAGACAGAGGAAGAAGAAAAAGAAGGAGGGAGGGAGAAAAGGAGATATGAGGAGAGCAAACGAGAGGGAAGGAAGGAGAGAAAGCAGGAGAAAGTGGGAAGGAGGGAGGGAAATGAGGGAGGCAGAAAAAAGGTACGATCAGGAGGTGGGATCGGAGGAATCAGGGGAATGTAGAAAGGATAAAAAAGGGAGAGAGGAAGAGGCACTTGGAGCGGAAATTGGAGGCATGGAAACAAATAAAATGAAAAAGATAAAAATGGGTCACAAAACATGGAAAAAACAGGGAGAGAAAGAGTTGAGAGAGAAAATAGAATGAGTAGAAAAGGGAGACAGGAGTAGAAATGGAAGTAGAGGGGTAGGAAAGGGTTAAGACAAGGGTCTGGACACCAGGGGTCAAGTATGTCACAGTCCTGGGGGTCAAACAGGTCAGGGGAGGGGGTCAAGAAAGTCTTAAAGGGCATCAGAAAGCAAGTATTGATTCTTAAAGTTCAAGGGCAGAGTTTCAGAATCAGAGTGGCAGTTCTGGAGCTTCCGGAGGTCAGTTTTGGGTATTTCTCCTTTTTCCCTGGTCATTTGTCCACAGGCTTATAGATGTTGAGTTTGGTTAAGGTACATCAGATGGCCAAAAAAGTGTGTGGGCACCTGCTCAGCCATCAATCATGGGCATTACTGTGGAGTTGCTCTCCAAATTTTGCATCTTATAAGGCTTTCCACAAGATTCTAGAACATTGCTGCAGGAATTGGCCTCTGTTATAGCCAGTGAAGCCACACTGATGTTGGATGAACATGCCTGGCCTGAAGATTTCTTTCCAGGTCATCCCCAGGTGCCAGGGCTCTGTGCAGGGCTGTCAAATTACTCTACACCAGTGGTCACTAGCCATGTTCCTGGAGATATCTACCATCCAGTTGGTCTTCATTCCAACCCTAATTTGGCACACCTGATTCTACTAAATAGCAGCTCAACAAGGACCCTAGCTGTCTACTGGGGCACACTTCGTAAGAGTTGAAGTGAAAAACAAAAGGATGGTAGATCTTCAGGGACAGATCCAGTGACCACTGCTCAACATCTGGGTACACAAAATCGTCTGGAAAGTCACTATATGCAAAAGCATCAAGACCATCCTTCACTAGAACCAGAAGCCCTAGCTCGAACAACGGAAAAACAGCCCCAAGACCAAGGGCAGTGCTCATAATTTTGACCATGAAGAGCACATGGGGCAGGTTTCCTGGACCATAAGTCATTCTAATAAAACTACAGGACCAGGGTTGCATGGAAAGTCTGCTTGCAAGGACTGGGTTAGCCCATTTTTCTTTTTGTATTTTTTGAAGGGGCTGGGGGGGTTGAACAGGAAAGTCACACAGCGCCAGTTTAAGGCAGTCAAAACAGTAACTCTCCTGTCACACAACGGTCAGACCTGTTGGCAGCGTCACAACAGACAGGCTCATTTCAGCGGAAAACGAAACGATGCACCTGTTCCATGTGTCTGGTGTTCTATGCTGAAGGAGGGCAAGGGGTCTGCAGGCCTTCTAATATGCATGCAGATGCACTAACAAGCACTAAAGGCTGCCGACAGGGATGTCAGAGCAAGGCTCACACATGCATGGACAGGCAGGGATCAGTTAAGGAGAAAAGGAAGAATGGGTGTTCTACACTACTGCACACCCCAAATAAAAGCAGGCATGAGTGCCATCAAATTTGAATACGAGGCATTTCACACGGGGGAGGGGGGGTCAAACGTGCCAGAATAATGTGCCAAGATTGGCAGATTCCAAAATCAAAACAAAATGAAATGAAATAAATTGCGTTCAAAATTAAAATCATAATCAAATCAAAACAGCGTCCTGACCGCCAATCAGAAATTCCACAATCACGGATAGAGGTGATTCCTACTTCCTGATTGAGGATTATTGTTTGGGGGAGGGGTGAGGTTTGGTGTGTGAGGGGGGGGAATGTGGAGGAGGTGGGGTGGGGTGGGGTAGGGGGTGGGAGGGGACTGGGCTGGTAAATTTGAGATTGGCGGATGGGGCCAAAGCTTTGATTTGGACTTTTATTTTGAAGGTCTATTCTTACCTATGTGTGGAGAAGGTTAACGTCATTGCCAGTACCAGTCTGTTGTCAGCTATTAACTAATTGTGCAAGTGGTCATGACCCGTCCAGTTCAGTGACGTCTGCATGGGAGGGAGCAGTGGGAGAGAGATCAGTTAGGTTCATTCATGTCAGCAGGAGAACCGAGAGGCAGAGCACCTCACATCACCTTCACAGTTACACTTGAATGTTAGCTTTAGATGCTAACAGTGTGCCGAGTCTGCATTGCATCCTTCAGAATTTCTAACAGAGGCAACCCACCTCAACTGTTGCCTACATGTAGACTAGTCGAGCCCCAATGACCGCATTTTAGGGTTAAAACCTTTCTGGAAGGTACAAATACAAAAATGCATTAATACATGAATTAATAAGGCGGACTTTAGCCCGTATGCTGACTGTAGCCAGCACAGTAACTAGCCAAAAGTGAGAGTAACAGTATAAATAGTTGCTTGCTAGCTAGACAGTAGTTCAACAAATCAAAACACACACAGGAAAAAGAAACAGTACTTCACATGGGCAGACCATGCAGGCCAATGGCCATCTATGCAAAGCCCTCAACCATCTTGACAGTAATTTTGTTGGCTTGCTGCTGCACCATTACATTTGGTTTTAGTCATAGGGTATCACTTATGCGGTCCAGCATTAATCGAAAGCTGACTTGGTCATGATGAGACGCAAGGACCAAGCATAATGCTTGAGACCTCCTCCATGGATGCTAGCCAGAATTTTTAATGCCTCTTGCACCCTTTGAAGAGTAAAGGTTCTATAAATAGCTTGTAGTTTGTGTTCTCGAACTCCACAAAGTACTGAGGTGACTATGTCATTGCAACATACTGTAGCTACTTTTGCCAAAAGTAAAATCCTGACAGAATTTATAATCGGGTGCAGACACTTTCAAACATCACTGAAATTAGACTTAATTTTACAAGATGGTACACTCTGAGGTTAGCCGATGGGGTGTATAGATGCAAGTATTGAAAATGCTGAGACATTATACTTGTAGTCCAGTCCATTTTCAAAAAATAGATATCTCATAAAAAATCGCGCAAATAGCCTGACATTTGTCCCCAGCCAATCATGCATTTCAGTTTCGGCGAACACTTATCACTGCAAATGATGGGTATCGAGCAGAGACATAAACTAGAAAAAACAAACCCGAGGCAACAATCTCTTACTATAGGCCATCTCCAGAAACCCGCAAAACCCGCAGCTGAGCTAGCTTATCTCATACCTGGCTACTATTAGCAGGTGAATGTGGTGCATGTAAATTAATTGAGAACAGTTGATAACGATTATATCCCTACTTAGTTGGGTCAGCCAGAATACGGAGTTGTAATTATTTAGCTAGGTAGCTATCTAGCTAGGTCAGTGATGTGTTGACGAAATCAATTAGTTAGCTAGCTAGTATCCTGGCCATCAGGTTTTTATTCCAGCTAGCCTTGGTCAACAATACTTGGCTATTAGCGCATTTAAGTTGGCACTGGCTACATAACTTGATAACTAGCCAGGTTAGCCAACTAAGTAGAATATACCGCAGCTAACTAATTAGCAAGCTACCTCACCAAGCAGTATTGCTTTTTAAGCCTTGCTTGATAGGCTATCAATGATAGAGACATGCAAGTACCTTTCTAACTCAAACTCAGTGCTCAGCCTCTTCTGCTTCAGGAACCATGTAGGTCATAGGATGTGCGGTTTTTAGGCTAAAAGGGGGTTCACATGTTGCCAAAAAATTGAAACGGTATAAATAATAGTTGACTTAATTGAAAAAAAAAAACAGCATGCGTAGTTACTTGGGGTTACAATGAAAAATCTCAAATTGACAGAGGCTTAAAAAAAGGGAAGTACTTCAAAAGTGAAATGTCGATGGCTGAAAAGAATGGGAATTTTTACTTCCAACTCAAGTGTGTCATAGCCACCTCAGTGCTCTTGTTTTAATTACAACTACCAGTGGGCATTGTCACACCAGTATTATAGTATTCAGAAAAGAACATTCTAACCACTCACTTGTAGTCTCACATCTTAAATGCTTAAGAAAGGTGTGTGTTTGCATAGAAAGGGGTGGACAATTGTTTGAATTCTTTCAGAGTCTGGCTTTGCAGAGACTGAAAGACGGTGGTGGAGGCACGAGTCTGTCAATAAATCTGTCTTCAAAATTTGTCAAAAAGTTTATAAAAATGGAAAAGCGGAAAAGGTAAAAAGTTCATTTCTAAATGGCAAAATGGCTTAAGCCTTGCAAAGACAGGTCTCAGAGTGACTCGCAGCACGGATTCAATTATTGCTAGGAGTCAAACTGTACACTGAAACAATGTGAGAGTTGGAATAAAATACACACTGAATTACAATTAACACTAAATCTACTTGAGCAGTAAATAAAATGTGCACTGAACCCATCTGAACCCGTCGAACCGTGCACAAAAAAAAATTGCAATGCACACTAAATCGAACTGAACACTGAATCACGCACTCGATCAAACCTTGCAACCAATCCAACTATAATCAGAATCAAGTCGAGTAATGAATCAAACTTTGCATTGAACCATGAAGCAGAAAATGATATCCAATTTTGAACAGAATCACGCAAGCTGCTGAAACAAACATTTTATTGACTAAAACTAACAGCACACCGAACAACAGTACATTTAGTCAAACTCTAGATGGGAGCCTATGGTGCACTGAATCCAAAGGTTTCAATGAATTGAAACGCACGCAGAAAGCCAGCCATTTTCAAGGCAGAAGCTCACACACAGAACTGCGAATGCTGATTCAGTTCGTCACAGTGTATGTGGTCAGAGACAGTAAGTAAAATAGAGGCACAGATGGACGAATTCAAATCCAAATCCCCCTGTCTCATTTTCTCCATTTAACTCCGTTTCCAGAATGTTTTACTTTTGCACACACGCGCACATACACGCACACATACGCGCACATACGCGCACATACACGCACACATACGCGCACATACACGCACACATACGCGCACATACACGCACACACACGCGCACATACACGCACGCGCACACATACGCGCACATACACGCACACATACGCGCACATACACGCACACATACGCGCACATACACGCACACACACGCGCACACACACGCGCACATACACGCACACATACGCGCACATACACGCACACATACGCGCACATACACGCACACATACGCGCACATACACGCACACATACGCGCACATACACGCACACATACGCGCACATACACGCACACACACGCGCACATACACGCACACATACGCGCACATACACGCACACATACGCACACATACACGCACACACACGCGCACATACACGCACACATACGCGCACATACACGCACACATACGCGCACATACACGCACACATACGCGCACATACACGCACACATACGCGCACATACACGCACACACACGCGCACATACACGCACACATACGCGCACATACACGCACACATACGCGCACATACACGCACACATACGCGCACATACACGCACACATACGCGCACATGCATGCATTCCCACATACAAAACACACTTGGACACATGCACGCACACGTGTGCACAGACACGTGAATTTAATAACATTCATGACGTAGAGATGCAACCATTGGAACACTGGGAAACCGCCATTAAACACACACGCGCACACATGCACACTCGCACACCTGTACACACACAGAAATGGACTGCACTCACGATGCAGGGATACAATTATCAGAATATTAGGAAGCTGGCATCAAAAGCACAACTGTGTACATGTGGGCACATACACACACACACACACACACACACACACACACACACACACACACACGCACGCACACACACACAAACAAACACAAAACAGGGTAAACATGCTCTTATCATGGTTAGATGAGGACAGGGATTTGTGTCTTTGATACGGAGATTTCCCATAGTGCACTGTGATAACACCCATGAGCACATAAGATCCTAGGTTTCCATCCTTATTCACTGAAATCTTAGACACTGACAAATCAATCATGCCCACTGCCCAGATACCATCGCTCAGCTTATCGTAATTGTATTAGGACTGGAGTGTAGTGAATGGCCCTACAAATTAGTCGAGCACGACCAACAAACTATTCACCTAAACTAAGCTAATTCACCTAAACAGACATCTTCAGAACAAGAACAAATGTTGGGAGAGATTTGCAGAAATATTTCCTTAAGTACAGTAGTGAGCAGTGATGATTATAAGCTTAACAAAATGAACATAAATCAGAAAACAAATACTATTAAAGCACTTATTTCACATAATATTGGATCATATAGATGAAAATAAATAACCAGATAACAATATATACAGTAAAAAAAAAAAAAACAATAATAATGTCTTGTTGAGAGAAAAAGTGGCCACATTTTGCTGTGATTACAGGATTTAATCTTTCGGGCAAAGTTTTTTTCTTCACTCGCTGAACCTTTCCATATGGTTTGAAGTTAATTCCTGAGAGATTCTTCGATGCCACAACAGATTTTCTCAGTCAGACTAAGGTCTGTACTTTCAGCAGGCCAAGTCGTATAACTTTTATGTCACCAGGTGTTTTCTTTCTTATTGAGATAATTCTTGCACAACTTAGAAGTGTGTTTAGGGTCAAATGACTTAGGGCCATTATCTTGTTAAAAATAAAATCCCCTCCAATCAGTCTCCTTCCAGATGGCAATGCAAGCTGGGATACTTCTTTTGATCCATGACTCTGTTGACTTTTATGAGGTCACCAGCTCCTTTCGAGCAGACTGAACGTCAAACCATAATCCATGTTTTAGTGAGGGGGTCCCCTATTAAGCCACCAGGTGCAAAGCTAATTATTCATTATGAGCCAGTTCAAAATCTCCCCTTCCTGACATCCCAAGGGGGAGTGCCCACCGAGAATAGGGTCATTCGATATGAAATCAACCAATTTTCGGACAATTTCCATAGGCATAGCCATTGATTTTCGTCAAACTTTTACAGATTGTTGATTTGGGTGGCAAATGAAAAATCACATAGTTTTAGCTCAATCGCCCCACTAGTTTTGATTTTCTGGGGGGGTGGCACCCCAGTTGGTGAGATTAGCATTTTTTTCCATTTTAACAGGCTGTAATTCTGGAAGTAATAAAGCTAACCCCAGAATTTTTTCAGGACTAGTTCTCTAGGCACTGTACTACCCTTCATTGCAAATCAAAGTAGTTTTTACCTTTTTATTGTGGTTTTATAGGCTCTCAAAAATGCAACCTTTACGAATCGATATAAAGACATACACATTTAAAGGTACCATTTTGACACCCTCTGATGACATCTGTGGATTTGTGGTAATATCAGGTATTAGAAACGGCCAAAAGCTTTCTATCACCACCAATTAATACTCTGTAGCATTTATAGTTCCTTGGTAACATTGACCCTTATTTTACCCCCCTGTGGGGGGTGACCCTTTTTTGACCCCTTTTTCAGGAGGTGGATATCCTTCATTTTTATTGAAACCAATATTTTTGGAAAGCTCTTGATATGCACTGATATTGAGTCTTTTTCTTCCATTTTTATTCAAAAATCAAACCCCTTTTAGGGGTCGTTCACAATTCTCAAGATTTTCTCAAGTGCAGAAACAGTCCATTTTTATCACATCCTCTTCCCCCAAAAAATGTGTTGCTAAAACACATCAGTTTTACCTCAATATTTCCGCTTTTTTAAATGTAAGAAGTGTGCACAGATAACCCCACCCCACCCCCATGATGCTGAAAACTGTGAATGGCCCCTAAAACCGTTTTAATTCGTACCAGTATTTACATCTAACCCACTCGGTGACTCTGCCAAACTCATAAACAGAACGAGTTCACTGCCCTCCAGATCCTGCAGTACCTGGTGCAGAGATTGTAAAAAATGGTTCAGGGGAACATGACGAACGCTGTCTAAATTCTGGGGCCACTGAAACTTCCGCATTGGTCTGTGACGATGCATGAATTTTACATTGACGTCCTGATATGCCCCGGTGCTGCAGACTGCTGTGGTAGCTGTTTTGGTTCCAGGCGCCTTTCACTCTGTAATTCACTGACCCTTGATCCAGCAAAACAGCCCCAGACCATCACACTTCCTCCTCCATGTTTGACAGTTGACGTCACACACTGAGAGACCATCCTTTCACCTACTCGACAGAGCACAAAAAACCTGGGTAACCCTACCTTTCGTTTAAAACGTCTGGCTGCTCTCCACTTACCTCTGTACCATTTCAAGCTATTCATTGGACTGGAACTGCATAATTTTTAGTAAAAAACTGGAAAAATTAGGGTGTCTTAAAACTTTTGACCAGAAGTGTATGTCATCAGATGGGTGTGAAAATGGTACCCTAGAATATGTATGTTTTGATACCAGTTTGTAAAAGTAGCATGTTTGAGAGCCTACAAATCCACAATAAAAGGGTTAAAACTACTTTTATTGGCAATAAAGGGTAGTACAGTGCCTACAGAACAAGTCCTGAAAGGATCACGGGGTTAGCTTTATTAAATTCAGAGTTGCAGCCTGTTAAAAATTGAAAAAATGCAAATTTTGCCAACCTGGGTGCCACAGACACTTTTTTGAGCCCCCCAGAAAATCAAAAGTAGTGGGCCAATTGGGCTAAAACTTGGCATCTCTAAATTTAGCACCCAAAGCAACATTCTATCAATTTTTGAAGAAAATCCATAACTATGCCCATGGAAGCCCTGGTTGACTTCATGTGGAATGACCCAATAATGAAATTTGATTTACTGCTTGGCTGAAGGTGATCAGTTCTTCTTGCCTCTGGTTGGTTACTTCCCCATGTGATGTCAAGAGGGGAAATATTTTGAAATGGCTTGTAATAACTAATTGGCTGTGCACCTGGTGACATGACATAATAGGGAACCTTTAAACAGTCATTTTCAAAACGTGCTCCAAAGCTCACATAAGTTTTGCGTTTCGGTGAGAATATTTCTCATTTTGATTCATCAGTACAAAGGACTTGTTCCTAATCCATTGGTGTCCAATCCTTGGATTCTTTAATAAACTTAGGTCTTTTTTTGATGTTGCCAGCTCTTGGTAGCAACATGACTAATCAGGCTACTCTCATACAGGTGTCTGGAAATAGTAGATCTTGATACATACATCTTTTCTCATCTGGCGCTATTAATATAACCCCAGAGTTCTTGTGCAGTCAATCGCTGATTTTTTTTTAAGTTGTCATACACAAATAGCGAACATCAGAGGCACTTAACTTCCATTTTGCTACAAGCTTTCAGCAAATCGGTCTCTTTGAAAAGCTTGGTGGTGCTTCTAAAAGTGCCATTGCAGTCCTTAACATCTTCAGCATCATGTAAGGCCACAGTGCGACCGTAAACAATCTCAGAGAGCTCCTTCCGCGGTGCCATCGTGTTCAGCACGATAACACTGTTCGAAGCTCATGTCACCTTATGTAATGGAAAAACTGACCTTCAGAGGTAATTTTGCAGAGTACTGTTGCCTCAAACCGGTGTAAACAAATTTATTAACATCAATAATCATGGAATGGGCCTCTCAAACATGCATTCTGGCTATGCCAAAAATTACATTAGCAATACTTTTCAATTGTCATAAAAAAATGGATGTTTTCAGTGTTTCTGTTTATCACCCATATTTTTGCCTAAGTATATTTATGGAAATGATTTTTTTTCCTCTCATTGCTTGCAACAGTGTTTCTCAACACATTTTTACCAAAAGGTTATGGAGAAGTAATACATTTGGACCCCTTTTTGATGAAAGTTGTAATCATCACTGAACGCTACTGTACATCAAGAATTGATTATATTTTTGACAACTGCAACTAAAATGGGCTCATAAAGAAATGAGCTTTTTTTGTCCTCACTGGGGTAAGGCAACCTATGTTAAATAGAGCGATGAGGTACACCAGTAAACCAGTGTTCCTCTCAACAGTGTGCAGGGGGAGGGGTGGCATACAAGAAATCTTTTTAAACAAGTGAATCGTTCAAATAATATAAAACAAACTTGAACTAAAAAATCTCAATCAAAAAAGCCATGATGAATTCCATTTAAAACACACGTTGTTTAATTAAAATCCTGGAGCTTCTAGCAAGATTCCCGCTGGTACGCTACCGGTGTACGTGTGTTACTTGACAAGTGCAAAAACTCCAATTTACACCCTACAGGTCAACCATGGTGCTACAGTAAAGCAACTGACTATTTTACATCTTACAGGTCACACAGTGCTACAGTACAGTCAGTGAATATTTAGTTCCTCACAAGGCAGTTACAGAATCACAGGACTGGCAATTTCATACCCTACAGACCACACAGTACTACAGGAGAGCCAGTGTTCATTTTCAACAGCACTGCAGGAGACCCTGTGTCTGTGAGTATGAGAATTTGTGTCTGTGTCAGAGAGAGAGAGCGAGAGAGAGAGAGAGAGAATTTGTCCCCAAGTGTCCTTGTATGATTAGGGAGGTTTAAAAGTGCACGTGTTATGTGGGCTCTGTCACTCAGTCATTTAGTCTAAAAAAAGACAGTACTGTCAGGCCGTGTGTGTCCGTGCATGAGTTTGTACATGAGTGCCTCTGTGTGCGTGCATGGGTGTGTGTGTATGTGTGTGTGTGTGTGTGCACGTATGTGAAAATCTGAGTATATGCCTCTTGTATGTGTTTTTATGAATGTACATGTACAGAAGGTACACTGGTGCATGAGTGAGCTCCTACTGGAGGCAGTTTTATAAAAACCCCCATTTTGTTCAGCCAAATTTTTTAAAAAGAAGGAATTAGACAGATGGAGGACAGATGGGATGCTTGCATAGCAAGAAGATTAAATGGCGGAGGTCGCAAAAAATGATGAAAAATAGCAAACATCCAAAAAAATGCTCAAAAATAACAACACATTTGAGCGCCACTGAGTACTTGGAATTCTGAGGTCTGAGCTCGACTAGCTTAACTGCATGTGGCAAAGCATCATGGAAAGTATTCATATGAGTCTGTATGACCGTCAGTACCATAGTCTGTGTGTTGGTCAGGGTCTCCTAATACCTTGTTTAAATTTGTGGCCCCCCCCTTCCAAAACCAGCCCCCACCCCTCCCTTCCACAACTCCCCACTGATTTCAGTACATCAGTCTGGCAGCAGAATCCAGAATTTTCCGGGAATTTCGCATGAATGTTTCAGCAAGTGTGACTGAGACATGAGTATAAAATAACTTGCGGGCGCAGCGATTCAGTGATAACTCGATCCCAATAACTTTAAGCCGTCTAAGGAAAAAAAAAAACATTTCCCAGAAAACTAGGTAAGAAGAGAAGGATAAATAGCAAAAACAAAAAAAAAATAGAAAAAAGTTTTGTGCAACTTCAGTGGAGTTTATTTTTTTCTAAGACGAAGGACTGTACAGGTTTGCAGGAAAGATTTGCATACGGAACCAGGCCCTCGTCTGGTGGGTTGGGCCGTCGGTCAGTTGCAAGGACGATGTTCGGTCGGTCGGTCAGGCCGTCAGGCTGGTCGGGTTGGTCGTGCATGAGTGAGCGTGAGTCGGCGTGGGGCCGGAGCGTGCGGTGGTGGGAGTGTGTGACAGACATGGCTGCAGATGTGTGTACACAGAGCTGACGATGGCATGAGGGGGAGGGGACGAGATCACAGGTGGACCGATTAGGGATTTACCTTTGCATTCGGGATGGGACGGGCGCAAATCGGGGCTGCACTAGGATGGACTGAGGCCGCCCCTAAGAGAAATCACCGTATCTCATCAACACAAGAGGAGAGACAACAGGGTGGGAGGGGAGGGTATGTCTGCGCAGAACAGGACACGGGCGGAGTGATGTACGGGCCGTCCACTACCCCAGCGAGAAGCACACACGCACGCACGCACGCACATGCGCGCACACTCGCACACAGACGCGCGCACAGAGACGTCTGCAGAAGCCCGCGACACACGCTCGCACGGGAAGGCAGCCCTAGCGTTGCGGCCATGCCGCAGCTCCCGCACACAGAAGAAGAAGAAGAAGAAGAAAACAAAACAAAGAAGACAAACAAACCATGAACCTGCTGCACCAGCCAATCAGAAAGCAGCCATGCTAACGAGGAAGGAAATGGGCGGGTGGGAGATGGGAGTGAGCTGATCAGGTGACGTGCAGTGCGGAATCATCCCACCCCCGGCGCATGCACTCAGCATGCCTGCTCGCTATTACTGCCACGGTCCGGTGGTACCCTCAGTCCCCCCCTACCCCCCGCCTCCCTCAATCAGGTCAAAGGTCAAAGTTTAGAGGTCATGGTGGAAAGACATGCCAAGGTGAGGCTGCACGAATGCAGGGCGCCGTTCACACATGGAGCGTTCTCGCAGGTAACAGAGAGAGAAAGAGAATGTGAGAGTAAGAGAGAGAGAGAGAGAGAGAGAGAGAGATGGAAACAACACCCAAGAGGGAAAGAAATGGAGCAAGATAGCGAGAGGAGAGAAACAGTCACCAAAGATGGAAAACAGGAAATAAAATCAAGAATTCATTACACAGTCCGTTTCCATACACATTAAAAACAAACCAAGTTCACAGACTCACAGGAAAGCTCACAGTCATAAAAAGTATTAATAAAAAGCTCAGAAAAACATAAAAATGTAACAAACTGACTTAATACATGCATTAAAACAATGTGAGTTCACTGACAAATACTGAACAAACTTACTGCACACATAAAACAAAAACAAAGATCCCAAACACATTAAAATGAAGATCACCGACATAAAGAACAACAAAGTTCACAGAAATCAAACAATCATGAAAAAGAACAAAAAGATCTCACAGACAAAAGCACTCAAACACAAAAAACTGCTCTCACAGATGTTACAATACAATTGTACATTAAAATATGAGAATGCCTACTGACACAGACACCAGTTCATAACATAAACAGCGCAGAGTTGAAGACTTTCACAGAAACAGGGAGTATCGCTAAACACGAGGAGATAAAGGGACAAATTTTGAACTTAATAAGCTTGCACCCGTCAATAAGTTGCAAGACAAACAGATGCTACTTATTGTTCCAATTACAGCCTAGTCTCTTTAATTTGGACTTGAACAGGGCAAATAACTCAGGGGGTCATATAAATTTGTAAATTATGGTTGGAAAAGCTTCATTAAAAGGTAAAAATCCTAAAACTACAGGAGATGGCAGCGCCAGAAGGTGATCAAATCCAGCCTGCACCCTGAATGCTGACAGAGACAGACTTGCAGTCGTCTCATAAATGGTTTATCATCCTGGGGAGGCAGTAGACTCTGGTACCATTCGTAGGTTGTGGGAAAAGATTTAAATCTCATGAACACATTTTCCATTTGGTCGAGTCGACGTTTATTTACATTATGGAGCGGCCCAAAGCCCCATCTTCTCTGCTCGCCCATCTGTGCTTGGGTTCCTAGCGCCAGATCTTGTCTTTAAAATTGTGAACTGAGCGCTGCAAAGTGGCAAGACAGGCTAGGAGCTGTTGTGTCTTCACTCGAGCCGCCAAGCGCCTGTGTGATGAGTTCCAGGCTCTGAGTCGGACTCCCTAACCAAAAAATTACAAGTCAAACCAGCCTAAACCGGTTCACGCTGGTTTATGCAGTGTTACAACATTTATCAGAGAACAGGGAGCTCACTGGCGGAAGGTCCAGTAATGTCGAAGTCCAGTAGCTTGGCTTACTCTAATACCCCTTTCTCACCAAAATATTCGGAATATACATGGGATTGACCTCTGCAAGACCCATTCACACCAGCGGAAGTGCTGAGAAAGTCCCACATTTTTATCGTTCACACAAGACCCGTCTCAGTTGGTTTAATTCTGGACATGTTGCAGCTAACAGGCTGGTGCCGTTTCTGTCTTTTTTTTAACCCAAGTTTGTGACCAAAATGTATTAATCAGATGAGTCCAAAAATCTAGAAGTACTTCAAACTGTCATCCCTATATTAAAAAAATAAAATGTCAATTTGCTCAGAAAGACCTCCCAGTTCTTGCGCGATGTGAGCGAGTTCTGAAAATAGGAACTGTTGACAGTCAGCCATGTTGGACCTCTGATCAGAAACAGACCATCTATAAACACCATGACTGCGGCTGAAACAGTTACACAGAATCCTCGCTGGTCCCAGTTGGATTTTATGATGGGTCCACACAATAATATTCTGTGGTTCCGTTTGTCTCCAGAATGACATCAACTATCAATCTCCGTACACCAACATAGTTAAACAGGAATATCTAAAAATGAGGAGGCTTAATTTTGGACAATAAAACAAACTAATCTCTTCTCACACAGCTAAATAAAATGTCTCATGATACAGCTGAGAACGATACGATAGTGCTACAGAGTGTATTAAATATGCTCACACTTTCTTCCCAACACAAACACTCACACTCATGAAGATACTTGTCCGCAGCAATATAATATCTGTAGACCAGCTAAAATCTGGGCAAGTTCAGTTTTTATCTCCCTGTAGACCACTGCTTGGCGAGACCTTTATCGCACGTCCCTCCCTCTCTCACTCCTGACCCTTCCTGTCTTCCAATACTATCCTGTCCCATAAAGCACGACAAAGCCTCACCCCTCCCCCCAAAAAAGGGACCGGTTTGTTCTTTTTTTCATGACAGCAAAAGTGACCTTTGACCCTGTACAGTAGCAAAGCAAACATTGCGCAAATAGTGAGCTCATCCCGATTCCTCATTTTTCCACGTTCTCTGTTCTCCCTCGTATTTGCGCCTTTAATCAATTGACCTTTACCGTTATTGAGGAAGGATACCACCATCCTCTGAATGAGTAACGGGAAAAATTATTTGTAGTAAAAAAACCTCTGGTCCCACCCCAGCAGTTAGTAAGCAGTATGCTGTCGCTGGTCGATTTCTGAAACTGCCTCCTGAATACGGTGTCCTCCATGGCCCACTAAACGTACCATTAACTCATTTCAGTAAAAGACATGCTCCTTAAAGGCAAAATGAGTAGGATCTGTCCGCTGAACTTTGTAAACCCAACAGTAAAAGTTGGCCCAACGATGCTAGAGGTGCGATGCTGCAGTGCCGTCACACCAAGCTCAGTAATTGGGCGAGGGCTACACACTCACTGCCCAAAGGCTGAAGCCCAGGAATGTCCCAAACACAAAAAATAGGAAAGAACAGGCAGACAGCAGGGTGTCTGCAGATAAAGACACTGCTCCAGATATCTAGGGGGGGTCATACCGGATGATTGAGAGTGATTATTTTTGTATGAGTCCACTCAGGAGCATACTATTTCAGAGGTAAACCATACTTTTCAGGAGAGAAGCCATCGTTGGGTCCAGTATTGGTCCAATAGATCAAAGTGTAAGAGGCTGGGGGTCTTTACTACAAGGGCAGACGTCATAGAACACTTCCACCATACCCTTAGTTAACGATATGGAGGATATATTGGACAGTCAGCAGAATATTATTCAAACAGGGGACGTGCTTGTGTGGATTTAGACAGACGAGCGAATGGATGGATTGATGGACAGACGGACGAACAGACAGAAAGACAGACAGGGGGGGGGGGCAGGTGACTGGAAAAGACCAGCCAAACGAACTTACGCACTCACACACAGGCCGTCGCACCAGGAGACAGAGGCTGCAAACATGGCGGAAGGCCACCTCAAAAATAATATTTCCAAAAACGGCGAGAGGTGGACAGACAGGCAGACAGGCAGACATACAGACAGACAGGCCGGCAGAGAGACAGATGGGCAGACGGACGGAGAGACGGACAGGCCATATGGGAGGACAAACCTGATCAGCGAACATTCTGGGCTTGATCTCTGGCATGCCGCTTCCCCTCAGTTCATCTTCCACAGCCATTAGCCTAGCAACGAGAGACGGTCATTAGCACGTTAGCCTAGAGGAGAGATACGGGCATAAGCACATGAGCCGAGAATGTAAGACAGGTATGAGCACTAGCTTACATGGGTACGAGCATCAGCCTGTTAATGAGAGACGGCTATAAGCGTGTTAGCCTAGTATAAGCACGTTAGCCAAACATGAAGGCAGACAGCTGTTACCATAGACACAGTTCTCTAGGAGTGAAAGAGGCATTGGCGTAGTCACAATAGTCTAGGACCATAAGAGACTGATATTAGTCCAGGCACTTTAGGCGTGGATGAAGAAGGCCAAGTATAGCCTAAAACCAAGAGAGACAGGTATAAGCGCATAAGCTGAGGACCAAGTGCAGCTGTCTGGGACTAGTGCAGGCAAATTAGCCTTGGATAGAGCAAAACTGGTAGAGGCAAAGGCACAGTAGTCAAGTAGAGAGAGACAGGTATTAGCACATTAGCCTAGGAGAGATTAGTGCTGACACAGGAACATAAGACTAAAACAGAGAGTAGCAGAAGCATGTTAGCCTCAGGGCGAGGGAGACAGATACTGTATTACTCAGCCCAGGACCAAACCAGTTTAGCTTGGACACATTAGGTTACAACAGAGGTGGGTTAAAAGGACTGCATCTGTTTCTGGCTTCCCCACCAGCTTCTGCCCTTCAGGGGCGCGTTACTGGCTACTGGACTACAGCCCAGGGTCTTTTCTTACAGCTAAAGAAATAAGAAGGGTATGAACTTTGAGCTCATACAACTACTGAGTCTTTAGCTTATATTGTAATTTATTCACGGCATGCGTTGGTACGTTACCGTAGTTACGAGGGTGCTTATATGTCTGTATCATTATGATAAAAGCCTACCCCCAGAAGCTTTATAGGCCAATTTAGCATCCATAAAGTTAATGATGCCAGCTAATTAATTGGGAGCCAGCTAGTAGCTCAGCCATAAAAAAGGGATTTGAGAAAAACATAGAACGATAAAGGCAATGTTTACTTATTTGATATAAGCCTTCCATTTTTGATAAATGTCATGTTATTTGAATCTGGCAACGTGAACAGTGAACTTCAAACTTTTTCTCCTTGTGGCTAGATACCACCACATGAGCGATAGCTTGATTAACCACATTGGTATAGTAACGTTAGTCTAGCATTAGCCGGTTTTCATAGCTGAACGATGATGAGCTGATTTTGAAAACTTGGGATATTGCGACAAGTTTAATCAATTGTCAATATTTGCGCGCACACAGCAGACAATTCTGCTAATATACCTCTTTAGGAAGTATAAAAACATCAAGTGTGGCTCGGACGAATTGTTCTTGCGTGCGATTAAAACATTCAAATTGGGTTTAAACAGGGCTGCCAACGCTCAAGCATTCGGCATGAGATTTAGTGCCACATTCTTGTTCCCATGCTGTAGTCAGCAATAATTCAATCAACGCAATGCATGTGTTTCACGATCGTTCAAACTGTTTTAATGAAATAAGACCATTTGAAACGTTATTATGCAAATCCATTGCTTCCAACCCCTGAGTAAAGAAAAGCGTGAGAAGTCTAGAGGCATAATTGATTTTCATGTTACAAGTGGTGAAATCCACCGTTAACCACATGAAACTGATACACATCCATGCACAAGGACTTCAATTTCGCCTGAAAATCTCTTACAAACGTGGTGATTCAATAATTTTTGACTACAGCACGGGAACGTCAATATGCCACTTAAACTCACGTCGAATGTGTGAAAGTTGGCAACACTGCAGATGATTCAGTGTTGTGCTGAAGTCACTGAGAGCATGGTGGCTGAACAGAAAGAATCCAGCTTGAATGCTATCATGGCTGATGAGGCCAGGGACAATAATTTAGAGCAACTGTCAGTTTGTGTGCGCTATGTCTCTCAAAAAGATGGTGACGCAAATTTACATTTTTTGGCTTTAAATGATTCGGGAGGGCTTTAATACAAGCACTATAGCAGGGTCATCAGAGCATACATTAAAAAGACATGGAATCATCGTGGCATTTTTCAGTTAATGTTGACGTGCAGTACTGTATCCAATAGCAAATACAGTTTTTGCATGAGTCGCTTTTTTCAAATGTGAAATTTTAGGCCAATACACTGGATTTGATTTAATCTAGCTGCGAGACTTAATTATACCATTGACAAATTAATGAATTCTATTCTGCACCAAATCACGTCCCGTCTTTGGGCCTCAGCCCCTGGTTTTCTAAATGTCCGTACACTCCCCTGCCGCCCTTAAGTACTTCATCAGCCCAACTATTTATGAAATCGGACATTTTTGGTAGATTGAAAAGCTCTTGAATGGCCATCAAATGGCAATGCTCGTGTTGCAAAAGGAAACATTTCACTCCAATCGATACGTGCACCCATATTTGTACAACCCCAATTCCAAAAAAGTTGGGATGCTGTGTAAATAAAAAATAAAAACAGAATGCGATGATTTGCAAATCTCAAACCCACATTTTTTCACAAAAAAACATAGACAACATATCAGATGGTGAAAGTGAGACGTTTTACAATTTCATGAAAAAATATTAGTTCATTTTGAATTCGATGGCAGCAAAACATCTCAAAAAAGTTGGGAGAGGGGCAAGAAAGGGCTGGAAAAGTAAGCAGTACTTTAATATAAAACAGCTGGGTGAGCATTTTGCAACTAATTAGGTTAATTGGCAACAGGTCAGTGACATGATTGGGTATAAAAAAGAGTATTTTAGAGAGGTTGAGTCTCTCAGAAGTAAAGATGGACAGAGATTCACAAATCTGCAAAAAACTTCGTCAAAAAATTGTGGAACAATTTCAGAAAAATGTTCCTCAATATAAAATTGCGAAGACTTTGAATCTACAGTACATATCATCATCAAAAGATTCAGAGAATCTGGCAAAATCTCTCTGCGAAATGGACAAGTCCGAAGGTCAATACTGAATGCTCGTGATCTTGGGGCCCTCGGGCAGCACTACATTAAAAACAGGGAAGATTCTGCACTGGAATTCACTGCAAGGGCTCAGAAACACTTTCAGAAATCATTGTCTGTGAACACAGTTCGCTGTGCTATCCACAAATGCAAGCTAAAGCTGTATCATACAAAGAAGAAGCCATGTGAGCACGATCCAGAAACGCCGCCGTCTTCTCTGGGCTAAAGTTAATTTAAAATGGACTGAGGCTGAATGGAAAACTGTTCTGTGGTCAGATGAGTCAAAATTTGAAATTATTTTTGGAAACCATGTGTTGTGCAGTCTAAAGAGGAAAGGGACTATCCAACTTGTTATCAGCGCTCAGTTCAAAATCCTGCATCTCTGATGATCTGGGGTTGCATTAGTGCCTATGGCATGGGCAGCTTACACATCTGGAAAGGCACCATCAATGCAGAATAGTATATAGAGGTTTTATAACAACATATTGTCTCATTCAAACACCGTCTCTTTTAGGGAACTTCTTGTATATTTCAGCAAAACAATGCCAAACCACATACTGCATCCATCACAACAGCATGGCTTCGCAGTAGAAGAGTCTGAGTGCTGAACTGGCCCACCTGCAGTCCAGACCATTCACTAACGGAAAACATTTGGTGCATCATAAAAGAAAAAATCAGGCAAAGAGCAGCCAGAACTGTCAGCTAGAATCCTACATCTGAATAGAGTGGGACAACAAACCCTTCCCAAAACTTCAGCAGTTGGTCCCCTCATTTCCCAAACACTTACAGAATGCTGTTAAAAGAGGATGGGATACCAAACAATGGTAAACATGTCCCCCTCCCAACTTTTTTGAGATGTGTTGCTGCCATCAAGTTCAAAATGTGTGAATATTTTTCAAGAAATGCTAAAATGTCTCACTTTCAACATCTGATATGCTGTACATGTTCTATTGCAAACAAACTGTCAGTTTATGAGATTCTCAAATCATTGTATTCTGTTTTTATTCATGTTTTATACAACGTCCCAACTTCATTGCATTTGAGGTTTGTACATTTTACACAGCATCCCCACTCTTTTGGAATTGGGGATGCATAAATACCCAAGTTTGTCAGGGTGATTGCTGAAAACAAAAACCTGCCGGCAAATCGGCCCTCAGGGCCCAGAACAGCTCACCCCAGGCCGAAAATCTTCTTTAGAATGACAGGATCCGCAGGTCTGTCCATACACATTAGAGCATGTGGCTGAAGTACATCATTAACCGACCTAAAATGTGCATTTTTTACAGGCTACTGATGGGAAATCGAGTCCAAAAGCTCCGACTGCGCAGATCATGTACCGGGGAGCTGGGTGTTATAACATTGGTGACGGAGGAGGTGTCGCAAGGTGGTGCGTTTTTCGGGGTGACGGGGGGTGGTGGAGGTTCATCCAAGGACAACATCAGCGGTGCTCAAAAGAAAGGGAGGGGGGGTGGAGGTGGGCTCGTTGAATCCGCATCTCGTGATTATGAGCATGGTTGCCATGGAGATGGAATTCAGGGGAGCTACTCCTGCGCTGGCGCCTCGAAACAGCCTGGTTTACTGCGGCTTGTTGCCGTGGTTACGGCGCATGCACCCC
The DNA here is from genome assembly GCA_029721435.1 of Gymnothorax reevesii. NCBI lineage: Eukaryota > Metazoa > Chordata > Actinopteri > Anguilliformes > Muraenidae > Gymnothorax > Gymnothorax reevesii. The sequence continues at coordinate 132,160,294 of CM056577.1, read as the reverse complement.
CCCCCCCCACCAAATACGCAAACAGTGGATGGAAAGAAAAGGGGGAAAGAGAGCCGAGTGAGAAGAATACAAAGGATGGCAGTAGAGTCCAAAAAACAGGCATTATTAATCTTTTTTTATTTTCCTGGTGCATGGTGCCCGCAGCGCACCAGCGAGTTCACTGTGAACTGCACCCGCCTCTCTTAGCTCCACACGGCCACGGATCCCAACGCATCTCCGCTGCGGAGCGGAGACTGGTTTTTTCTCCCTCAGCTCGAACCCTTTGTCTGATAGATTTTTTTAATGATGTTTTTTCAAAATTCTGAAGTCGAGGTTTCAAAATTCTCCTGCTTTTAGTTCATTCTGTGGTGGTTGTTGAATCTGCATAAGAGTGTGTGGGTAAGCACATCCTGATTCAGAAATTTGTGATCTTACAGTCCAAATGGGAGATGGAAAAAAAAAAATCATGGCTTCAAAATGGCTGCTATGGCACTGTGATCATTGAAAAGCGATTTCAGGTAAATCGGAGGTTTGAGGGGTGACTTGGTCACCGACAATTCTGCTTCTTCCAACGTACTCTAGTCACGCAGCCCCTGACTGCGAGTTTTCAGACAATGGACGCTCTCCTAAACACCGAAGGAATGCCCCTCTAACTAATGCCCTGTTGAGGAGTTTCGTCAGTCGTGTGTGTACCTATGAGTGCGTGTGTGTGTGTGCGCGTCGGTGTATTTGCGAGTGAATGTGCGTTGAATGTGAAATGAGAGAGAGCAAGTTCCAAATGACGCACACATGCAGGGCAACTGCGTGAATCAGAATGGACACTTCTCACTTTCTCTCGCATCGCTTTTCTCGCTTTCTCCTCAGGTTTTTTTTTCCCCCAAAAGCAATAACAGAAGAACAGAGGAAACCTGCAGGCGGTTTCTCTGTTAAGCCTCCGCGGGGCAGGCGTCCAACGATGACTCATTTCTTTTATTGCACTTCCAGAGCTTCATGGAAGGAAAAAAAAATGAAACACCTCGTTCCGTTACCCGGCAGCAGCGCGCGGACGGAGAAAAGAAATAAATAATCCTGAGTCGGCAACCGCAAAAAAGTAGCCGAAAGCTCTTGTTACCGCGGTAACCGCGCTCCTACACGGAGGTCCGTTTAGAAAAATCGCTAAAACCAAAAAACTGGTCGCAGTGCCGAAGGTGTTTCTTTAACCTTTGCCACAATAGGAGTTTAGTCTCCTCACGGAAATATTTGCATCCAAGATGATGTTTTTTGAGGGGCAGCAACGATTCAATGTGAACTGCTAAAGAAGGGGAAGCTTCGTAACGCAGAGGGGCTTTAATGATTTTCTTATTTAAACTCCATGGCTGTGCAGCAGAACTCCACTGTTTTCAGTTAGTGGACGTCATCGTTCAATAAACGTACGCCAGGTAAGAATTCCAGGTAATATCGTTGAGTACATTACACGTTGAAGCATTATACTCCATTTGTCAGATGTAAGTTTTTGTGTCCCCTCAAATATTCAAAAACAGTTTATTTTGGGGTCTGTCCTCCGCTACCGGCTTGAACCAGACCTCAGTACCCCACTGTTAATCTTTCAACACACCTAAACAGCCAACTAAAAATTTCCGTATCGATGCTAACTTACAGTGATGTTTAAACGATCGCACGATTCCATTAAGTCACTGGTTTGCCGGCATACAACTGACACGGCTGTGAATCTGACGACGCAACTGCTAAATTCACATTTCTTCGGCCCACGGTCTCAGTGCCATTATGGAGACGAAGGATAGCAGTATCTGTGAGTTTCTCCCTGAAGCCATAGACCCTGAGACTTTTATTCTTGCACGGATCTGGGGCCTGTATCACGAAGCAGGAAAACAGATTTTCTTCACTTTCAGATTCCCGTTTCTGTATGGGCAGAATACAGGCCCCCTATTTCCTGATGTACCTGTTAATAAGTAATTACATTTATAAAATAATTTTATTGTTTTTGCTCCAGAGCATATTGTACTTCAACTTAGGGCTAAGCAATAAGTAATAAAAGCCACTGTTAAAACAACAGTATTGTAACTCTGGACGGCCCACTCCATTTTGTGACAATGCTTCCATTTTGTGAGTTACTGACTGCAAAACATAAAATAGAGGCCAATTATTTTGATATTTACTTGAACACCTTACACACTGCAAGACACTATAGACATAGCAATCAAGAAAAGCTCACATCGATCACATCAAAGCTCAAGCATTAAGAGACCCTTGAGAGGAGCCAATTAACTGGAGAAGGGAAGTTAAATTGGTGTCCAAATGAAAATCCACTGCACGGCAGATCCAAGAACAGGATTGGGCGGTTCTGTCCTGCAGTCTGTTACCTATTTATTACACGAGCAGTGGTTTCAAATTCAGTGCAAGCATGTACCTCACAGACTTCTAACACAAATACAGTACCAGCGTGGATAAAGCTTCCACTTTCGCCAACGCGCCGTTGGCCGTGTGTCTGCCGAAAGTCAGGTGGAAGTGCCCTGCTCACTGAACCGAGAAGCAGAGATTTTGAGAAGGCATGTTAGCCAGCCGTTTCGCACATATCTTGGTGTAAATCCCCGTCGCAAAGACGTCCAAATAATTCACTGTTGAAATTTTTTGTCGGGCAACATGACTTTCATTATATTTGTAGTATAGTGTAAACGCCTGAAGTAATTTTTTCTACAGATTTCCTTTTGCGCAATTGGCGATATATTTATTTCCTGGAAAGTTAATGTCTGCAAATTCGTTGATTTTTGCCATGATATTTTTGCCGTAATATTCGCCGATAAATATTAAGAAATGAAACCTTTAGTTCTAAAGTGCTGTTTTTGAAGAAAGCAAAACAACAACATGTTTAGCCACCACTTTAATATTATTTAAATTATGAACCCCGCACTTCTGAAAATAGAAATAAAAAATGCAAATACAGTATCTATGTAGTTGTAACTTACAGCAACTGTATCACTAACTGTGCCACTTTTTCCGAAGTCCGCAAGAAATATTTTGGCTTTGGAAATCCAAAGGTTTTAGTAGGCTACTCGTTGTGTATACGCCGAACAACTCTCAGTCAAGAAAGCGGTCACTTGTTCAGTCGGATAAAACGGTTGAACGTAAAGTGTGCTCACTTTAGTCACCTTAATCAGAATTTGAGAGCTAATCTCAAGAATGAACTTTGGCTGTTCCCGACAAATTAACGCGATAAAGTCCTTCTCAGTTGCAAGTGTCATGGTGTAGCGCAAATTAAAAACTGTTCTCACAGCAGGACTGATTATGTTTTCACATTTGTGAGAAATGATCACTTATCTGCCTTAGGTATGCTGTGTAAAATATTACTATTCAGATTAAGTGGCACAGTTATCAATTTGTGAACTGTGTGCAGACCAATGTCTTAAATTATTAAGCCCAATATTTCACCACAGCGAATTATCGACATTTACAGTGACACGAGCAAGATTCAAAATTTTTGGCATCTGAAAGAAATTATAAATGTATTAATAAATATTTTGTGACAATAAATGCGTAAGTTGTCATCCATAAGGAAACCGTTTCTACTTCATGACTCCTACTGCTAACTTCCTCTTACAGAATTAGATATTTTAAAACTCTAATAACAAAAACATCGACTGACTTGTAAATAAATTGTATCTGAAACAGTTGCGGTAGTTTATTTTTCCCAAAATTCAAGGCCTGCAATAACATCTGGTACACACCAGTTATACCCAAAAACCGCTCCCCCTATCGACAGTCCCCCCAGGTTCTGCCCGCCGAGACGACACCGACACCTGCTGTAATCCTCTGCCACCCGCCAGGCCAATCTGAGGAAGGTGGACGAAAACGCGTTGCAGACTTCTCGTTAACTTTAGCGCTACCGTTATCCACGCTGGTACTGTATATTGCAGAGAAATTGACTATTTTGATGACATTTTAATTACATTACGATCACATTAATATATTTGCAACTGAGGGCTTACTATTAGTCACATTAGATGGAAGCATCAGCTGAAATGATTGTAATGTAATGCCAATGGAAGAACAGAAGAGAGTCCCCACCATTTTTCTAACAATTCCTCCATTTTGAGATTTACCTTTTGAAATGTAAAGACATATGCTGGCCCCTCCATGTTATGATAACTGTTCCATTTTTTGATTTTCCTGCTGATGATATAGAGTTGGAACTTGAGCCCCTCCATTCTGTAATAACTCCTCCATTTTGTGCTTTACCCGCTGACGTTGTAAGGATAGGACAGAGGGCCCCCTATTTTGTGTTAAAATGCTCCCGCTTTGCAATCACTCCTCCATTTGTGACAACTCTCCCATTTTGTCGTTTACCAGCTGCTGTTGTCAGGACAGGGACAAAGGCCCCTCCATTTTATGATAAGTCCTCCATTTTGTGATTTACCAGCCGATGATATAAGGGTCCCTCTATTTTATGGTGTCCCTTTCATTTTGTCGTTTAGCACCTACCGCTGGAAGGGCAGGGGACAGGGGCCCGTGCGTTTTGAGGTAACTCCTCCATTTTGTGGTGTACCAGCTGAGGCAGTGAGAGCAGCGAGCTTTACCTGTTGATGATGCCCTTGATCTGGGAGTCCTTCTCCACCTGCTGCTGGCGGAGGCGCCTCTCGCTGTCCTCCAGCCGGTTCTGGTACTGCAGCAGGATCTTGTTGGTCTGCTGCTCCTGCGTCAGGAGACGGCGCTCATACTCCTCCAGCTTACGGTGGGACATCATCAGCCGCTCCTTCAGGGAGTGGATCTCCTCCTCGTACTCTCGCACCTGAGGCACAGAGGCGGGGGCGGAGGGGGGAGGGAAAGACGGAGTCAGGAGTGACGGTAAAGGTGAGCGACGGAGAGAGGGAGAGGGAGAAAAGGGGAAGGGGAGAAGAGAGAAACGGAGACGGGAAAGAGGGACAGAGGTGCGACACGAAAGGCGAGAGATGGAGAGAGAGAGAGATGGGGTTGGGGGAAGAGAGAGGGAGGACAGAGAGGGAGAGAGAAGGGAGGAGGCAGGAGACAAAGAGAAGGGTAGAAAAGAGAGATGGAGATGGGGAAAGAGTGAGAGTAGTTAGAGAGAGTGAAAGAGAGGAGAGACAAAGATGGAGGTAGGGGAAAGAGAAATGGAGGATAGAGAGAACAAGAGAGCGGGAAAAAAGACCGGAGAACCACGTTCCACCGCGCTGGTCTCCGCCGATGTGAGAACACGTCATGTCCCGCACTCCAGTAGCACAACACCTGTCTAAAGGTAGGCGGAGCTGCAGGCATTACTGCGCCACTGACCCGGTCCAGCCGCGACTCGTCCATGCTCTTAGAGTACTCCTTCAGCTTGAACTCCTCGCGCTCCGGTCGGCAGCTCTCGATGTCCGCCGAGAGGTGGGGCATGTTGGACACCCAGGCCACCGTTCGCTCGTTAGCTGCCGAGGACGGGTTCAAGGTGGAGGGGGAGGAGCCCTGTGGGGCCAATGACACGGAGTTTAAGTGAGAGGGGGCGGGACAGAGCGAAAAAAAAAAAAAACAAAACAGTACATGCCAGAAATTCTTTTGCTCTTTAATAATTCCAGTATTTCCGTACACTGACATGTTGATGTCTTCACTTGCTGTTAATGTTAGTACTTTGGCCCAAAGAGATTGGCTGGGAAAAGAATTCAATTCATCCTCTCATCCATTATCTGTCCAGCTTATGGTGGCTGTGCCTGGATCTATTCAAACATGGTTGGTCCAAGAGGCAGAAACGCACACCGAGAGAAGGTAACATTACCGGACACACACACACATCCATTGCAAGACACGTACACCATTCACTAACACATGAACGTCGCTTTTGTATTTGTAACGTGGGCATTGCAGCATACAGAACAGTGCTCCTGTCAAATTGCATTCATGCGCGTGCTGTAGGCCTTCAAATCAGTCGAGGCTTTCACATCTGACCGAAGAGCAGTATCTCCCTGACAGGAGACTATAATCTGACACATCCTCAGGCATAAGAAATAATAAAAGTGCGACCAAACAAATTAACCTCGGTGAAACAATCAGAGTGAAGTAATCAGGCGACATTGTGATGGCACACGAGTGAACCACGCACGAAAACAGTACAGTCCAGGTGAGGAGTTCTAGACAGCGCTAACTGTGGAGAACTAGACAAAGAGCTGACAGTCTGCGGAGAGCTGGCCTTGAGAGGCTATTTAAAGACTGTCTCTCAGAAAGCGCTGTCCTCATAGCACTTCAGAACAAACTTGTCTCCCCGTGTCATAGCACAATTTTCAAAATGCTTCGCCAGCACCTTCAAATCAAAATAAATTTCCTGAAGAAAGTGTATTTGAATCAGTGTAATGTAATGCTTTAAGCTACAGCCTAATGTCTGGTGCACCAACTACCTATCCGACAATATTAATAACAATATACTAATTAAAATGAAGCTAAGAAGGCTGGCTATTAGCTATATTTTGACGAGTAAAGTTAGCTCAGGGTAACGTTTTGTTTTTCCTTTTCACCTTTGGCGGGATAAATGCACGACTGAAATCACCAGACAATTGGAACACAAACAGAAGTTAAAAGCGCTGTACCAGGTTTTATTCAGCTATCAGTTATCCTGCTAACTCTGCGATCCCGTTTTTTGTGAAATGCCCCTGTGGCTCTGATGTAGTAGGGCTGCATATGCCCAGACAACGGGCAAATGGGCTCCAAACCGATGAGCTAATCCTGGGCCTAATTCTGCCAGAATTTGTGCAGGCTATCAATGGGTCTTACACAGTGAGAAGGCTGCGGGTACGAACCCAGCCTGCCTGGGACCATACTGAGCACAAGTTTGCCAGTTCTCACCGAGTTTTGGTGGGTTTTTACACCAGGTGTGAAATGAGGTGAGGTGAGGTCCTTTCATCATTGCTAGTGAGCTGCTGGTGCCAGAGTAAAGTCCCTGTGGAATTTTGTAATGGAGTTGGGACGCTTTCTGGCAGTACTCAAATATACAAGCCGTTACACTCTGAGATTAACCTGTACGGTAAATTGATGCACGTGGGAACATCTAATTTGTAGTTTACAGTCAGTGATATTACTCTTGTGGTCCAGTTTGTCATTGATTGTCACAATCTAGGCATCCAATGCACCAATGCACAAATAGCCTGTTAGTTTCTGGTCAATTATCGTCAGATACCGTCAGTTTCAGCGAACGTTTATGACCGTCACTGAACAAAGACAGATCAGAAACAGGAATTGGAGAAAGAAAGTTCCAGATTTCAACAGAACTTAGCAGCTCGCCACCGAGAAAGCTTATCTCACAGCTGGCTAATATTAACCAGTTGGCTAACATGGTGTGCGTGGAAATGAACAGTGAGCAGTAAATTGCTATTATTTCGCTACTTAGGACAAAGAGAAAAGAGAGCTGTGATTGGCTAGCAAGGTCAGTGACATGATGGAAGGGCAGCAAGCCAGATCACTGGTTACTTACTTTGAATGCTCACTAATGCTGGCTGATAATACTGAGTCATTAATTTAAAATGGCCCTTGCTGCATAATTTGATTGTTAGCTTGGTTCGGACAGGATTGGATCATAAAAAAGTGAACGAATTCGCTGGCTGACCAGGCTGTCTGGCTTTTTTGGACCTTGTTTCATAGTTAAGTGGGGTCTACAAGGAGCCTGAATTCATCCCTCCGTCACCTCGGGAGTTTATCAGACAGCTTTGGCAGAAAATGAAAACAACGTAAATTATTGTGTATTGCAGTCAAGAAAGACAACATGTACAGTTACTTAGAAATATGATGCAAAATCTTGAAATAAATAACTTTAAAAAATGGGAAGTGAAATTAATTGGAAAGAATTGGAATTTTAACTTCCAACAGCACTGTGAGAAAGTGAACTCAAACTCGGCTGCGGTGCGCTCGAAGACTTGCACCCCAGGCTAACTGGCGACCTTACATTGCCCTTTGGTGTGATCGTGCAAGCGAATGAAGGTGTGATCCCTGTTACGAATTGGCAAAATCTCCATTAAGCGTTTCTGCCTGCGCATGCGGGGACGAGCTCCAGTCGCCCCCAGTAACCCAGACCAGGAAGAACTGCTTCTGATATCAATCGGACGGACAGCCATCGTACCCAGCTAACTCCGTAACCCCGACTCGGGAAAGACCCTCTTCACACATTCACCTAGCTGTGCGTCACGGTCTTGGACAGGAAAACAGACGCCCCGATCGCCGCCGCCCCGCTCACCTGTTTGCCGGTCGTGGGCTTCAGCAGGTGTTGCTGTGAAGTCTGTGTCTGCGGTGTTGGCTTTTCCGTGGGCGGCTGAGTTTGCTGCTGCTGCGACTCCTGCTGCTTTTGTTGCGGTTGCTGCTGTGGTTGCGGTTGTGGTTGTGGTTGTGGTTGCGGTTGCTGCTGCTGCTGTGCGGTCTGCTGAGAGGGCGGATGCGACTGTGGGGAGGCCTGGTTGGCGCCCCCTTGTGGCCCTTGAGTGCTCTGGCCCTCCCTGGCATTGCTGGACTGGTGTGGCAGCCCGGGGGCGGGGCTGTCTTTGACGGACAGCTGCTGCCGTGGCGCCGGTTGCCGGCCCCCGAAGCTGGACTCGGGCGATTGGAGGAGGTTTCCGCTTTGAGGGCGGGGCTTAGTGGGCGGGGTGGAGCCGGCAGAAGCGCTGAGGTGGGGGGCCTGAGATTTGCCGCGCTGAGAAGGGGGAGGGGCGATGGAACCCGGGCGGTTGGGATGGACGGTGGAAGGGGGCGTGGCCAGGGAGGAAGGGGAGGTGCCTGTCTGAGTGGACATGCCCATCATCATCAACTGCTGCTGCTGCAGATTTTCCTGGAGGAAATAAATCAGCCGGGTTATGATGCGGCTGCGCAGTCCAACAGCCCGTTGCACCCGAATTACGTAAGTTCTGCCTGAAGTTATTATACAAAGTCCGCACTAAACCATACGTTGAAACTTGTTAGTGTAATACTAAGGCTGTGTAAACGTTCGCTTGCACCACGGAAACACAGGGTTCATCCTAAATGCACTGCCCTAACGTCCAAACTAAGCGAAATACTGTCAGAAAATGACCCTCAGACAGCGCTATTTTACTGCAGCGTTTATTACTGTGTTGTTTCTCCTGCCTTCTTATATTTGAGCATATTTTCTGCACGAGGGTAATGGCTAAAAAGATGACAAGTCACCAAACAATAAAAAGTTAACAAGGAAAAGGCCTTATGGTTGAAAGGTATTAAACCTAGGACAAAATATAGAGATTAATTGGTAACTTACCATGTAGCCTTTAAAGGACAGTTTGTGTTAATTGATGGGGGTTTGTGAACAGTGGAATCTCGAGTGTAAATCAAAGTCATCATTTTATTTTATTTATTTATTTTATTCAACCCTTATTTAACCAGGGAAGTCCCGTTGAGATTGAAATCTCTTTTTCAAGGGAGCCCTGGGGGTTGAGGTGGGGAGGGAGAGGACAATTTGCACAGCCAATCAGATCAGGGGATGATTAGGTGGCAGGTGGAAAGAACCAGGCTGGAACTTTAGCCATGACACCGGGGAACCCCCTACTCTTATCGATGAGAGTCACAGGATCTTTAATGACCACAGTGAGTCAGGACCTTAGTTTAACGTCTCATCTGAAAGACAGCGTGTCCTTCCACTCAGTGTTCTCATCACTGCACTGGGGCACTGGGGATTATTCCACCAGAGGGAAGACTGCAACCTACTGGCCACCAACACCTCTTCCACCTCTTTCTTAGGGGTGCAATCTACCATGGATAACGCGTTTCCCGACTGAAAACGGACAGTATAATTCGCTCCTCATCTCCCAAGTTATCCCACCTTTCAAAACAAAACGATGCGCTATGACGACCGATATTCTATGATGGAGTTTAAACCAATTAAGTGCGTGGTATAAGATTTACATTGCACCTTCTGTCTATGTCGGAACTGTTTCAGCTGGTGCAACCGTTAAAATGTTAGTAGCGCATAAACTTTATGGTATTTGTAGTTCCCCAACACTTGATCAGTTAAAGCACACAGTTAACTCATCTCATCTGGTTTCTTAGCTGTAAAGAACTAAAGCCCAGCAGCTCTTTGGGACAGGGTTAGTTAGCCCTGGTTTATGCCCTGGTCAGAGTGTCAACTCCAGTGTTCCTTTATCAAAATTTTAGGGACTCACAGTATGCTCTTATTTTTGTTCCAAAGGCAATAAGCTCCCTTTTGATGTCGACTGAATCTGACAGAACCCCAATTAACCCACTGAAACCCTGAAAGCAGGGGTTACCATCCTTGTTCAAGGTGATCTACTGGCCTGTTGGTTTTTACTGCTGCCTTAATCTGGCTCATGTGACTCAGCTAATTAGCAGCTTAACGGCATCTCTAGACTGTGCATGACGAGGGCTTTTTCCAGGGATGAAAACATAATGACCTCAGGAAGGAGGTTGGTGACCACTGACCTTAAATTATTCACATCCCATGAAACAGTGAGATAAACTTGTGCTGTAATTTACTTTGTTATATTTTCCGAACGATAAGCAAATAATAACCAAACAGGAAGATGTTGCCTCTTCACTTGATTCAATTAAAATTTGAATTTGGATGCCTGAAACTATCCATGTAAACGAGAATTCAAATCAGACAGGAAAAGACCAAACATGTCTTGTGTTAAACTGAGCTCACTTATGATAAACCCAAATTGATCAATTGATTATCTTTGATTAAAAACTATCATACACAGAGGGTACCTCAAGCGGGGACACGATAAACACTGGCCTATGATGTATATTCAATGTGTTTATGAGGCTGGGCCAGAGTATGCAATCTCATTAGAGGCTTTACAATGTTAGAACAGCTTGATCCAATAATTACACAAGTATTGGTTTAACAGAATGAGCAGTTTGTTAGCAGTTGGGGAGATGATAAATTTGCACTGGGGCAGAGCTGTTTAACTGCCTGCTCGCCATTCCTGAACCTCTTGTGGACAGTGTGGATTTCCTCAGTGTGAGTTTATAGCAGATCACACACAGAACATTCATGCACACATACAACATACATCCAAACAGATACTACAATGAAAACAGTTACAAAATGCTTGCATGCACACTCACATACACATGCTATTTCACTAAAAATCAAGAGGCCTGTCGGCTTAGAGAGCTCTGCTGAGGATGAGTGAAATGTCCATGAAGTCATCACTTAATTTCAGAAATTCTTGAAAACTATAGCAATATGAACACGTGACACATTTGGTAACCAGAATATACTGTGAACCAGTTTGGTGTCTCAATTTATGTAGTATAACAATAGAACCAAATTGCAAATTGCAATCATTTATTTCAATCATCTTGCCACCAAGCAATACTAACAACCAACAAATACCCTTCCCCTCCAGTACATCACAAATATAGCAGTTACAGTCCATCTAACACTGTCATAGGACAATCTGATGCAGAACAATTAATCCAGAACGATGATCCGGAACAACCTGATCCACAACGACATGATACAGAACAATTATGAGGAACAACATGATGTATAATAACATGATCCAGAACAATATGATCATTTCAGTCATCCTCAGCGGAGCTCTGTAGGCCGACAGGCCTCTTGTCGAGATATTAAATAAAGACTGAAAAAATGAGCACAAACACTGATTTTCTAAGTCCAATATGCTGAATTTCTCAAAAACCAGGACGTGAAATTTCCTCATTTTCACAGTGAATATTCAGAATATCATGAGGAAGGCCCACACCAAATTAGAGAGAAAGTTATCGGACAGTTTTTGAGATATTCAAATTTGAAGTAAAAAGTTGATGCTGGGCGGACAGACAGACAGACGGACAGACGCTGGATGACTCGGCCCTAGAAAAGCTCCGCTGACTGCTGACTATTGTCACAGCGGAGCTAAAGACACCACCTAGCAGAAGCTAATTAGGAAATCCAGTTGATTGATATGAAATGCTGGGGTGGAATTTTACTCTGAGAAGCTGAACTTCTCACTCAGGACTCACTGCCAATGACAGCTCACTACTGCACAGTGATTACTGGGGAGGATTTTTATTAGAGCGGTTTTCCAACATTTAGTTTGAGCTCCCCACTTAAGAACTCAGAATTTGCAAACGAAAACGGGAAGCTGGACAAAATACTACGGAGGATCTTTATTTGCTGAGTCTTTCTGCCTTCCTGAGTGGTTTTCCCAACTGAATTTGTCCATCAGAGACGGGCGTCTGACACGCTGCACATCCCCAGCGGCGCCCCCTACCTGCACTTGCAGGGACAGCTGTCGGCGGCCGTAGTCGGCCTGGTTCTGGCGGGTGTAGTCGTCGCTGTAGCTGTGGGAGTGGATGATGCTGGGCTGCACCAGGTTGGCGGGCGGGCGCAGGGCCGACAGGTCCTCGCTGCGGGAAAACCCGCTGTGGCCAAAGGGCGGGACGTAGGCGGGGTGGGAGGGGTCGGGCTCGGGGGCCAGCAGCAGGGGCGGGGGGGGGCCCGGGGAGCGGGGGTGCAGCTGGGGCCCGTCACTGGCCAGGTGGAAGAGGGGGTTCTGGAAGGACAGCGGGTAGTGCATGGCTGCCGCTTGCTGCTGCTGCTGCTGGGACAGCGAATCCGTCCCGCCGCCGCCGCCCCCCATCTGCCCCAGGCGCAGCCCCCCCGAAATGCTGGAGCCCCCTGACCCCGCCGACAGCCGCCCCCCGGCTCGGAGAGGACCCCCCATCCCTCCGCCGAAGCTGCCCAGTCCTGCGATGGAGGCCTGGGAAGAGTTGAGCATGTCCCCCACGGACTGCAGGTTCGAGATGCTGTTCATGCGAGAGTCCTGCAGGTCCATCATGGAGACGCTCTTATTCACACTCAGCACCTGAGAGGGGAGGGGAGAGGCGCACCGTTACCGTATCGCATTACGCATTACATACCGTTACATTATTACATCCCATTACACCACTGCATTACAGTGCATTATTACATCCCATTACACCACTGCATACCATTACATTATTACATCCCATTACACCACTGCATTACAGAGCATTATTACATCCCATTACACCACTGCATACCATTACATTATTACATCCCATTACACCACTGCATTACAGTGCATTATTACATCCCATTACACCACTGCATACCATTACATTATTACATCCCATTACACCACTGCATTACAGAGCATTATTACATCCCATTACACCACTGCATACCATTACATTATTACATCCCATTACACCACTGCATTACAGTGCATTATTACATCCCATTACACCACTGCATACCATTCCATTATTTCATCCCATTACACCACTGCATTACAGAGCATTATTACATCCCATAACACCACTGCATACCATTACATTATTACATCCCATCACACCACTGCATTACAGTGCATTATTACATCCCATTACACCACTGCATACCATTACATTATTACATCCCATTACACCACTGCATTACAGAGAATTATTACATCCTATTACACCACTGCATACCATTACATTATTACATCCCATTACACCACTGCATTACAGAGCATTATTACATCCCATTATACCATTAAATCACATTACACGTTACATACCATCACGCCATTGCGTGCCATTTCATTTTCACATCCCATTACACCTTTAAAATCCATTATGCCAATACATCCCACTACGTACCATCATTCCATTAAATGCCAACATTTATTAAATCCCACTGAACCGTTAAATTCCCTGATGCTACTACATCCCATTACACCACTACACACAACAATGTTCCAACATATAACTATGTCATTACGTCCCATCATATACATTACACCATTACATCCCTTTGCACTATTTCATATCATTGTATCCTATTACATATTACACACCATAGCTGTACAGTATTTCATTCATTGCATGTATTGCACCTTCACGCCATGTCATAACAACTCCTAACACCAATACATTCAATTTCACTATTAAATTCCATTATACCATTACATCCAATTACGCCATAATACACTATTGCATTATTGCATCCTGTTATACTAGAGCCTCTCACCACATCATTAAGTCCCATTACACCAATAAATATCATTATATCATCACATTCCTTTATATCCAACTAGGCCTCCGCTGTCGGCGGCCGACAGCAAGGGGTATATCCCAGAAATTCCCCAATCCTCGAAGCCCCGTTTATTAGATTCCCCTTTACTACATCTACAATATGAGTCAAATTTGAGGTCTGTGTAAGTAATTGTTCCAGAGATATGGTAAAAAAAAACTGATTTTTCAATATATAGCGCCACCTGGTGGCAAACCTAGGAGTGCATACTTGCCCAAAATCTAATCAGTTCATCCTCTCTACCATATCTACCCATATGCTAAAAATGAGAAGCCAATGTCAAGTATTTTGTGAGTTATCGCGGTAACGGCTAAAATCTGCGGACATGGCAACGGCGGCAGGTGGGGCGAAACCATGATACCCCCGAAACTCGTATTTCGGGGATATAATTACACCATTACATCTTAATATCCCATCACTTCCGATCACTGGCCATTGAATCCTATTACACCCCATTCCTGCCAATTACATTTAACCCTTTAATTCGTGGAGGTCACTACAGTGTACAGCTGTTTGAAAGTGTTTTCTCTCTATACATGCCTGCAGTTTTGGGCACTGCTGCATATAGTCCCCTCTAGTGGAAGCTACTGCATCATCCCATACCAAAAATCCCATTGGCAGGTCATTGCAATGGAAAAGTAGTCATTTATAGAATAAAGATAGAACATTTTTTTTCTCAAACCTTGTTTTACATTGTTAAGGAAGTATGAAACCACTTAGTAAAAAAATCCTGACTGAGTTTATCATAATTCATGCATGAGAGGGTTAATACATTTCATACCCAGCTTCCAAAACTATAATTTTATACACACAACATTAGTAGCTAACCCAATCCCAGAAAGTACCATCCAGCCAGTTTTCATCCCAAATCTTTACACACCTCATTCTACTGCCAGAAAAGGGCTGCCAAACCCTTATGAGAAAATTTGTTCCTTTTCTATGAGGGTAGTTCATTCCAGTTAAGTTAAAAAATGTTAGGACTTTCACAATATTTATTTTATTGTCTGCGTGTTCTTGCATATTGGAATTAAAACACCAGTGAATATGAGGTTAGAGTTAGTCAGCTTTGATTTGTAGGCATTGATATCCCCTTCATATAACCAGTTAGAAATCAAAGCCTATTTTACAGTACCGCTGTCCAAAAACTTTCGGACGGTGTAAAAACCGTTGAGCACAAATCATACTCAAGACTGGATTAATTCTCCAATCGCACAGTAGCAACATCACCGGTGGGCGGGAGGATGGGCGGGGTCAGGCAGTACCTTTGGGTCAGGCTCTGTGATGTCAGAGCTGCTGGTGCAGTAGGCGGGGCTGGAGCGGGCCAGCGGTGGGCGGGTCACGTAGAACATGTCTTTGGAGACACGGTGGGCCAGGTCCCGCTCAGAGAACCCTGCCAGGCCGGGGTGGGAGGAGAGGACGCCCCCGCCAGAGAGCCCTGAGGTTGGGGAGGGCAGCCGGGACACGTCTATGGAGCTACAGGGAGTGGGAGGGGGGGGGGTTAAAGGTTATGATACTGCTGTCTAAATACTACTCTGCCCACTTCAATTACATTCAGCTCTGTGACTGGAGACTCATTCATAAATGTGATAAGATCGTCCTTTCTAACAAGACTGTGCACTAAACAGCTCTTTTCATCATCTAAGGATTCATTGCATTTGTCACTGATCACGTCTGTAGTATTTAATGACTCCCCTCATCACTACTTCCTGATCTCTGTGCAGATTTCGCCTATAGTGGTTCCCATTCTTACACACTGACTCCGCTTACAGAACTCAAGCCCAAGGAAATCTCCAGTTGTGCTGTTGTTCCCCGTGTTAATCGGCCTCTCGTTTACATCTCAGAGGTGTCCTCCCCCACCTTTCACTCAGCCCTCTCACTTCTACTTTTACGCCTCATGTCCATCTTACAGCGCCACCTCATTCACTGTGATAGCTGTCACCGCGGAGGAAAAGCAAACTTAGTGATGCCTCCTGTTTTGGGAAAGAGCTGATCGTTCCGCCTCGCTGCCCTTGCGCCACTTCACCTCCAAAATGGCAGTATCTGCAAATACTTCGCTATGGCTTCTTGACACAAAAACGACTGCCCGCACAGCAGAGTGTAGGCCTAATGTACAGAAATACGGCAAACACATCTGAGCAGACAACAAACAGCCATATGCACACAAAGATAAAGTCTCCAGTGTGTCTAACCCTCGATCAGCCAACTCTGTTATTCGTAGTCGGGTCTGAGATGGAGCTGGAGCCTATCCCAGCATGCACTGGGTGAGAAGCAGGAGCAGACCCAGGTCAGGCTGCCAGTCCTTTACAGGGCTTCTCACTCTGCATGGCCAGTTTACTCGATGGTACTCCTCAGGTAAACATGTTACAGTGAGAAACTACCGCAGTCGCCACCTCTGCGGCTCCCTTCGGCGCTCTGCAGGTTTTGGTGTCGATGAATTCAGGGCTCCATCACTACAGACTGTCACTTCAGCTTCAAAAAGTTCAGTTTCCGAAACAGTCTAACTGTGCACTTGTGCCTCGTAAACCCTGATGGGGTTCGCGCGGTCGAAAAGCTCGTCTGGTCACCGTACCTGTTCAGGTCACGCATCATCAGGCTCTGGAAGTCGGAGGAGGCGACGCGGTTGAAGTTTGGCCGCGAGAGCAGCCTGTCGACCTGTCTGTCGGGCGGCGGCCGGTCCGCCTGGTGGCTGGGCTGCCTCTGCAGGTGAGGGTTCCGCAAGGCCATGCTGATGTCATTCAGGAGCCGCGGCAACGGGCCCAGCTTAATGATGGCGTCCTGCAGGGAGCGAGGGGGGGATGGAGAGAGAGCAAGGAAAAAACACACCGAAAGAAAGATAAAGAAAGAAAAGAAAGGTCATTTGTAGTGTAACCTCGCTGGTCATCAGCAAACTTCTCAGCAATTATTTCCCTGCCTGCATTTCAAATGGCCTCTGAAGTTTGGCTGCTGCTTGTTTAAGACCGCATCAGG
This sequence comes from Gymnothorax reevesii, assembly GCA_029721435.1. Classification (NCBI taxonomy): domain Eukaryota; kingdom Metazoa; phylum Chordata; class Actinopteri; order Anguilliformes; family Muraenidae; genus Gymnothorax; species Gymnothorax reevesii. The sequence goes on along the minus strand of CM056577.1, from coordinate 132,143,307 downwards.
GGTGATTCTGGAAAAGGTCAAACTTGCCTGTTCACCCAATTATGGCAGTTATTTTCACTATTGTGAAAATTGTGAGTCTGTTAATCATGCGGCCCAAGGTTCAACTCCTTGTGCAGCCACAGAAACACTGTCGCAGCTGTTGGGCCTTGAGTAAGCAACCCCACATTTGTCCTGAGGTGATGGGGACCTGCTTTATCGAATCGGCTGTAAGTCGAGGTTTTAGTGAAGTAACATAATGTAATGGTCACCTTGCTCAGCTGGGCCATGACCTCCCAGAGCAGGCTGTGCAAAATTGAGAGTTCGCGGCCCAGGTCGATGTAGCCCTCAAAGCTGACAGCGTTGCTCATGCTGTCGAGGTTGGAGATCTCATACAGGAACTGCTGCATGGACCCCCACTCCATTTCCAGAAACTCGTTCATAAAGGTCATGTGGTCGTCTTTGCTCATAAACCTGCCACAGAGAAGGCTCTCAATGACTTATCGAGCGAAGCTTTTGTAGCTATTGTTCCATTGTCTAGAGTTGCAATGCTGGCATGAGAGGTATGAATGCTTGCCTGTCTTTGAACCTGAATTGAATCAAACTGAATAAATCAGAGCAAATCTGAATCAAGCTAAACTCATCTAAGCCCCACTGAATTACAATATATTTGTCAGGGTATTGGCGATTGGGAGCGTTAAAAATTAATCAGACTCAACAAATATTTGCTCTGCTGAGTCAGAGTGAACAAATCTGTGCTGAACTGAATCAAACAAAACAAATCTTGGCTGATCTAAACCAAACTCAACAAAACTGTGCAGGACTGAATCAAACTCAACGAATCTTAGCTGAACTAAAGTTGGTGATTGAGTTTCATGCACTTGGATGAAGCCGACAGTTGCAGTATGTGCTGTATAAGTTCTCCATAAGTTGAAAGTTTGCTGCTGTGTGATAAACACTGCTAAAACAGAAAATTCACAGTGGCTATGTAATAAACATTCCTGAAGCTGAGAGATCGCGGTTGTGTTGTAAAAACTGCTGAGAGTTAGTGGTTGTGTTGTAAACACTTCTGAGGCTGAGGGATAGTGATTGTGTTATAAACACTGCTGAAGCCGAGAGTTAGCGGCTGTGTTATAAACACTGCTGAAGCTGAGACTTAGAGGCTGTGTTGTAAACACTGCTGCAGCTGAGAGTTAGCGGTGGTGTTGTAAACCCTGCTGAAGCTGAGAGTTAGCGGCTATGCTGTAAACACTGCTGACGCTGAGAGTTAGCGGCTATGCTGTAAACACTGCTGATGCTGAGAGTTAGCGGCTGTGTTCTAAACACTGCTGAAGCTGAGAGTTAGCGGTTGTGTTATAAACAATGCTGAAGCTGAGAGTTAGTGGTTGTGTTATAAGCAGTGCTGAAGCTGAGAGTTAATGGTTGTGTTGTAAACACTGCTGCAGCTGAGAGTTAGCGGTTGTGTTATAAACAATGCTGAAGCTGAGAGTTAGTGGTTGTGTTATAAACAGTGCTGAAGCTGAGAGTTAATGGTTGTGTTGTAAACTGCTGAAGCTGAGAGTTCACGGTTGTGCTGTAAACAGTGCTGAAGCTGAGAGTTAGCAGTTGTGTTGCAAACAGTGCTGAAGCTGAAAGTTAGTGGTTGTGTTGTAATCAGTGCTGAAGCTGAGAGTTAACGGTTGTGTTGTAAACAGTGCTGAAACTGAAAGTTAACAGTTGTGTTGTAAACACTGCTGAAGCTGAGAGTTAGTGGTTGTGTTGTAAACAGTGCTGAAGCTGAGAGTTAACGGTTGTGTTGTAAACACTGCTGAAGCTGAGAGTTTGCAGTAGTGTTGTAAACAGTGCTGAAGCTGAGAGTTAGCGGTTGTGTTGTAAAAGTGCTGAAGCTGAGAGTTAGCAGTAGTGTTGTTAACAGTGCTGAAGCTGAGAGTTATCCGTTGTGTTGGAAACACAGCTGAAGCTGAGAGTTAGTGGTTGTGTTGTAAACAGTGCTGAAGCTGAGAGTTAACGGTTGTGTTGTAAGCAATGCTGAAGCTGAGAGTTAGCAGTAGTGTTGTTAACAGTGCTGAAGCTGAGAGTTATCCGTTGTGTTGTAAACACTGCTGAAGCTGAGAGTTAGTGGTTGTGTTGTAAACACTGCTGAAGCTGAGAGTTAGTGGTTGTGTTGTAAACAGTGCTGAAGCTGAGAGTTAACGGTTGTGTTGTAAACAGTGCTGAAGCTGAGAGTTAATGGTTGTGTTGTAAGCACTGCTGAAGCTGAGAGTTAGTGGTTGTGTTGTAAACAGTGCTGAAGCTGAGAGTTAGTGGTTGTGTTGTAAACAGTGCTGAAGCTGAGAGTTAACGGTTGTGTTGTAAACAGTGCTGAAACTGAAAGTAAACGGTTGTGTTGTAAACACTGCTGAAGCTGAGAGTTAACGGTTGTGTTGTAAACAGTGCTGAAGCTGAGAGTAAGCGGGTGTATTTTGATAAATTGTGGTGCTGGGCGGTGGCGTGTGTGCAGGGTTTAAACGCTCTGCGGAAGCTCACTGACTTGGACATGTTGGCCAGGTTCTGCACCACCTTGGCGATGAGGGTGAGCGTGCGGGACGTCTGCTCGTCGGGGTACTCCTGCGTCAGGTTAAACAGCGACGGGGACATGATGGCGGGACAGAGGAAGCGCAGGAAGAGGGAGGCGCTGATGAGTCGGTCGGCGATGTCCTCCCTGCCACGCTCAGCACAGCGTACCCTCCAGGAGGCAAACACCTCCTTCAGCTCCCGCGGGAACACACTGAGTGTGTGAGGGAGGGAGGAGAGAGGGGAACAGAGAGAGGGAGAGGGAGGAGACAGTGAAGGATGGAGGGAAAGTGAGGGAGGATAGAAAGGGAGAGAGAGGAAATAGAGAGAGGAAGGGAAGGAGAGGTAAAAGAGGGGGTGATTGAGGGAGGGAGACAGGGAGGAAGAGGAGGAGAAAGGCATGGGGCAACAGAAATGCAGAGATGGAGGGAGTGAAATGGAGGCAGAGCAGGGAGAGAAAATCAAAATGCAATGACCTTCAGATTACATGAGCGAATATGCTATTTATAATAGAACATAAATAACATTTCAAATGTTGAAACTGAGAAATTTTACATTTTTATCCACAAAATAAGCTTATTTCAAATTTTCTGGCTGCAACAGGTCTCAAAAAAGTTGGGACTCAGGCAAAATGGTCTGAAAAAGCAATTAATATATAAGAGAATCAGCTGAAAGAACATTTAGCAAGTAATTAAGTTAACTGTCATCAGGTGCGTAACCTGATTGGCTATAAAAGGGATGTCTTAGAGAGACTGAGTCTCTCAGAAGTAAAGATGGCCAGAGGCTCTCCAACCTGTGAAGGCTTGTGTAAAAAAATTGTGGAATATTTTAAAAACAATGTTCCTAAATGTAAAATTGCAAAGGCTTTGAATGTCTCATCATCGACAGTGCATAACATCATCAAAAGATTCACAGAAACTGGAAAAATCTCTGTGCGTAAGGGACAAGGCCGAAGACCTTTACTGGATGCCCATGATCTTCGGGCCCTCAGATGTCACTGCATCACTCACCAGCATGAGTCTGTCATTGACATTACTAAATGGGCCCAGTAATACTTCAAGAAACTACTGTCTGTAAACACAGTCCGCTGTGCCATCCACAGATGCTACCTAAAACTCTATCATGCAAAAAGGAAGCCAGTGTGGAGCATGATCCAGAAGCGCCGCCATGTTCTGTGGACCAAGGCTCATTTAAAAAGGACTGTAGCAAAGTGGCAAAGTGCCCTGTGGTCGGACGAGTCCAAATTTTACATTGTTGTTGGATATCATGGGCGTTGTGTCCTCCTGACTAAAGAGGAGAAACACCACCCCTCCTGTAATCAGCGTTCAGTTCAAAAGCCAGCATCTCTGATGGTATGGGGATGCATTGGTGCATATGGTGTGGGACACTTACATGTTTTAAAAAGCACCATGAATGCTGAAAGGCATATAAAGGGTTTAGAGCAACATATGCTCCCCTCCAGATGACATCTATTCCAGGAAGGCCTTGTGTATTCCAGCAGGACAATGCAAAGCCGCATACTGCAGCTATTACAACTGCATGGCTTCGCAGTAGTAGGGTTCGTGTGCTGAATTGGCCTGCCTGCAGTCCTGATCTTTCACCGATTGAAAACATTTGGCTCATAATTAAAATAAAAGTCCGTCAAAGGAGACCCAAAACTGTCCAGCAGCTGGGAGTCTGTATTAAACAAGAGTGGGATCAAATTCCAAAGGCTAAACTCAAGAAACTTGTCTCCTCAATGCCCAGACGCCTCCACTCTGTTAAAAAGAAGAGGGGATGCTACACCGTGGTAAAGAGGCCCCTGTCCCATCTTTTTTGAGACCTATAGCAGCCATCAAATTTGAAAATGAGCTCATTTTGCGGATAAAATTGTTAAATGTATCAGTTTCAACATTTGCTGCGTTACTATTGTGAATAAAATACTGGTTGGTGTGATTTGAAAGTCATTGCATTTTGATTCTATTCACAATTTACACTTTGTCCCAACTATTTCGGAATTGGGGTTGTATAAACACACACACACACACACACACACATATATATGTATATATAATTATATTCCTATACAGATATCTCAAATAGAGCACATGACTCCTACAGCTAAACACATTATGCACAAATGTGGCATCTGCAGTCATATTGGCATTCTCTGTGATGTCACAAAGGTGAGAAGGAACTAACCAATGAGAGTTGACAATCTTGCAGAGTGCAAGTTCGCAACACATGCGGAGATTGGCCTGATGGTCCGGCAGGACGGAGGGAGGGGTCCTCATGGGGTCGACCTCACAGTTCTCCTCCGACTCGTACAGAGCACGGATAAACTCCCCTGCAGGTAACACACACGTGTGAACACACATGCACACACACGCGCGCGCAAACACTGTCAAAAACTTTTTTGCTCTTTCTGGGCAGCCTGCTCTTTCCTGAAATGCTATTGCTGGTTTATCTTCTGAGAGAAATAAAGCGCTCAATCTGCTCACATGAAATAGCATTGTTTGGCATGGAATCCTGAGATTCGTCCACAAAAACTTAAAAAGGTGGGTAGACGCTTTCATAAACAAGTGAATTAAATGAAACAATTAAGTACTGAAACACACAGGCACCATATTCAACCTACAAATGGCATGTACCATAGCTAGCTTTCCTTATCTATATCATGTGGCTGTGGATAACGGTTTTTATCTATGGCATGTACTGGCTGATAGCTGATCTCACCCATGAGATATAGCAGGGGACAGCCGTTCTTACCGATGGCATCTTTGAGGTACTTGTGTCCGATGAGCTTGAGGTACTCTTCTATGGCTTTGGTGGCCAGAGTGTTCTCTCTGAAAATTAGGTGTTCTCTGTCAATGAACCTGTCCACCTCACTCATGGCCATATCAGACAAGAAGTCCTGAGAGGGAGCGGAGAGAGAGAGAGAAGAGGGGGATGGAAATAGAGAGAGGAGGGAGAGAGACCGAGAGAAAGAGGGAGAGTAATTCTCGCAAATTTAGCCATTTAAAAAAAAATCTGACAAAACAAGGCGGCACAATAAATTGAACAACAAAGACATGCAGAATTTCACCTAAAGACTAACATTAATTGAAACTGTTTCTACAGCCATTGAGGATTGAGAGCTAAAAGCAAACTAACAAAGGTCACGACAAAGCGAGAGATGGACAGATTTGAAAACCCAATATCACCAAAACTTGCACCACCTCCTCCCTCTGCCAATCCCTCCCTCCCTCAAGTGCAAACTACATTGCCCACAATTCCCTGCAATGCCAGCGCACCTTGGCCTTGCCCGTGCTCTGCAGGATGTGCACCAGCGCGCAGGCCACCTCCTCCTTGCTCTTGACGCTGAGCACCGGCTCGAGAACGGCGCACAGCGTGCGGTAGTTGTTGGTGACGTACTCGGCGAACTCCTTGTACAGCTCCATGGGCAGTATGCTCATGGTCTGGTAGCGCGACTTGAGCCGGAGCGAGGCGTTGATGACCTTGCCCCCGCCCACACCGCCCCCTTTAGCCAGCACGCTGGGTTGGATGACCGGGTACCACTGCTCCACGAACTGCCGACCCGTGATGCTGGAGATAGGGATGCTGACCAGGCCCAGATAAGTGCTCTTCTCCTGCAGGAAAGCGTAAGGATGAAGGCAACACCCGGGGCTGAGGGCTTCGGGGGTGGAAAAACCCATGAACTAGGCCAGATTATTTCAGTGATTAGTTCCACCTCCTGGACGAAGAAGAATCATGCTAAATATTCAAAACCAGGCTACTAGTAAAAAGTACTGGGAGCACTTTTAATTTCTCGACAAGGATTTTCCACCACTGGAAACTTAGCCCCATTTCCTGAGTTCCACAGGGCAAATAATGACCAGCCATCATGATGCAATATGGAGAAATGTCTCCATTCATTTTACTGTCTCCCTGACCACATCCCCCCTACAGAGTATTCATAAGTGCTTGAGCTCTTTTCGAAGAGAGGAAATCGGTGAGGGTTAAGTTTTCCATTTTAATTCACAACCCGGAAAACTGTGAGATCTGAGTCCGGTAATTGATTGTATGAATACTGATGAAATGGAAGCAGAAATCTCATCCCCCCTCTTTAGAAGGTTAGTGATCCTGACATTCAGTGGTGCTGAAATGCAGGGAAAAGGAAGGAAGGACCACTAAAGCGAAGTGGCTCCCGAATGAGTGGGTCTTTATCCATGAAACAACAGTCACAATGTCGGCACTGGTCAGACGCCGGATCGGGACCGATCGAGTGGCCACCGGACGGCATTACCTTGCGTCGTTTCTTGTCCGTCTCCTTGTAGAGGTGCAGGCGCAGGCTGCGGATGGCGGGCAGGTTGTTGAACTCGAAGTGCTCGCCCCAGAAAACAGTGTCGGTGCGGGGCTTGCTGGTGGTGCGGGCGTAGAGCATGTCGTCCAAGCACAGCTCGCAGTAGTAGCGCTTTTTGGCAGGAAGCTCTCGCGCCTCGATGATCCACAGCTTCAGCACGTTGTCCACCCGGCGGCTGTTGTCCTGAAGGGGGGGCGGTAGACGGAGAGGGTGATGGGGGCCGGGGCCAATGGTTGGGGGTAGATTGCAGATAAAGAAGGTAATGGGGGCCAGGGCCGATGGTTGGGGGTAGATTGCAGACAGAGAGGGTGATGGGGGGGCCGGGCATAGTCAATGGTTGGGAAATTGTCAATAGTTTGTGGCATAGGCAATGGTTGGGAAATTGTCAATAGTTTGTGGCATAGGCAATGGTTGCCACATAGACGATGGTTGCGGCATGATCGAAGGTTGGGGCATGATTGATGGGTGCATAGTCAATAGTTAAGGGCATAGCCAGTAGTTTTGGAAAATTGTCAGCAGTTGGTGGCATAATCAATGGTTGCGGCATAAGGCAATGGTTGGGCCATAGTCAATGGTTAAAGGTATAGTGAATGGTTGGCACAAGGCGACGGTTGCAGCATAAGTCAATGGTTGCGGCATAGTTGATGGTTGGGGGGATAGTGGATGAAAAAAAGTGTGGTCAATGGTTAAGGGCACGGTCAATGGTTAGGAAAATTGTCAAAAGTCGTGCCATAGTCAATGGTTGCGGCGTAGTCCATGATTGGGGCCACAGTAGATGATTGAGCACGTGGCCAATAGTGGGGGGCACAGCCGGTGGTTGGAGTGTGTAGTCCATGGTTGGGGGCATCGTTCATAGCAGGGGCATGGTCAGCAGTTGGAAGTTTGTTAGTTGTGGGAAACAATGGTCGGGTACAGGCCATGTTTGGGTACATGAAGATGGGACAAGCCCAACAGAGATGGTGGGATGAGTGGGAGAGAAGGACCCAGTGAGACAGAGAGAGATGGAGGTATGAAGGGACAGAAGGGTGAGAAGGGTGAGAAGAAGACAATCGTGCAGGCTGAGAAAGACAGACAGGGTTGTGTGTTCACATATGCTCACAAACGCTCACACACACACACACACACACAGGGACACAACTGCACATTCTGGTTTTCCTGATAGTTTCCTGCTGGGTGCAGTGGAATCACTATGCTAAATCCGAATCGGGGGTTCGAGCTGCGTGACGTTCTCCGCCCGGGGGGGTGACTCGTTCCATCGCTTGCAGCTGCCAGACGCCCCGTTTCGCTCACGAAATCCCGATTTAGACCCAAACCCCCCTCAGAAAACGTCCGCCTGGAGCCCGCCAGTTGCGAGGGAGAGGACAGCATGAGATCAGATCACTCAGCATGTCATCTCCCTACAGAAAAATGACGAGCTGAGCAAAGCAAGAGGAATGAGTTACAGAGCATTCCGCTCTCCTCATTCAACCAGATTACACAGCGTTGCCACCATTACTGCGGGGTTTAGGGTCGTGCTCGAAGGCCGACCAGCTGCCCTGATCCTATTACCTCTGCCAAGGAGGTCATGTTTTACCTTCAGTTTGTGAGTATCTCTGTTTGTTTGAAAGTAACATTATGGAAAAATTTACGGACAGAGTTATATGAAATTTTGACGAGAGGCGTGTCTTAGCCCACCATAGAAATTATTTCATTTAGGGAATCATTCAGATCAAATTCTAGATCCAGGAATATTTTGAAGGATTGTGCATCGCACTGAGGGCCATTTTCAACATTCTTGTTTCTAACTTGAGGAATACACATAGTTCTACGATGCTAAAATTCAGGGGAACTCGCCTCGGTAAGGGCCACCAGATATTATTTTCCCTGTGCAGTGGTACAGAATGACCCTACTCACATGTGTCCCATACATGTGGGGGAGCACTGGACTGTGGCAGGGGTACGCCCTCTCTGACCGCTCCTGCTGTGACTGCACTGAGGCTTCAACAGTCCGCCGAATGCCAGTCACCTTAACCACCAGGCTACAGGCAGCCCATACTGCTAAGAGCAGGACCCCGCAGAGCAGCCTCAGGGGAGGCGGGGGACTGAAGACATACTGGGGCTCCCCGTCTCTCCGCAGCCTTTTGCAGGTTGGGTTTTCCTCTTTCGCTTCGTGATGTTCGGAGTGAGGAATCTCGTGGGCGGGGCTATCATGACCTGATGCCTCCATATGAATGACAGGCTAGCTGTGCTCCTGAAGGCGTCAGTTCACTAGACACAGCAGCGGAGAGCTCGACTGTACTTCGCAGTGATGCGGTATGAATGTCTGAGACTGCATATCGACTGCCGCCCACACCGTAGCAAGTCGGGGACACGGAATTCTAGGAGCTGAAGAACATTTACAAAATCTTAAGAGGGTCAAACAAAACATTTTATTTAACTGATAATGCAATCAGAACACATTCGTCATTCTTCTGGCTTTTTTTTTTTTGGCTCAAGTTAAATGTAACTGAAAATATGACAGGGGTACAGTGCAATTTTACCAGTTTTCCCGGCAGATTTTTCAGAGTATTTTGTATTTTGAAATGTGCAAACTTAGTCAAATGTTCACGCCAACACACACACACACTCCCTCCCACGCATACAGGGTAACAGCCTTACAAGAACAGGAAAGTAAAGGTGGCAGAATAGATGGATATGAGTTCTCTCATTGCACTTTGTTCATCTCTCACCTTGTTGGGTTTGATGGCTCTCTGCAGGTTCTCGATCCATTTGTCCCTCTCGGCCGCTGAGCGGCAGGCAAAGCACTTCGTCCCTGAGGCTGTGGTCACCTGGAGTTAAAAGCAGGACGTGCTTATTCGAGTGCTCTGCCCTCCACAGGAAGTGTTGACACTACTGCCCCGCCTTGTAAAGAAACTGCTGGCACTAGTGCCCTGCCCATCACAGGAGGTGTTAACACTCGTTTTCTACTCCACAAAAAGTGCTGACACTAGTGCCACACCCTTCACAGGAAGTGTTTACACTTGTGCCCCGCCTTCAACAGGAAGTGGTACATTTGTGCCTCACCTTCCACAGGATGTGTTTACACTAATGACCCATCCTCCGCAAAAAAATGCTGACGCTAGTGCCCCACCTTCTACCGAACATGCTCACACTTGTGCCCCGCCGTCCACAGGAAGTGCTGACAAGAAGTGCTCACACTAGTGCCCCACCCTCTACAGGAAGTGCTGATATTAATGATGAGGATGACTCCTAATACCAGAGAAAAATGTGATGTCCTGTCCTACACTTGTCTCCTTGTCTGGAGGTGAGGGGGGGGGTGGACAAGTGGAGGAAATAAGGACAAATATTTTCGAGTATCTTTATTGGGACACACCCCTGCTGTTCTGGGGCTGAAAAACATGTCACATATAGCCACAGCCATGAGGCTGGCTTCATGCACCAATAAGCTGCTTCTATGAGAGTCCCCAGTAAACAGTAAACTGCAGATCTTTGTGACACAAACCTCGAAGCAGTACTCCTGACCCAGGATGCTGGAGTGCACAGGCTTGATGATGGCATCCTCATCCAGCGTGAGGTCAAGCGCCTCGGCGGCACTGCTGGGGGAGAGCAGGGACTCATGGGAGTGAGACTCCTTAAAGCTCTGCATGAGGCGCGTCCTGCAAGGGGGTGACAGAGTGGGGCAGAGGTTTAAAATATCCATCCAGGAATTATCTGACCCAATTGCCAAGCGCTCTTAGGCTTTCCTTGTCTCTGTAAGGACCAGCCCTTGGATTGCTTGCCAGCAGATTTAACCTACTTTCTTCAGCACAATCTCACCACTGAGTGTCTTCTCTATGGCTCACTGCTGCTATGCAGTAAGAAGGCTCAGGGTTCCAGCCCTGGACGGCCAGAGCCTCTGAGCATGGAGTTTGCACGTTCTCCCTGTGTGTGCATGGGTTTCCAATAAGTGCTCCATTTTCGATCGCCCCGAAAAACATGCGTTACAGGAGCTCTCTGACCTGTGCTTCTCACCGAGGAAACCGCTTTAGAGCTGGAGTTTGTCCCCGAGCGCCGCTCTGCGGCTCCTAACTACAGGATGGGTTAAATGCGGAGGACCAATTACCTCATGGGGTTTAATAAAGTGCATCTTATCTTTCACATCAATGTCAGTCTCCCAAATTATTGAGTAAGTTTTACCTTACGTCCATCCGAATGTTGTTGACAATAATCATGATCACGTTGCTTCCTATTGGACAAGAGCCAATGGATGCAGGAGGAAGCATCTATTTATCCATCCATCCATTATCCCAGTTATCCTGGTCACTCTGTTGCTGGGAGATTTAGAGTCTCCAATTAGCTTGACATGCGTGTGATCGGACTGTGGGAGGAAACTAGAGTACCCGACGGAACCTGGCGAACACGGGGAGGACGTGCAAACTTCACACACAAAGGCCCCAGGCCAGAAACAAACCCATGAAGGTCACAGGCAACAGCGCCACACAGTGTACGACGACTCGGCCAACACACTTACACACAGATAATCACAGGTATTCATCTCATATCCATTGATCTATGTTTAACTGTTCAGTGTTCCCTTATTTATATCTTATTTGTAATATTTGTTTATGCATATATATAGAGTTTATACAGCTTTAACAGCACATGCATAATCCAACAATGCCAATGAAGCATTTTTTAAATTGAATTGAGAGATGGCAGAGAGAGAAAGAATGACAGATAGCAGAGAGAGAAAGAATGACAGATAGCAGAGCAAAGGTCAAGAAATGACGACAGAGGGAGAGAGAAAGACAGCTGATAGCACCCGCTATACTTTTAGACAAACTCTCCCTCCCTCTCTCTCTCTCTCTCTCTCAGTTGCAGGGCATTGTGGGTAGGGTACCTCTCCTGGTCAGCACTCCGGAAGCGGGGCAGGATCATGTGGCGGAAGCTGCTGGTTCTCTCCAGTTTGGGCTGGCTCTTCGCCCGCTTGATTGACCCCTTCAACCGTCTACTCAGAAAGCTCTGGGGGTGGAGCAGAGGGGGAGGGGCGGGGCAACGTTATACAGAGACACAAGTGAGGGGCGGAGGCACATGAAAATGGGCGGGGCACAGCAGAAGGGCCTGGGCAACATAACTCAGAGGCACCAGTGAGATAGCAGAGATAAATGAGAGGGGGTGGGCCAGAGCACATGAGGCGGGGCCATGTCAGAGTCATAAGTGGGCGGCACAGGAAAAGGGGAGGATCGTCACACTGAAAGGCACCAATGAGAGGTGGAGAGACAATCCAGAGGGCAAGACAGTATAGTGGGTGGGGCAATGTAACATCAAAGCACAAGGAGTGGGCAGGACACAGGGAAGGGGGCGGGTCAAATATGGTTGAGCAACGTGAGCGAAGGAAAACAATATGATTGAATGGGACAAAGAGAGGAATGAATTACAACACTTAATGCATATTAGAGCAGATACTTCTGCACAGGAGTAATTTTGTTACCTATATTTACATATGATTACGTATAAGCACACTGTGCAGGATGAATAAATTGTATCGCTGTCCAAATTCTTACAGACTGCACTTCATACAAGTGTACTCGGGAACTAAATGAGAGATATGAACAAATAAAGATGTCCGATGCAGCCTGCTGATTTGAAAGGTTTATCTGACCCAGACGGGATCGATCCACAGCAGAAACAGCAATAGGAGCTCAGCAGGGAGCCAAACAGCCTAAGCTCCTGCCGTTTGCCAATAAACCACAGCTTTCTAAAGCCTTGCTTTGCACCTCCTACTTCCTTTCCTCGCCTTGTTTCCTTCGCCCCTCGCTGTACCCGTCCGCAGAGCAAAAGAAAGGAGGCAAGAGAGGGGCGAGACGACGGAGCGAGCGAGGAAACGCGAACTGGGGATTCTGCAAACATCAGATGGAAGCAGCATTAATAACGGATGTAACCGAACCACGCATTCTGCGAAAACCTCACAGATGTGTTTCCTGGCAAGATGTACAGTGAGCACCATAATTCACTGGACAGCGACACTGTCCAATGCGATTTCAGGTCCGATGACTGAGACCATCATAGCATCTGAATCTAACTGAAAATGGATTTTACGTGCACGAGAGGAGACTGAAGTCAAAAAGTCATCAGACTTCAAGCATGTCTCCGCGTCTTTGCATTGACTTTGAATGTAATCAGTGCTGCGAAAAATTTGTTTTGCGTCTGGTGTGAAGGCAGCTTAGAATGCCCGTAACGATGACAACCGTCGCTCAACTGCCGGGTCAAGAGAGAATCAAGGAGTCGAGAAAGGATGGAACGAGCGTTTGGAATGAGCCCAACAAAACCGTGGCATCCAGACCTGTCACTGCACTTCCATCTAATGGCCAATAGAGGATGATATTGGACCACACAAACCCTCAGAGCCCCTTTAGAATACTTGACACCCACAACAATATTCAGAATAAACACACAAATTCTCGGGCTCAGTTGGGGGAAAGGGGGATTTGACATCATGCAAAATAAAACATTATTCTTGGTAATCATAGTATTCCAGTCACGTTAACCACAAAGGGTCATACCGCCATCGGCTCGGACTGTTGAATCGCAGATCGCGCGCCGTCATCGTATAGAACCGCAATGCAAAAACAAGAGCCACACGCAAGCGAAATAAATATAAAACAGTTTCATCTACTGTTTCCTGGATGTGTTCGGCAGGGGAGGTGTGGCTCTGTACGTGGGACCTTCCGACGGAATAGGATATTTTTCAAACAGAACCATTTTTGCCCCCACAGGCGAATTACAAATAACCGCTTCACTCTGTATGAAGGCAGGCGGCAAAAAAAAAAAAAAAAGTGACAGGAAATATCATTTGGAATCTACAAGGCAGACGAAAATTTTCAACAAATGCCCCGGCAGTGCGCTGTGACCATAGACCAAAAATAAATAAAAATCCTCCGTGACTAACTCAAAAACATTTTCAGGTCTGTGACAAAGTAAGTGAAACAACTACTATAAAATATAGTCGTCCGCAACAACAGGTGCATCCCTCGTACACCAGGAACTTTACTACACGGTAGTGATATCCATAAACAGCAATCATGATCATACTAAATAACCCATCAGGTTATTGGACATGGACTGCTCAAGAGTCGTTTTCAAAGACAAAGGTTAAGTTTCACCCACATTCAGTGGCGACCTGTATGGCAATTCCGAGAATGAGGCCTTAACTGTTAATTAAGCATTAATTAATAATATTGAGAAATAAATAGAATGGTATAATTATTATTATCTATTTTATTCATTTATTTTTGCAGAAGGGCAAAGTTTCCTCGTCTCACCGCAACCAAATTCACGGCAAATTCGTTGAAAATGTGTTAGCAGAACCATTACGAGGAAACCTCTACGGGGGCGGCGTAATGACAGCTAATCCATCGGAGCCACAGCACGCAGATGAGAAACGAGGGCATTTCTCGTACCGCGAGGGTTAAGGAACACTTGAGGAGCAGCACCTTTTCTAGTGACCTGTGGGCATCCTAGACTGGTCTCCCGATATCCAGCACCTTGTGAAGCGCAAATCATGGTCTCTCAAGAGCTGACCACACAAGCCTCTCCATGGTGAAGACCGACCATGTGTCCAACTCGTGGTGCCCGTTACCACCGCAGAACATGGCAGATCTTGGGGAGTTAACCCTGAAAACAAATCCCATCATACATTTTGGTGGGCAACAGGCTTCCCTGCTGCCGCGTGAGCTTCGCTGCCCCGTCGAGTTACAGGGCTCGCCTGCCAAGGGGTACTATTTCGCGCCGTTTAGTGCCGACATCGTGGGTAGAGCCTTACTTTTATGCGATGAGAATATCTTATAATAACCTGGCACAGAAAATGGGTCTTTGTATCGACACCATGAAGACAGAGACCATGAGCATAGGACAGTACGCCGACTTCCACGTAAATGGAGAGAAGCTGACAAAAGTAGATCACTTTAAATATCTGTGCAGCTACGTCAGTAATGACTGCAAACTAGATAAAGAAATAACTGAACGCATCCGAGCTGCCTCATGCGCCGTGGGCAGGCTTAGGGACAGAGTGTTCAATTGCAGAGAACTTACGACATAAACCAAGCTTAAAGTGTATAACCAATGCATCATCCCAGGGATGGTGTATGGAAGTGAGACTCGGCCTTTACACAGACACCAAATCAAAAAGATAAGAACTACCCAACAGCGGCATCTTACATCCATTCTGGGATGATTGTATCACAAATGATGAGGTCCTAGACCGTGCTGAAGGCTGAAGACATTGAGAACACACTCATCAGAAACAGACAGCGCTGGGTGGGACATGTCGTACGCTTGCTGGATGATAGGCCAACTAAAGCACTACTCTATGGAGAGCGAGCAGAAGGCTGGAGAAAGATTCGCCGGCTTCTCCTTCGATACGGAGACACAATCGAGGGTATTTTGAAACGCGGTGGAGGGACGCTAGAACTGAGAGGCCGGATGACAGAAGTGCATCCATGATATGGGCAAAAAGATCGACACAGACAGAGCAGGAGAAAATAAAAGGAGAAAAGTCCAGCGCCATGAGCAGAGAGCGAGGAGAGGAAAGAATTCGGACATCAACCGAATCGAGGAACTGTCTGCCATTGAAGAAACAAATTAACAAATATTTACTGTCTCCCGTAACTCTTCCTCGTAATGTGTATTTTACCCGCATGGGGACTCAGATGTATATATATCGCACCACGTCTCAAGATTTCAGGAAAATTTTGAGAATTTTTGCCTTGTTCCACCCTCCCTTTAGTTTGGGGTGCTTTATGTACTGAAAAAACATGTCAATCTTCACAAAAATGTGAGTCTTAATATTGAATTACTAATTACTATTGATAAAGTAAAAATGTACTTTATGTTGCTTATGAAGTAAATCAATGCAATAGAAGTAAGAAGCCTAAATATAAGTCTTCTATTCTGACTTATTCTTTGGTTTCAACACCACAGATGTCGCTGAGTGAAAAACCCTATGGGTGAAGCCCCAGAAATGGGCTCGGTGCCGTCTGGCCATTTTGAGGTACAGAAAAAATTGGCAAATGGGCTCAGAGGAAATGACTCGGAACAGAAACGGACAGACAGGTCGAGCTGATCAGAAATACTGCCGCTTAAATTTACTGTGCAGGCATTCTTCTTCCGAAAGAGCATTAAAGACATCCACCCATCCATTATAATTTAGCACCTTTATTACTGCTCAAGTTCGTGCTGGGGACTGGAGCCTATCCCATCATGCAATGGGCGTGAGGCAGGAATACACCCTGGACAGTTCAATCAGAACACTGTTTGACAACGCAGCAGGTTGCTAAAGGCAAGACCTTGTATGACGTGGGCTGTGCAGTTTGTAGACAGTAGCATGTCGGAATAAGTTGTTCGTGAAGTTAACCCTTTCGTGCCATGCCTGCTTATGGAAATTTCCAAATTCTAATTGATATTTCTGCCTGAATATGGATTTTCCCATGAATTTCCATTGTCTTTGAATCATAAATATTTCCCAGAAAGAGCCAGTGTGGGTGCAGGCTTTCAACAGCAGCTTAGGCAGTTACACACCTGATACTACTAATGACGACAATCAGCAAAGATTCAAATTCAAAGTGATGATATATGGCTGAATATTTGTTCTTGACATGTAAAATCTGCTACACGTCTCCATAAATAAATGTGTCCAACTTCTGCTGAAATTTATAAGCAACATTTAATCGTACTATTCCATACCATGAAATGCTATGGCTAACTCAGAATTCAATAAAAACTTGATACAGGTTGGTCTTGAATAGATTGGGCAGAACAGTCATGTTTGAGCGCCAAAGGTTTAAAAGGCATCCGCCAGTTTTGCGATCAGGTCACGTACCTCCACAGAGGGCAGAGGGGTCACGCAATGCCCCGCTGTGGGACTGGAGCCCGCGACGGTCCGGTCGCGCGGGCGGCAAGCGAGTGACGAGACGGAGGAGGGAGGGAGGGTGAGGGAGAGGGAGGGGGAGAGAGGGAGCAGGCAGGGGATGGGCGGAGTGCGAGCGAGGCGTCTCCGGGAGGACGAGGAGGAGGGGCGGACGGAGGGAGAGAGGGAGCGGTGCAGGGAGAGGGGGATGGAGGAGCGGAGGAGAGGAGGGGAGAGGGGGATGGAGGTGCGAAAGAGGCGAGGGGAGGGAGGGATACTCACGGGTTGGCGGAAAGGCTGAGGGGGGTTTGAGGGAGGGGTTTCCATACTGGGCTGCTTCACGTTCGCCAAGCTCTTCCTGCGAGATCGAGCGTGTTCTGAAGGAGAGAGAGAGAGAGAGAGAGAGAGAGAGAGAGTGCAGAGAGGGGGTGGGCGACCATGTTAGTATTCAGTTGTCAGACATATAAAGTTATGGTAAAACCTCAACACTGAGGAAACACACACAGCATTAATAATAGAAGTCGAAACACTCCGGGCTGAATAGCGGAGCACAGAGAGCTGCCGTCAATGGTATATGTGTTTGTGTGTGTGTGTGTGTGTGTGTGTGTGTGTGTGTGTGTGTGAGTGTGTATATGTGTGTGTGTGTGTGTGTGTTTGTGTGTGTGTGTGTGTGTGTGTGTGTGTGTGAGTGTGTATATGTGTGTGTGTGTGTGTGTGTGTGTACGCGCGTTGTGTGTGTGTACGTGTGTGCGTGTGTGTATATGCGTGTGTGTGTGCAGGGAGAACGGGATACTGTGAACGCATGAGGGGGCGGCTGTTGGGCGCAGGATGAAGCAGCAGAGCTGACCGCAGTCGTCTGTCTCAGTACTGAAGAGCGACACTCTATCAGTCAGACGGTCAGATAATCAGTCAGTCCGACAGTCAGTCGTTCAGACGCTCCTCACCAGTCAGCAAAGACAATCAGTCACATACTCCGCCAGGCACACAGTCAGTCTGACTCTTTGCCAGTCATTCAGACAATCAAGCAGTCAAACAATCAGACACTCAGTAAGACAGTCAGTCAGACATTCAGCCAGTCAGCGACTGAAACACAAAGCCAGTCATTCAATCAGCCTGTCAGTAACTTAGACGCTTCATTCAGACAATCAGTCAGTGTGACACTCAGCAAGTCAATCAGTCAGGCACTCTGCCAGACACACATTCAGCCAGGCACTCTGACCGTTGGTCAGACAATTAGCCAGTCAGACACTCAGACAATCAGTCCGTCACTCTTCGATGCAATAAGACTATCAGCTAGTCAGTCAAAAATCAGCTAAAAGGTCAGTCAGACACTCCACCAGATGGTCATACAAGTCTGCTAGTCAGTCAGGCCAAACAGACACTCTGACAGTTGGTCAGATAATCAGTCAGTCAGACAATCAGTCAGACACTCTTCCAGTCAGTAAGACAATCAGCCAGTCAGTCAGACATTCAGCAAGTCAGCCAATAAGATGATCACTGAGCAAGACACGTTGCCAGTCAGTCAAACAATGAGCCAGTCAGTCAGTCGAGCGCTCAAGCAGTCAGTGAGTCGCTCAGAAAATTAGTCAGTCAATCACAGTCAGTCAAAAACTCAGCAAGTCAGCAAGACAGTCAGTCCAACAGTCACTATGCTAATTCGTCACTCAGAGTGAGACTAAGGGCTTAATGAATGGGATGTTGACAGGAAGTGACATAATGCCAGTGTGTGAAGAGCAGGAGAGATGCTCAGAGTGGTGAATATTAAGTGGCGAGCGCGCGTGCCCGTGTGTGTGTGTGTGTCTGCAGTAACAGGCAGCATGTACATATATGCCTGTATGAGTGAGAGAGAGAGGGCGCGTGCGGGTGTGTGTGTGTGTGCGAGAGAGAGATGGGGTATGTATGCGTGTGCCTGCTTGAGTCAGAGGGAGTGTGTGTGAGTGTGCGTGAGAGAGAGAGAGGCAGTATTTACATGTGTGTGTATGTGTTCAGAAAGTCTACAGAACTGGACACAGCTGCAAATGGAGGCATTAATGTACAACACACACTCCTCTAATACCTCCTCCCTTCTCTCTGTCCTCTGTCAGTCCCCCTCTGTATACCTCTCTCCAACCCGCCGTTAAGCAATGGTAGCCTTTTTTATATTTGAGGCCCTATAAATACACTCCTCTTTCTCTCCCTCCCTCCCTCTCTCTCCATCTCTCTATCCTTCTCTCCCACGCACCTCCTTTACATAATTCCAGTGCTACACTCACCCCTCCCCTCCTCCCCCTCTCCTCCTCTTCCATTTCACTGTCTCATTAAGGCCTTTTCTCTCTCTCCATCTCTTTCTCCCCCCCTCACTCTCTCTCTCCAACTCCAGTTTGACCTGTTTTGTTGTCAGGGACAGACAAGCAGCCGATGAGCCTGAAACATTACAGCAGAGCAGTGTAATACTGTGTGTCGGGTACACATCTCTCTCCCTGTACATCTCTCTCTCTCTCTCTGTACATCTCTCTCTCTCTCTCTCTGTACATCTCTCTCTCCCTCTCTGTACATCTCTCTCTCTCTCCCTCCTTCTCCCCCTCTCTCTCTCTCTCTCTCTCTCTCCCTGTCCTTCTCTCTCTCCCTGTCTATCTCTCTCTCTCTCTCTCTCTCTCTCTCTCTCTCTCTCCCTGTACATCTCTCTCTCTCTCTCTGTACATCTCTCTCTCTCTCTCTCTCTCTCCCTGTGCATCTCTCTCTCTCTCTCTGTACATCTCTCTCTCCCTCTCTCCCTGTCCATCTCTCTCTCTCTCTCTCTCTCTCTCTCTCTCTCTCTGTACATCTCTCTCTCTCTCTCTCTCTCTCCCTGTCCATCTCTCTCTCTCTCCCTGTCCATCTCTCTCTCTCTCTCTATCTCTCCCTGTACATCTCCTCTCTCTCTCTCTCTCTCTCTCTGTCCATCTCTCTCTCTCTCTCTCTCTCTCTCTCTCTCCCTGTACATCTCTCTCTCTCTCTCCCTCTCTCCCTGTCCATCTCTCTCTCTCTCTCTCTCTCTCTCTCTCTCCCTGTGCATCTCTCTCTCTCTCTCTGTACATCTCTCTCTCTCCCTCTCTCTGTACATCTCTCTCTCTCTCTCTGTACATCTCTCTCTCTCCCTCTCTCCCTGTCCATCTCTCTCTCTCTCTCTCTCTCTCTCTCTCTCTCTCTCTGTACATCTCTCTCTCTCTCTCTCTCTCCCTGTCCATCTCTCTCTCTCTCTCTGTACATCTCTCTCTCTCCCTCTCTCCCTGTCCATCTCTCTCTCTCTCTCTATCTCTCCCTGTACATCTCTCTCTCTCTCTCTCTCTCTCTCTGTACATCTCTCTCTCCCTCTCTCCCTGTCCATCTCTCTCTCTCTCTCTCTCTCTCTATCTCTCCCTGTACATCTCTCTCTCTCTCTCTCCCTGTACATCTCTCTCTCTCTCTCTCTCTCTCCCTGTACATCTCTCTCTCTCCTGTATATTCTCTCCCTCCATGATGCCTTCATCCGTTCCATCGCTCTGTATCCCCATCCGCCTGAGTTCTCTGCTATATTCTCAGTATCAACCCCACACACACACACACACACACACACACACACACACACACACACACACACACACAAGCGCACGAACACCACGAATGCTCACACACACACACACACATATACACATGCACAAACACAGACACATGCTCACACACACGCACAAACACAGACACATGCTCACACACACGCACAAACACAGACACATGCTCACACACACGCACAAACACAGACACCTGCTCACACACACGCACAAACACAGACACATGCTCACACACACGCACAAACACAGACACATGCTCACACACATGCACAAACACAGACACATGCTCACACACATGCACAAACACAGACACATGCTCACACACACGCACAAACACAGACACATGCTCACACACACGCACATAAACACGCACAAACACAGACACATGCTCACACACACGCACAAACACAGACACATGCTCACACACATGCACAAACACAGACACATGCTCACACACACGCACAAACACAGACACATGCTCACACACACGCACATAAACACGCACAAACACAGACACATGCTCACACACATGAACACAAACATACGCTCACACACACACGCACATGAACACAAGGGCACGCACACACACACGAACACAAACACACGCTCACACACAAGAATGAACACAAACACACGCTCACACAGACACACACGAACACAAACACACGCTCACACAGACACACACAAACACAAACACACACTAACACAGACACACACAAACACACACTCACACAGACACACACGAACACAAACACACGTGAACACAAACATATGCTCACACAGACGCGCACGGATGCAAAAACACGCTCACACACATGTACACAAACACACGCTCACACACAAACATATGCTTACACACGCACATGAATACAAACCCACACACACACACTGGCTAATTACACTCAGTTGCACACACACATGCACGCACACACACCCTTACACATACACACACACACACACACTCACTGACGCACACTCAGTCCCAAACACCTTCACACGCATAGCACACAGGTTTTCTAAATGCCATTACTGTGTACTGCGGCACTTGCAGCGTGCTATAAATACAGTGTTGTATTATTAGCGTGTGTTGTCAGTGACTCACAGATTTGAGCTAATCCCACTGCCTATTCACCAGAGATCAAAGCCTTAATTCCCCCCCTCTCCATCCGGAACGCCGAGCGCCATCCCGCCTGTATTCCCTGCCAGTGTGGGATCGGCGAGTCCAGAAACGCACACACCCAGCAGGTGTCTCTCTTTACAAACCAGCTGGAGAGCCCAGAAAAAGCACCACAGAATCCACTCAACATTCCAATCAACTGCAGGCAGGCTGCAATACCCTGCACTGCCAAAGGGGGAGCAAAAATAAGGAGGGAATTTCTAGTTCAGTGTGACTGTCCCTCCCTTACTACCCAAATCTGGTCCTCAAATCCAAATCTGGCTGTGGCTTTCTCTCCTTCCAGGCAATTAAGTGAACAGTTATTGCCACTGATTGGTTAGATTGTGATAACAGCTGACTCCCGGGTAAAGAGAGGGTGGAAAACGAACAGTTCTTGGCCCTCGAGGACCATGATTTGGGGAGTGCTGAATTGTTAGACCAATGGCAAATCGCCTCTGACGCGACAATTCATGATAGCATCAGACAGGAAATAGTCCCACATGGAGAAAATTCAACGCTATCAACATGTAGCTTTTTATCCAGACTGAACATGAGAATAGAGCCAAAACGTACTGCGCTTTTGGGAATAGCGTTTTCACAGCTTTGCCCCAGAATTGTAGCTGGTAAAACAGGACTTGCAGTTCTAATTATGCGTGAAACACATTAATTCTGTTTGTTGGTTCATAAAACACACGTGAGCTCTTAAGAAACGAGTAAATAATAAAGCCAGTAAATTGACTGCATCGCTCTCGAAAGCTTCTCTCAGGGACTGTCTGTGGAGGAGATGAGCGACAGGAAAACTCATTTGTGATCACGCCACCCCCCCCCGCCCCAAACTGTGTCACGTGAGATGGGAGAACGGCATGCAACAAAATATTTGCAGCAATTGCCAACGTTAGCTATTGCTAATGCTAACGTGCACCAGAGGCTTGGGTATCATGCCACCAAATATAGCTGGGGTAGTAGGGCGAAATATCACTAGAACACCCCAAAGACATCAAAGAACGACCTGAATCAGGCTAATGATTCAGATCTCACTTGAGAATCGGAGCCACAGAGACACTGATATAAAGCAGTATCTCTCCAAAAAAAAAAATTGCTAAAACCAAAAAGATATAATTTGACATGAATACATCAAACCAAATATATCAAATGTATGCATCCGCGTTCATACAAACAGCAGACCTCACATACAAACACGCACAGTTCCTGCCCCCCCATGCAAGCAGACTGCCAATCATATTGCGTGCTGTAAGATACGCTGGGATTATAGCCCTGCTCTCACCTTGCCTTGAAGCAGATTACTTCTCCAAACTTGTCCCCATTTACGCTTTAATTTGTTCAGTTGCGAAGATCAATCGGCAGAATAACGGTCCATTTCCCCTCAGCTAACATTATTGTTCATTGCCATAGTGATCAAGCATTTTCCTGTCCACATTAATGTTGACATAAAACATCAATCTCCTTCGAAGCTACTGAGTTCCCCTAGCTCACAAAACGGTATTTTTTTCTGCATCAGTGTCTGATCAGTTTGACATGCCCAAGATAACGTTTTCCAAAAAGCGGTTTTGCCGCTTGTTAAGTTTGCTTATGTAAAAATAAAACTCTGTTCACAACCAGCAGCATTATCACAATGCAGGTTGACTGTCAAACCCAGTGGCGGCTGGTGAACTGGCACTCAAAACAATCCCTTAATATTAATGATTGGTCACAACCCGCTTTCAATCATTCATCTAAATTACCATTACAGAAACTCTGAAAACTCCCAACATTATCAGATGTGGCCAGTTTTCATTTATAACGCACACTGATTAGGACTCCGGACTTCTCACTCTTTTCTTTACTCAGGGATTTGAAGCAATGCATGAGTTTCATGATCGTTTAAATGAAATAAGCTCATTTGAAACGTCTTTATGCAGTTCCACTGCTTCCAACCCTTCCAGTGCACAACGACTTCAATTCCGTGCCAGAATCTACATACGCATTGATTGAATAATTGCTGACTTCAGCAGAGGAACGTAAATATACCACTTAAACTCACGCCAAATGCGTGAGAGTTGACAGGTATGCGTTATTAATGAAAACTGGCCACACCTGATAATGTTGAGAGTTATCGGAGTTTCTGTAATAGTAATTTAAATGAATGATTGAAAGCAGGTCATGACCAATCATTAATTTTAAGGGATTGTTTTTAGCCTCCCCTATTGCCAGTTCACCAGCTGCCACAGGACTAATCGTTTCCAAGTCAGAATCGGTCAATTAATGGAAATAATTATATCCCCGAACGCCAAATGGCGTTCCGGGGGTATTATGTTTTTGGCCCGACCGCCGCCGCCGCACTACGTGTTAACGCGATAACTTCAATAATATTTCAATTAGAAATTTCAAGTTTTGCATATAGGTAAGTATCATAAAGAGGACGAACTGATTCGATTTTGGACAATTTATGATTTCTAGATTGGCCACCACGGGCTAAAAACTGATTTACGAGTTGACGCGATAAATTCAGTAATATTTCAATTAGAAATTCCAAGTTTTGCATATAAGTAAGTATCATATAGAGGAAGAACTGACTCGATTTTGGACAATTTACAATTTCTAGATTGGCCACTAGGGGCCAAAAACTGAAAAAAACATTGTTTTTAATCATATCTCTAGAAATATTTGTCCGATTGACCTCAAATCAAGTGCAAATGAAGGGTCATGACCTGAGAATGTGTCCCACGATGACATCATAATTTTGACACAAGGTGGAGCTTTGTCACATAAAATTCACCATTTTTGCCATATCTTTGGAACTATTTGTCCAATTGACATGAAACTATGTGCCACTGCAAGGTCATGACCCCACAACGTGTCACATGATGACATCATACCTGTATGGTTCAATATTTTGCCACCAGGTGGCGCTTTGTGATGGAAAATTACCATTTTGGCCATATCTTCAGAACCATTTGTCCGATTCATTTGAACTTAATTTCAGGTCAAAGTCTATTCAAGGATTGGGGAATTGGAGGATTGGGGGCGTTCGGAGATATACCCCCAGCCGTCGCCTCTGACGGCATAAGCCTAGTTTACAAAGAAAATAGGCTACCAATAAGCTGCATTGCCATTAATGATTAAGACAATATAGCTTTGCGTGAAAGAGGAAGGCTACAATATGAGATTGCATGGACGGCAATTATCTGAAATTTCTCGAAATTACTCTTGAAGTAGAATGTTATGTAGTAAATGCTACTGAAGATGGTATTAAGAGAAGGTTTCGATTTTGTAGCTAATTAATAAATTAGATCATTGCCATTAATAAAATCTCATATCGAAGCCTTCGAAGAACTATCCCAAAAGAAATACTATAAAGACCTCGTCAATGATTTTGGTAAGTTGGATGCATGGAATGCATTTTAAATGATTTTAAATGCATGCCATGCGTCCGACTTTTACAGTGCATAAGTAACCAGTTTTCTAAATTATTCAATTATCAACGCTCCGAAGGAAGAAATGCGTTGGTAATTTAATTAATTTATTTTACCACATCGCGATAACTAGTGTGCCCTATTAAGTACGTTGTCATTTCCTAATCATTACAGGCTGATACAGGTCTCGATTTCAGTAAATTGTGTGATTATTAATCAAGCGACCTTAAACAGGAACAGCTTGACAGCAATTATGTGTGTAAGGGTCAGAGACTCACGGCACACCAAGAAAAACCTGTAGCACAAGGGTTACCACAAAGGGGACGTTGGGGCCAAAGATGTGAAATTACAAAAAAATTTTAGCACTAAGTAGAAAGAAAACAGCTCATGAAAGTGCATAATGAATATCAGAACTATCAGAACAGTGTAAAAATGATGTACAAACAAGTGTTCCATGTTTTCTCTCAGCAAACAATCTTGAAAATATAAACACTAAGACTAAACTCCGTCCAGAAAAAAAGTCAATAATCCAGTGTCAATCCTTAAGTTTTTCTCATTAAAAAATGACATATTTCAGAATGTTCCACGATGGTATTTTTGTTGCAATATCGACTCAGTGTGTTTGCGTTATGAAATTGCTCCAGTGCATACTGATATCGACCAGTGGTATTTAGGCATAGAGAGCCCACTAATCACAGTGTGATGATTCACACTCGGGGACTAGCATGCCAATTGCGAAAAAGCGAGGCTCTAAAATGGAGAAAATCTGAGTTGGGACGTAACTTATACATCCTGATGGCAGACATCATTTTTCTTGTCTCTAAGCAGGCCTCTTTATCCAAAATATGCCAGCACTGGATGATTTTGCGAAAGAAATGAGCAGTGGGTGCACTTCTCAAAACTAATAGCTTTGGTTTAAATCCAACTCTGGAATTTTGGGTGTAAAATCAAACATTTTTTTTCACATTCAAAGACACATACCGAAACAGGGTAGCCACTTAAACTAATAAAAACTGCCAAGCATGATCAAAAATGTGTTTTTTTTTGTGAAATTTCAGCTGATGTAAGTAAGTGCACAGATGCGCACATACACACACACTCTCAGACCTCCAAGTAGCTGCACATACTGTTCTATTTTCATGTTTTGTAAATTTTCAACTTGCAACATACATTCAAAACTGCAATGCAGTAGCTGACCATTGAAATTATGCAGTACTACCATATTACAGCAAAGAATGAGGTATATAATAGCAAATTCAGGCAAGGATCTTAAGTAATTGGACAGGGAGACCATTTTAAAGGCCTGCAATTTGCACACACTTTGCTACATGCTGACACAAAAAAACTGCAGTAAGCTTTAATCTGAGTGACATTAACATCCACACGGAGTGAGCTGCGTAGTCATTGCACTCATTTAAATTTGTATTCCTGTCCAAATACTTCCGGACCTTTCGGCCAAACACCTAATATTCCCAAGGATCTGGTCACGTCTACATTGTAACCCTAGATTTGCTGATCTCTTCCCAGATTTGTATTATGACTGGTCACACGTGGAGAATGGCTCCACCTGCCCGTGACCCGTTAGTTCACACTGCAGCATAGCATTTGAGAACAGAATGCGCATGTACATGGTAGATAGGCTACCTAACCTTTGTTAACGACGTTGAACACATATTATCCAAGTACTTATCAGAAGTACCACCAGAGTACAACCCCAATTCCAAAATAGTTGAGACGAAGTGTAAATTGTCAAAAAAATCAAAATGCAATAACGATCAGATAACATGAGCCAATATGTTGTTTACAATAGAACATGGATAACATTTAAAATGTTGAAACTGTGACATTTTTATTCACAAAATGAGCTTATTTCAAATTGTCTGGCTGCAACAGGTCTCAAAAAAGTTGAGACACAGGCAAAAAAGGGCTGAAAAAGCAATTAATGTAAAAGAGAATCAGCTGAAAGAACATTTAGCAAGTAATTAAGTTAACTGACATCAGATGTGCAACATGATTGGCTATAAAAGGGATGTCTTAGAGAGGCTGAGTCTCTCAGAAGTAAAGATGGCCTGAGACTCTCCAACCTGTGAACGTTTGCATAAAAAATTGTGGAATACTTTAAAAACAATGTTCTTCAACGTCAAATTGCAAAGGCTTTGAATGTCTCATCATCGACAGTGCATAACATCATCAAAAGATTCAGAGAAACTGGAAAAATCTCTGTGCGTAAGGGACAAGGCCGAAGACCTTTACTGGATGCCTGTGATTTTCGGACCCTCAGACACCACTGCATCACTCACCGGCATGATTCTGTCATTGACATTACTAAATGGGCCCCGGAATACTTGAAGAAACCACTGTCTGTAAACCTAGTCCGCCGTGCCATCCACAGACGCCACCTAAAACTCCATCATGCAAAAAGGAATCCATTTTAGAGCATGATCCAGAAGTGCCGCTGTGTTCAGTGGGCCAAATCTCATTTAAAATGGACTTTATTAAAGTGGCAAAGTGTCCTGTTATCAGACCAAATTCGGCATTCTTGTTGGAAATCATGGGCGTCATGTCCTCCGGGCTAAAGAGGAGAAAGACCACCCCTCCTGTTATCAGCATTCTGTTCATAAGCCAGCATCACTGATGATATGGGGATGCATTAGTGCATATGGTGTGGGACACTTGCATGTTTTAAAAAGCTCCATGAATGTTGAAAGGTATATAAAGGTTTTAGAGCAACATTTGCTCCCCTCCAGATGACATCTATTCCAGGGAAGGCCTTGTGTATTTCAGCAGGACAATTCAAAACCACATACCGCATCTATTACAACAGCATGGCTTCGTAGTAGATGAGTCCGTGTGCTGAACTGGCCTGCCTGCAGTCCTGATCTTTCACCGATTGAGAACATTTGGTGCATAATTAAACGAAAAGTTGGTCAAAGGAGACCCAAAACTGTCCAGCAGCTGCAAGCCTGTATTAAACAAGAGTGGGATCAAATTCCAATGGCTAAACTCAAGAAACTTGTCTCCTCAATGCCCAGAAGCCTCCACTCTGTGTTATAAAGAAGAGGGGATGCTACACTATGGTAAAGAGGCCCTTGTCCCAATTTTTCTGAGACCTGTAGCAGCCATCAAATTTGTCATGAGCCAATTTTGTGAATAAAATTGTAAAATTTCTCAGTTTCAACATTTGCTATGTTATCTCTGTTCTATTGTGAATAAAATACTGGCTGGTGTGACTAGTAAGTCATTGCATTTTGATTTTATTCAAAATTTACACTTTTTCCCAACTATTTCAGAATTGGGGTTGTACTTGGCTTAAGTCAAATTCACTCTAAGAGATGTTTACAAGCAAAGTACGACAAAAATTTGAGCATAATTAAGTCAGCATATATGAAAGACGTTCGCAAATCTGGGGTTACCGCGGAGACACAACCCAGAGACTTATTCCTCAGCCCTTGGATGGAATTTGCTTTGCTTGATGGGGTGAGCTTGACAGCCAATTCTCTGTCTAAAAGAGGCCTCCAGGGGGCGCCGTGTGACACTCAGTTGTCATTGAAAGTACAGGCAGGCAAATTCCAACATGAAAGGGCACAGAATGACACAGTGCGAGGCTGCGCATGAATACAGAAAAGGCAAGAGTGCAGAGTCCCATCCAAAAGTGTCGGGACAGTGGCGGAGTATGAGAACGGCCTCAAATCATATTAAACACATTAAAGCAGATGGTCTATACTGCTTGAACCTCACATCCAGGCTTTTAAATTGTGTGTGGCAGAGAGAGAAAAAAGTGGGAAAATATGACAGTACAAGGAGGGAAACGCTAGCTGCCATTATGTAACACTTAGCCCTGAGCTCAGTACAGCACAAGAAGGAACAGCAGTTGACAAATCGTTGTCCAGCACCACATACTCATACACGCACCTGCGTGCACGCATGCCTACCTGAACACGCACACGCGCGCATGCGCGCACACACAGGCACACAATAATGCACACAAACCCAAACACAGAAGCAGATTTACAAACGCACACAGACTCATTCTCTCACACACACACACACACACACACACACACACACACACACGGAATGCAAACAAACTAAGGACCAGAACAAAAAACATCCAAATGAAGTCACTCACACAAACGCAGATAGGCACAGAAACACGCACACACACATGCTCAGGATCATTCACACACATGCACGCCCTCAAGCAATAAAATGGGATAAACTCCTTGCAACAGTAGAAACAGGACTGTGACAATTTATCCATTTTTCTTTGCATGCTTACGTTTGAGGATGAATGCGATAGAATGCGTGCGCTCTTTAGCCGCTCATTGCAGAACTTACATCACACAGCAATAATCTTAATGACAGTCTTTCAGAAAGTCACATCACTGCACAACAGTGGGGCGTCTAACCAACCGAATTCCCCCTTAAATTCAGCAAGGAATCACAGAGTATGTGGAGAGACACAGCTGTGCAGCGATTGTGCACATGTGCAGAAGTGCCTATTAATAATAAATTCAGTTCCACGCGGTGTCGGGGAAATAGACAGGCACACACTGAGTCATAATTATGCACACACATCTGCACATCTGCTCAAAACCACTGCAATGGAATAGCTCTGTCAGCGTATGACACATCTTGATACATTTCCATATTTAACACATTTATTTTCATATTTAATTACATTTGGAGAATATATTTCATGGGTCGGTATATAATTTTAATAGTCTTTGGCATTTCGCAACTGAGCGAAAGCATGCGATGTTTGCTCAAGTGAGAAAGCATTTTTCTCATCACAGTTGGCTACATATCCCAGCATATGAATCTATCACAATATAGCTGACTACATATCCCAGCATATGAATCTATGACAAGATAGCTGACTACATATCCCAGCATATGAATCTATCACAATATAGCTGACTACATATCCCAGCATATGAATCTATCACAATATAGCTGACTACATATCCCAGCATATGAATCTATCACAATATAGCTGACTACATATCCCAGCATATGAATCTATGACAAGATCGCTGACTACATATCCCAGCATATGAAGCTATCACAATATAGCTGACCACATATCCCAGCATATGAATCTATCACAATATAGCAGACTACATATCCCAGCATATGAATCTATCACAAGATAGCTGACTACATATCCCAGCATATGAATCTATCTATTTATCGACTTTAGATTCCTTTGCATGTGTGGATTACTTGCGTTGTTACCGACATCTGATGAAAATTTCATGTCAATAGCCCCATTAGGTATATGTTGACTGAGAAAGATTTTGACGCGTTCAATACTTATTTACCCCACCATATGAATCTATCAGAGTATAGCTGCCCACATATCCCCGCATATGAATCTATCACAATAAAGCTGACTACCTATCCCAGAATGTTAATCTATCACGTTATAGCTGACTACATATCTCGGCATATTAATCTGTCACATTACAGCTAATTAAATAACCCAGCATGTGAATCTGTCACACTGTAGCGGCCTACCCGCATAGGAATCTGTCACAGTTTAGCTGGTTATATATCCCAGGATATGGATCTATCACAATATGGGTGATGGTTTAAAGACATTACAGGAGACTGCGGTCCCAGCAAACACTTTGACATGATGGTGTTGTGTCTGTGCATGATCACAAGACGATTAATACGACATCCCGATGTCAGGAAAATAATCTGGAGCTCAATGCCTTTAAAACCGCAGACATGCACACTGCCTTCAACAGAGGTCTCTCATCTCGAGCCTGTCACCATAAACTAACGCACAGTCAGCACAGAACCTGCAGTCAGGTTTCCGAGCACCGGCATCTCTCGCGTCATCGAACAGGAGATCCACGTCCTCATCCTCAGCGAGAAAGCAGCTCAGAGGTATGTTCTTGCTAAACTCCACCTTCCCCATAACATCCTGAGGTGCGTTTCCCAAAAGCGTAGTTGCAATTGACAAATTCGTCAATGGGTCCACCTATGTAAGTTAGCACCTGTGATTTCGGGAGACACATCCCTAAGCGGGATCTCCACGGGCATCATGCCGAGCGCCCTGGCCTGGGCCGTAGCTGTCTGCCACATGGAGGGACCTCGCGGGGTACAGAGGGGGTGATAAAGCCCGACATTAGGTTTACAGAGAACATCAGCGCTGCAGATTTCCTTTTCTCCATGAGCAACATGAGGGAGGAGCCAGGAAGAGGGCGAAGAATGTTTATCCAGCCAAAGCCCTCTTCCTGAAAACTTCTGTCTGCAAAACGTTTCCAATTGTCGACTGCGATGACGGCTCGCATTCACTTTCATCGACACTCCGAACGACATCCTCCTCCTGCAGTGCAATGTGCTGCCATCTCTTTGTATTTTCATTTACGCTGCACCTATCAAGTTACCTCAGTGCAATGAGCCTCTCTTCTGTCCATGTGACAGGTGAACAGTGCCCTTTCCTCATGGGATGGGACGCACGCGCTAACTGCTAATCACGTGCTCCCGCTAATATATATGTCTATTGATACAGATGTTTATGGATATTCATTCTGTTCTTGATCTCCGTATTTATAGGTCCCCTATTATGCCACCAGGTGTACAGCTAATTAGCCATTATGATCCAGTTCAAAACTTCCCCTTCCTGACATCACAAGGGGGAGTGACCACCCAGAATAATGAAATCTGACTGACTGCTCAGCTGAAGGTGATCAGTTCTTCTTGCCTCTGGTTGGCTGCTTCCCCATGTGATGTCAAGAGGGGAAAGATTTTGAAATGGCTTGTAATGGCTAATTGGCTGTGTATCTGGTGACATAATAGGGGACCTTTGAAGATTGTTTGTATTGACATGTTGTCCGTACATAAGTACAGTGTGCCTTTTCACCAATCACCAGACTAAATTCCAATTACATGGACGTTCATACGGTGAATAACAGATTCAAGAGGACATGTTCAATGATTACTCATTGAAAGCCATCCGTAGATTTTGACTTCCCCCCCAGTAAAACGGAGATTAATTTTTGAGTTATTTTAGATATGCAGATAAAAACTTTTACAATCTGCTGACACTAAGCGTAACCCCAATTACGCAAAAATGCATCAATCAGCGAACAACTCCCTTTTCCAGCTGGGTGAGTTCAGCGGTGTTTACAACACTGAGGCGTTCGCCGTTTAATTACTCCGGGAAGGGAGATACTTCGACAGAAACCAGGCCCAGAAAATTAATTTGGAGGATTGAAGGAGAAACTAAACCTACGATGAGCACATAATTTGAATGAATCTATACAAACCCGCCTTGTATCGACAGTCTCACAATCAGCATGGAATCATTGCTCCCACAATACAGAGTTATGAGCTGGTAAAAGCAGCTATAGAGGCTCACAGATATGGAACATTACGCAATCATGCTCACATACTGTAATGTTTAGTGTGAATCAGAATTTTCACCCTCATACCTGTTTAAGTGAGAAGGACAACGATTCAACATTTATCCTCTTCAATTCTGTGATCCCATATGTGTCTCTGTCAAAAGTGCAGCTGCTGTATTCAAACCTGTAGATCTTCAGGTCTATTGCAAATTCTAGAGGAGATCCCAAGGTTTCCAAGGATCCCAAATATACCCAACTGAATAACCAGGAAATGCATATAAAATGATGCACAAGTTCCAGACATTTTCAATTTGATTTAGTTCAGTGGCCATAAAAACACGGGTTGGACTTGTTCTCTCAATATAGACGTGATGCAGCACCAGTGAAGCTTTGCACCCAGCAGATACAGAATATGTAGGGGAGACAGGGGTCCGATGAGCCATATCGCTCTTTTGCGATCAATCGATGACAGAGCAAATCGATGACAGAGCAAAATATTTGACCATTGACTGATGAGCCATGGGGATAAATGAGCCATATCACTATTTTGCCTATTTTAAACACCTTTGGCATCCATTGATCGCAAGTGATATGGCTCATTGGTTCCCATGGCTCATCGAACCCCAGTCTCCCCTACACTACAGGCCAAAAGTTTGGGGCCACCCTCAGATTCTTTTAAAAATCACACATCAACTGTTCTTTCCTTATTTTTGCACAGTAAATGACTTCAGTGGATAAAATATAGGAAGCCAATAGGTTTTGGGTGAATTCCAGACCTCAGTCCACATTTTAAAGCTGTCTTAACTGATTGATCACTGGCCACAGTGTTTTATAATTGAGTTCCAATGCCTTTGTGTTACACGATTTCATGTCACTAGGACGTGAACAATTTTATGTAACAAGAAGGCATGCTGCACAGCTGCCTTCCCCAAAGCCAAGGGGTCACATTGCATTTGGTGCACCATTAAAAATCAGAGGTTGACCCCAAACGTTTGGCCTGTAGTGTATGTGACATTGTGCTACAATATGAAAAAAAATATTTTTTTCTAAGTCTCAACATACCTAAGGGGAAATTGACAGGAAAATCAGAGTTCAAGGGGTGATGTCATTGTAAAATTTGATGCGAATGAGACACTTTAGAGTTTTCCAGTAGTGGGATTTAGATTAAAAAAATATAAAAAAGTCAGTGCCTGCCGATCAACAGACTCTAATCCAGAAAATAGCAAGAGGCTCAGGTGAAAAATATTAAAAGGAGGATATTTGTGTTTCACCGTGAAGTGGAGGTAACGCCAGCACACTGGTCCCATATAGGGCTTTTCCACTGGCATCTACTCGGCTCTACGCGACTCGACTCCACTCGGTTTTTAGGGTTTTCCATTAGGTGATAATACCTGATACCAGGCACTTTTTTAGTACCTACTCAGCCGGGGTTCCAAGTGAGGTGAGTCGAGCCGAAAATGTGACGTCAACAGACTGCAGGCCACTGATTGGCCAGGGAGTGATGCTTGCTATGATGACCCCACCCACGTTGAGGTGGTACTCATTTATAATGGAAAACGACCGAAACCGAGTAGAGGCGAGTAGTGCTAAAACTGTGTAATGGAAAAGCAGCTTTAGACTCCTAAGGAAACTGCTGAAAGGGACACGGAGGCAGGTCATGGCAGTCACAATATTTGACTATGAGGTCTTTTCAGCTCAACAGCATGTGCACAAGGCATCGAAATGAAGCGAGAGGGATAAGATTTAAAACTGAGCGAGAACCATCTTCCATGCTTTTCAGAGGAGCATAATGCGTCCCTGAGGAGCAACTAGTTCAGCGGACAATTTTTAAAAAACATTTTCTATTCAGCTCTTTATGGAATAGAATAATTTTCCCATGGTGAAGTCAGAGTATTGAACGTATTTCAAAAGATAAATTTTTGGCACCAGTCATCTGATAAGCTGCAATGTCGCCAACGGCTGCGGGGGTTTGCAAGGCCCAGGGGTCATGTCATGTAATGTTCTGGCCCCAGAGTTTTGCATCATGCCAGGTGCAGTACGGGAGGTTGGAGGAGGTTACACCTGCTTTGAGGTTAAGCAGCTGCTTTATGGCCTTTTAGCGCGGGAGAATGAGCCCGCCATCCCACATTATCGCAGAGAATTCGAGGACAACTTCTGTCAAACAACAGCAAAACCGACCCACAGCTACAACCCTGCCCGCAAATTTGACGGAACAAAAGCGAAAAATTATTATTTTGGGATGCTAAATTTAGCCGATTGATGGCTCAAGCAGAGCCGTGCCGAAAGCACGGTTGCAAAGTGCCATTACTATGCTTGTTGCCAGGACAACAATGCGCATTGTGACCTCACTGCTTAAATACACCATTAGCAGCTCCTGAGCGTAGGTGAAAGGGTGATGGAGAGAGCTTTCGTTTCAAATAAATACAGCTGGCAAGAGAGTGAACACGTATGACCATTCGCTCCTCTCAATGATTTCCCGCATAGCCAGGGTTTTATTGTGGGTAGAGATCTTTGAGGCGGACATCTCTGTTAAACAGCAGCATTACAGCCATTCAGAGCTGTGTAGATGTCAGCAGTGCTCCAGCAACAGCAACCAAAGAGGAACAAAAATCAACATTAGCTGCATGCAGGGCAAGGTCAAATATCGGTCCGAGTGCACCATATTCGAACAGATAATCTAGATTTACACCCCAGCATGTCAAATACGGTAAAACCAAACGATAATTTGCAATGCAACACAAATTTGGATGTAGTGAGATCGTCCTTCTGCGCTCTTTCTCTCATCTTTATTAGTTTCAAATTTTTTAATGTGTTCTTCATTTCTAATCATGGCAAAAGTTTATATGATACACTCTGAATCACTCCTTTAACATGGTGGAGAGTTGAACAGAATCACGGTATTGTACTGTAAACCAAAAGCAGCGTCATTTCTCAAAAAGGTTAATGCATCATCACATCTGTCACATGCACATTCAGTTCATAAAAAATATTTCCTGATAATTTCGGTTTCAGATGTTTTTGTAGAGGGCCGCCTGGTGGGCTTAAGCTATAAGGAAGCCACTAGCAGTGCAGTGACCACTGCAGTATAGGATCAAATTCCTCCGTGTCAGTGCTGACTGTGGGCAGCAGCCTTCAGAGAGCACTGCATAATGGGACTTGTGCTGCTAAGGGATATGGGAGGGGTGCAGACGGTTTGGGTGAGCATAGTATATTGCTGAAGCACCTCTTGCTGGCAAGCCGGGTGCCACATTCCATGCAGACATGCGTTCGCGTTTCCTCCGCCCTCGTTCTGTGCATGTTTGAAGCCGCAAGTGAAAAGCAGCAGTGACTGTTAGCCGTGTGTTTCGGAAAAGAACCGCTAACTGTCTGCGCTCTCCCAAGATGGTTGCATGAGTCCCATACAAACATGCTTTTGCATTGTTTGTTGCATGGATATTCAAGATCCGGGTGGGGTTGGAGATACCAAAGTAGTTAAATAAAAAATAATTTAAAAAAAAAACAGAACGTTTATTGAGGGGACACAGTGTGTGAGTGTGACTGCAGATTGGGGGGTTACGCTAATATAATTGTAGCATCTCCCCCATACCCCCAGTAAACTGTACTGGTTTATTAGATTAAACTTCAGCCTCATCGTGTTTTTCTTTTTCAAAGTCGAATGGAGGAGGAAAATTTCTCTCACGTGCGGCCTGGGCGTATTTTCAGCTCATCCTGTGGGTGTAATATTGAGCAAAAACATTTGTACTCTCTTCATGTGGTGACTGAAACTTTGGCTGGAACAGAGCCTTTTAATTTTCATTAACTTCGACATGGCAAATACACAACAGAGCTTCAAGCCAAGAGTATAAACTAAGTTTCAGAAATAACACGCCGTCAGTTTTTCCCCCAGTGTACAAACAGCTGCCATAGAGGAAGCGGTGCAAACTGTAGTCGCTCACTCAAAGACGCTAAGCAGGGATGCTAAGTGGGAATATTCGGTGAAACACGAACACATTTCCTGCCATTGGTTGAGTGGGTTCGTGCTTGTCTACTGTCCAGTCAGTGGACCCTCAGACCTAAGGCTGGATTTACGTTGGGTGTGGAGAGACTGTGTTGTGTTTGTAAAGCACAGTTCGCCTCTGTTAGAGAACGGTACCCTTAGCATAGCCACCATTGTCCATGAAGAATAAACACAGCCAGCAGGAGACTTTTGCCCTGAAGTCAAATTTCCCAGGCCTGGTGTGCTGCTTTCACAGAAATTCAGTAGATATGCACTCAGATCACCATAGAGGCACAGCCCTTTGTTATAAATTTGATAAGAAACATAAAATCATGTGCTTATTGCTGTATGCTTGTGAATAGTCTGGACACGCAAGAATCTAAAAGTAATAAAGTCATGATAGAGATTTAAAAAGGACTGCGTGTTAACATCGGTGTTCATTAAATGTTTGGGCCGTTATTTTTCAGCACACAGCTTAAATAAAAGGAGGTACAATATGTCTTCTGGGCATCATAAAAAGTCAACCAATCACAAGCCACAACACGGTACAAACAAACATTAAAACAAAAGAAAAGGTACAAACAAACATTACACAAAAGTTTATTGAGAAAGACAAGACATAAAAACTAATTCTAAATACAAAAGCACCATCCATCTTTTATTTAAACTACAGCCAGCAAGAGTAAAGTTGCCAATGGCAAACGGGTAATAATACTTTAAAAATACAAATAGCTGTCATTAACCCTTCAAACTTTGACTTATCACTTCAAGTTGAAATGTATTGATTTGAAACTTTATCAAATATTGTGGTATTGGGTATCATTTAAAACGTTATGCAACACTCTCTGAAATGATCCAACACTTTTCACCCGGAAATGATAATGGAATAAAGTAATCATGGATGTAAAACAGGCTTTTAGCAACACCCAATATCACCCGTGAACAGCACTGCGAATCGGGCCGAGAGCTTAGAGGTACTTGTGGGATCATTTCGTTGGTGACTTCACGAAGCGACATATCTCTGCTTTTACCAATTCTGAGAAATTCAACTTGAAAATTATGGAAAATTTCCAGTCCCCTGGTAGAGGCTCAATCTATTGAAAGGGCATGATTCTTTAAATCTGAACAGCTCCACACATGAAGACAACTGGGCAAACAGCAGCATCTGGTTCTCTGACCTAATTATCCGATAAATTTCATGAGAAGGAAATGCGTTACTTTGTGCAATAGTGGATCGGTACTGATATGAGATACGCCTGTAATACGCCAGTTTGTGAAATAGTAAAATGTTGAGAACTGCCAAGGCTTTTAATGAAATAAGAGGGTAACAACAGGGTAACTTCATCGCTCAGTTGGTACCGCCAGCACAATAAACATATAATCTATAAAACACAACACAAGATTGTCATACAGTATCCTGCAGTGACCGTTTATTTCGTGGACTGTTTAAACGTGACCTTATAACAGTGTTTCATTTTCTGTTAACCCCACCAGCGTATTAACATTTCATGGTTCCTGCTGAAGCCCTTCCTTGAAATCCAGAGCAACAGTTCTGATCAAAAATATTACCCCCAAGGGTAACCGAAGGGTGAGGGAAGGGGTATTGTTTCCGGTTTAGTTTGTTTCTGTGTTCGTGCGTTTGTTTGTTAACACTCTAGCAGCAAAACTAATGGCCAGATTCACCCCAAATTCGGTATAGGGTTGCCACTGACCCAGAATAGATCCCTATTGAATTTTGCGCAAGTAGGTGAAAGTATGTGTGAGGGGCGGAGTTTGTTGTGCCTGGTACCACTTGTTTGGGAATAGTTTAGAGTCCCTCCAGTGTGGGATGAGTAACCATTCCAAAATGCATTTGCCATGTACTGGTGCAGAAGTTTATCTCTCTTGAAAATCCCATAAGAAACTAGAAACCACTACTAATGAAGCAACAACCAAACTAGGCCAGCTATTGAATCTCAGTCATATGCAAGATACTTTTCAATGTGGCAGGCCACAATTTAGCAATGTGGTCAGGGTTCTTGATCAGTGCCGTAGGACCATTGCAGAAGCTCAGCAAATTGTTATACTTCCCCTATTGGGAAAGAATTGGGGGAAGAAATGGGTCTTATAAATGAGATATCTGGTTGTGCACCATCAATCCCAGAGGGAAATTATATTTTTAAAAGTGTTTACCCGAGGCAAAGCTTCTACACTGAGTAAACAATGGAAAAGACAACAAAACTTATAAATTTAAATAATTATACTAATAGCGTTCTTGCAGCCTCATGCCTCATATGGCCGTATTGGGCCCATGATAACTTTCAACACAAGACGGCCCCATACTGTTGCATGGGAGCGAAGATACAGCCGTGGCATGAAGCACTAATGGGAAAGAAGTTTCATGGTTAAAAAAAAAAAAAAAAAACTTTGGGGTGACTGATTATGCAGTAGGCTAGGCCTATTGGAATTTTCTAAATAAAACATGCTCTGACCTGCTTTTCTTTTAAATAGGATTGGAAGTTCATCTTGATTACAAATGAGCAAATTACACACAACAATGAACCATCTCACTTCTCTAGACTTGTGGTTTTGCTAAATCTGTGGGCGAAGCGTTGATGCATGAGATGCATGTACTACAAGAATGTAGATTCTGAAGACAGACTCAAGTCATAAAACCTATATGTAGCAGGCTAGAGTTCACCCAGTCACTGAGGTCACCGAGGTAATAATAATATATAATAATAATTAATTTTATTTATATAGCACCTTTCCAGCAATACAGCACAAAGTGCTTCACTTTGGTACCTGGCTAACATATTGCGGCTGTGCAATGAAGATATCAATGACAGGTTAAACGCATTTAACTGAGGAAAAGGGAGATATCTCACTTTGTGAAATAAAGGATTTTATATTATTGACATACGTCAAATTGTGATGTTTCATAAAATGGGAATGAGGTTAGATATGGAATCGAAACCTAGACTAAACAAATATGATGCCCATATCTCAAAACCCAAAAAAAAAAGTACATATGTCACTTTGTGAAATCACCGACGAATTGTGACATACAGGCTATCGTATGTGTATTGTACATTGCAAGAAATGTTGAAATCTGCTAAAAATGTTAGACTTTTCGATTGACTTGGAAATCAAAGCTGAGGGGGTGATTCCAGTGCAAAAGCAACAACTAGCGACAGTGATGATGATGATGATGATGATGATGATGACGATGGAGAGGTAGGAGAGATGGAAAATGAGGAAGAAATCGGCGATGATATGGATGCAGCTGAACGCTAATAACTACCAAAAGCGTAATAATAATAACTACCAGCACGAACCAGAGCCTCAGGCACGGGCGAGTGAGCAGCCAGCAAGCTCTGGGGTGCGTTTGATGGAATTATTGCCTGTACATGGTCGAACTAGCAATGGTAGTTGCTAATGTAGTTGGTGTCTACGCTTTAGGGAAACCTGCCCCTGAGCGAGGGTGAGGGGAACCCGAATATGTTCAAGCTAAGAATTTTAATACCTAGCGCCCAGTGTTCTCCACTACAATTTTCAATGACCGGGCGGTAGGTGGCGCATTGTATTTTGTTGGGAGGGGGGGAGGGGGTATACGTTTAATTTAGTTGATAAGCACAAGCTGAAAGGGAGTTCAAAATGCCTCTTTTATTGTCTTCCTGTTCGAGTGACTGTCCAGAAAGTGTTTTATTCATCATCTCCATGACATTAGCTCTCAGTACGTGTACAATTTGTCCATTATTTGATTTCTCAACACATTTGTTCTTTAAGTAGGTTCAAAGTCAGACAAAGCTTTTTTTTCATATTGTAGGACAATGTCAGATTAATACTCTATCTGCTGGTTGCAGCGCTTCACTGGAGGGTCATCACACATGCATTGCAAGAAATGTTTAAACACAAGACGCCATGCTTTATGGTCGCAGCATTACATCAAACGGAAAGTATCTAGATCTTGTACATTATTTTATACACATTTCCCGGTAATTCAGCAGGGCATATTTGGGATCCGTGGAAATCTTTGAGATCTCCATTAGGATTTAAAACGGGCCTGAAGTTCCAAAGTTTGAGTACAGCAGCTGCATTTGATGGACCCATATATGGGTCCATAGGTTTTATGGGTTAACTGAAGCTTCATTCACAATGTTGGGCAAAGAATCCTTTCACACGTTTCTGAGGGGAGTTTAGGAGCTGCGCCCATAGATTCGCAGGTGGCTTGCTTTTAAACGCTTCCACTATACCGGTGCATGTACACTGGTGCGGCAGCCACCTCCTACGCCACCCATTCTTTTTCTGTGGAGAGTTTCAAGCCCGTGCAACGACGTGCTGAACCGTCTAAATGCACCGTGTTTGAAAATCGGTGAGCAGAACGCTTCTAATGCTCTTTAATGACGCGATACATCCGTCGTAAATTCAGCCTGCCCAATTTCCGAGAAAATGCGCAAGATTTGACATAATTAGTATCATTTCGGGATGGTAAATTTAGTCGAGTGATGTCTCAAACATGGCTGATATGAGCACACATTGGCAAAGTGCTGTTACTATGCTTGTTGCCAGGACAACGAAGCGCATAGTGACCTTAAACTAACAATTTTTTTTCCCCAGCAAAAACTGGAAAGAGTGCAAAAAGTACAACCATTACCTGATCATCAGCAGCAGATGAAAATTCTAAAATTATAATAATGTACTCATAAGATGCTGATCACCATTTATATTCTGAACCATTTTGAACCATATTCTGAGACAGGAGAATCAAAGATAGCCACAACGCTGCAAGAACGTTTTGTGAAACACAGTGTAAAAGAAATGTGGCAAACTGAATGCATCTCGACGTTCAGCAGTTTGTACAAGTGTACACTCAGGAGTCTGCAGAGATCAAAGCTGCATTTCTTCATCCTTTCAACTGTGAACAAGACATCTGCTCTCCTAAGTCCTTTGAATCCTAATCTCACTATGTGGCGACATTTCCCATGGAGGCCATTTTGTTTCATTTATTTCCCACCACATAAAGGGCCTTGGTAGAGCTCTATTGCCTTGGGAAGTGCAGACGTCTTAATTATATAACCAACCTCATCTCCCCTCAAGCGTAGCAAAGCAATACACATACACACACAATTATTTGTTGTTCTCCTCAGGCCACCCGCAGTACTATTAGAGAGCCTGTGATTATTTCACAACCTACAGTTTTTAATTCCTCTACCACCTAGGCTGTTCATAACCAAACAGCACCACGAGTCTGACCTGGCTGTTCATAACCTAACAGCACCACGAGTCTGACCTGGCTGTTCATAACCTAATAGCACCACAAGTCTGACCAGGCTGTTCATAACCTAACAGCACCACGAGTCTGACCAGACTGTTCATAACCTAACAGCACCACAAGTCTGACCAGGCTGTTCATAACCTAACAGCACCACGAGTCTGACCAGGCTGTTCAAAACCTAATTGCACCACGAGTCTGACAGAGCTGTTCATAACCTAACAGCACCACGAGTCTGACCAGGCTGTTCATAACCAAACAGCACCACGAGTCTGACCAGGCTGTTCAAAACCTAATTGCACCACGAGTCTGACCAGGCTGTTCATAACCAAACAGCACCACGAGTCTGACCAGGCTGTTCATAACCTAACAGCACCACGAGTCTGACCAGGCTGTTCATAACCTAACAGCACCACGAGTCTGACCAGGCTGTACATAACCTAACAGCACCACGAGTCTGACCAGGCTGTTCATAACCTAACAGCACCACGAGTCTGACCAGGCTGTTCATAACCTAACAGCACCACGAGTCTGACAAGGCTGTTCATAACCTAACAGCACCACGAGTCTGACCAGGCTGTTCAAAACCTAATTGCACCACGAGTCTGACCAGGCTG
Organism: Gymnothorax reevesii; assembly: GCA_029721435.1. Classification (NCBI taxonomy): domain Eukaryota; kingdom Metazoa; phylum Chordata; class Actinopteri; order Anguilliformes; family Muraenidae; genus Gymnothorax; species Gymnothorax reevesii. The sequence continues at coordinate 132,101,252 of CM056577.1, read as the reverse complement.
TTCATAACCAAACAGCACCACGAGTCTGACCAGGCTGTTCATAACCTAACAGCACCACGAGTCTGACCAGGCTGTTCATAACCTAACAGCACCACGAGTCTGACCAGGCTGTTCATAACCTAACAGCACCACGAGTCTGACCAGGCTGTTCATAACCTAACAGCACCACGAGTCTGACCAGGCTGTTCATAACCTAACTGCACCACTAGTCTGACCAGGCTGTTCAAAACCTAACAGCACCACGAGTCTGACCAGGCTGTTCATAACCTAACTGCACCACGAGTCTGACCAGGCTGTTCATAACCTAACAGCACCACGAGTCTGACCAGGCTGTTCAAAACCTAATTGCACCACGAGTCTGACCAGGCTGTTCATAACCAAACAGCACCACGAGTCTGACCAGGCTGTTCATAACCTAACAGCACCACAAGTCTGACCAGGCTGTTCATAACCTAACAGCACCACAAGTGTGACCAGGCTATTCATAACCAAAAAGCACCACGAGTCTGACCAGGCTGTTCATAACCTAACAGCACCACGAGTCTGACCAGGCTGTTCAAAACCTAATTGCACCACGAGTCTGACCAGGCTGTTCATAACCAAACAGCACCACGAGTCTGACCAGGCTGTTCATAACCTAACAGCACCACAAGTCTGACCAGGCTGTTCATAACCTAACAGCACTACAAGTCTGACCAGGCTGTTCATAACCTAACAGCACCACAAGTCTGACCAGGCTATTCATAACCAAAAAGCACCACGAGTCTGACAGGGCTGTTCATAACCTAACAGCACCACAAGTCTGACCAGGCTGTTCATAACCTAACAGCACCACGAGTCTGACCAGGCTGTTCATAACCTAACAGCACCACGAGTCTGACAGGGCTGTTCATAACCTAACAGCACCACGAGTCTGACCGGGCTGTTCATAACCTAACAGCACCACGAGTCTGACAGGGCTGTTCATAACCTAACAGCACCACAAGTCTGGCCAGGCTGTTCATAACCTAACTGCACCACAAGTCTGACCAGACTGTTCATAATATTACAGCATCACGAGTCTGACCAGGCTGTTCATAACCTAACAGCACCACGAGTCTGACCAGGTTGTTCATAACCTAACAGGACCACAAGTCTGACCTGGCTGTTCATAACCTAACAGCACCGCGAGTCTGACCAGGCTATTCATAAAAAAATTTTTTTTGATCAGATTTTTGCGAAGAAAGCTAAGAGGAATTTTCGGTGGAAAGGCAGCATTACAGCGCTATGAGCCTGATCAGGTTGCAAATGACCTAATAGCACTATGAGCCTGACGAGGCAGCCCATAAGCTTACAGCACTATGATTCTGACCAGGCTGTTAATAATCTTACAGCAAAAAGCCTGCTCAAGCTGCTCATAACCTTACAGCAGTATGAGCCTGACCAGACTGCTTAAAACCTTACAGCACTCTGAGCCTGACAAGGCTGCTCATAACCTTACAGCACTATGTGCCTGACCAGGCTGCTCATAACCTTACAGCACTATGTGCCTGACCAGGCTGCTCATACCCTTACAGCACTATGTGCCTGACCAGGCTGCTCATAACCCCACAGCACTATGAGCCTGACCAGGCTGCTCATAACCTTATAGCACTATGTGCCTGACCAGGCTGCTCATTACCTAACCGCACTATGTGCCTGAGCAGACTGCTCATAACCTTATAGCACTATGTGCCTGGCCAGGCTGCTCATGACTGTACAGCACTATGAGTCTGACCAGGCTGCTCATAACCTTACAGCACTATGAGCCTGACCAGACTGCTTAAAACCTTACAGCACTATGAGCCTGACCAGGCTGCTCATAACCTTACAGCACTATGAGCCTGACCAGGCTGCTCACAAACTTACAGCACTATGAGCCTGACCAGGCTGCTCATAACCTGACAGCACTATGAGCCTGACCAGGCTGCTCATAACCTTAAAGCACTATGAGCCTGACCAGGCTGCTCATAACCTTACAGTAGTATGAGCCTGACCAGACTGCTTAAAACCTTACAGCACTCTGAGCCTGACCAGGCTGCTCATAACCTTACAGCACTATGTGCCTGACCAGGCTGCTCATTACCTTAAAGCACTATGTGCCTGACCAGGCTGCTCATAACCCCACAGCACTATGAGCCTGACCAGGCTGCTCATAACCTTATAGCACTATGTGCCTGACAAGGCTGCTCATTACCTAACCGCACTATGTGCCTGACCAGACTGCTCATAACCTAATAGCACTATGAGCCTGACCAGGCTGCTCATAACCCCACAACACTATAAGCCTGACCAGGCTGCTCATAACCTTTTAGAACTATGTGCCTGACCAGGCTGCTCATAACCTTACGGCAATATGTGCCTGACCAGGCTGCTCATAACCTTATAGCACTATGTGCCTGACCAGGCTGCTCATAACCTAACCGCACTATGTGCCTGACCAGGCTGCTCATAACCTTACAGCACTATGTGCCTGGCCAGGCTGCTCATAACCTAACCCCACTAAGTGCCTGACCAGGCTGCTCATAACCTTATAGCACTATGTGCCTGGCCAGGCTGCTCATAACCTTACAGCACTATGAGTCTGACCAGGCTGCTCATAACCCGAAAGCACTATGAGCCTGACCAGGCTGCTCATAACCTTTTAGCACTATGTGCCTGACCAGGCTGCTCATAACCTTATAGCACTATGTGCCTGACCAGGCTGCTCATAACCTTACGGCAATATGTGCCTGACCAGGCTGCTCATAACCTCACAGCACTATGAGCCTGACCAGACTGCTTAAAACCTTACAGCACTATGAGCCTGACCAGGCTGCTCATAACCTTACAGCACTATGAGCCTGACCAGGCTGCTCATAAACTTACAGCACTATGAGCCTGACCAGGCTGCTCATAACCTGACAGCACTATGAGCCTGACCAGGCTGCTCATAACCTTACAGCACTATGAGCCTGACCAGGCTGCTCATAACCTTACAGCAGTATGAGCCTGACCAGACTGCTTAAAACCTTACAGCACTCTGAGCCTGACCAGGCTGCTCATAACCTTACAGCACTATGTGCCTGACCAGGCTGCTCATAACCTTACAGCACTATGTGCCTGACCAGGCTGCTCATAACCTTATAGCACTATGTGCCTGACCAGGCTGCTCATAACCTAACCGCACTATGTGCCTGGCCAGGCTGCTCATAACCTTACAGCACTATGAGTCTGACCAGGCAGCTCATAACCCGACAGCACTATGAGCCTGACCAGGCTGCTCATAACCTTACAGCACTATGTGCCTGACCAGGCTGCTCATAACCTTACAGCACTATGTGCCTAACCAGGCTGCTCATAACCTTAACGCACTATGAGTCTGACCAGGCTGCTCATAACCTTACAGCACTATGTGCCTGACCAGGCTGCTCATAACCTTACATCACTATGTGCCTAACCAGGCTGCTCATAACCTTACAGCACTATGTGCCTAACCAGGCTGCTCATACCCTTACAGCACTATGAGTCTGACCAGGCAGCTCATAACCCGACAGCACTATGAGCCTGACCGGGCTGCTCATAACCCCACAGCACTATGAGCCTGACCAGGCTGCTCATAACCTTATAGCACTATGTGCCTGACCAGGCTGCTCATAACCTTATGGCAATATGTGCCTGACCAGGCTGCTCATAACCTTACAGCACGATGTGCCTGACCAGGCTGCTCATAACCTAACCGCACTATGTGCCTGACCAGGCTGCTCATAACCTTACAGCACTATGTGCCTGGCCAGGCTGCTCATAACCTAACCGCACTAAGTGCCTGACCAGGCTGCTCATAACCTTATAGCACTATGTGCCTGGCCAGGCTGCTCATAACCTTACAGCACTATGAGTCTGACCAGGCTGCTCATAACCTTACAGCACTATGTGCCTGACGAGGCTGCTCATAACCTTATAGCACTATGTGCCTGACCAGGCTGCTCATAACCTTACAGCGCTATGAGCCTGACCAGGCTGCTCATAAACTTACAGCACTATGAGCCTGACCAGGCTGCTCATAACCTGACAGCACTATGAGCCTGACCAGGCTGCTCATAACCTTACAGCACTATGAGCCTGACCAGGCTGCTCATAACCTTATAGCACTATGAGCCTGACCAGGCTGCTCATAACCTGATAACACTATGTGCCCGACCAGGCTGCTCATAACCTCACAACACAATGAGTCTGACCAGGCTGCTCATAACCTTATAGCACTATGTGCCTGACCAGGCTGCTCATAACCTTACAGCACTATGTGCCTGACCAGGCTGCTCATAACCTTACAGCACTATGTGCCTAACCAGGCTGCTCATACCCTTACAGCACTATGAGTCTGACCAGGCTGCTCATAACCTTACAGCACTATGGGCCTGACCAGGCTGCTCATAACCTTACAGCACTACGGGCCTGACCAGGCTGCTCATAACCTTACAGCACTATGTGCCTGACCAGGCTGCTCATAACCTTACAGCACTATGTGCCTAACCAGGCTGCTCATAACCTTACAGCACTATGAGTCTGACCAGGCTGCTCATAACCTTACAGCACTATGAGTCTGACCAGTCTGCTCATAACCTTACAGCACTATGTGCCTGACCAGGCTGCTCATAACCTTACAGCACTACGGGCCTGACCAGGCTGCTCATAACCTTACAGCACTATGTGCCTGACCAGGCTGCTCATAACCTTACAGCACTATGAGCCTGACCAGGCTGCTCATAACCTTATAGCACTATGAGCCTGACCAGGCTGCTCATAACCTGATAACACTATGTGCCCGACCAGGCTGCTCATAACCTCACAACACAATGAGTCTGACCAGGCTGCTCATAACCTTATAGCACTATGTGCCTGACCAGGCTGCTCATAACCTTACAGCACTATGTGCCTAACCAGGCTGCTCATAACCTTACAGCACTACGTGCCTAACCAGGCTGCTCATACCCTTACAGCACTATGAGTCTGACCAGGCTGCTCATAACCTTACAGCACTATGGGCCTGACCAGGCTGCTCATAACCTTACAGCACTACGGGCCTGACCAGGCTGCTCATAACCTTACAGCACTATGTGCCTGACCAGGCTGCTCATAACCTTACAGCACTATGTGCCTAACCAGGCTGCTCATAACCTTACAGCACTATGAGTCTGACCAGGCTGCTCATAACCTTACAGCACTATGAGTCTGACCAGGCTGCTCATAACCTTACAGCACTATGTGCCTGACCAGGCTGCTCATAACCTTACAGCACTATGTGCCTGACCAGGCTGCTCATAACCTTACAGCACTATGTGCCTAACCAGGCTGCTCATAACCTTACAGCACTATGAGCCTGACCAGACTGCTCATAACCTAACAGCACTATGAGTCTGACCAGGCTGCTCATAACCTTACAGCACTATGAGCCTGACCAGACTGCTCATAACCTAACAGCACTATGAGTCTGACCAGGCTGTCCATAACCTCACAGCACTGTGATTCTGACCAGGATGATGTTGGAAAGGTCTGTCCAACATGGTGGAGCTAAAACCAATAGTCAATTAATGCTTCAGGCAAATCTGAATATTTTCTTGGCAGAGTTGTGACTGAGTGTGGTGTTTGGCCAAGGACTGAACTACAGTGAAACAGTAAGACCATGATGTCACCCTGCAACATTCCAATGAAACATACAGTATCACCCTAACTCAGGACATACAGCTTGCACCAATGGTAACCCTATATCCCTTCCCCAACCACATAGCAGTTCTCACAGCGAATCTGGCAGCCTGCTGCATTCCGGTTGAAACAGGTTGATAGATCCATGTCATGGTCTGCGTATAATTCTTTCATTGACCTCCTAAACGCAGAAAGAACATTTTGGCCCAGGGCCATATTTAAGGAGAAGATGAAGTCATCGGTAAAGTCCACTTAAGAGGCAAAAATAAGGAACACAAGCACGTTGACACACACTCACAAATGTACGCACATGCATTCACACACAAACACACACACCGATACGGGCAAACTTTTTTAGAGAGGTCCATAAAAACTTGACCAGGGCTACAGGTATAAATGGCTGTAATCCCAAAACTCCTTGTGGATGATCATTCCCTTTTATGGAAACTGGCAGCTGCTTCAGTGCTGTGAGGATATTATGTACATCAAGATGGAGGGAACCATGCAGAAATTCCAGCCCTTACAAAAGGAGTCAATGGCAAAATATTTCGAGACCTTACCGTTTTATACAAGCACACATACATCCACACACGCAAACACACACATACATACAAATACCACACACACACACCACACACATACATATGGAGATACACCAACATATGGAGATACACCACACACACAAACAAATATATACATACAAACACACAGATACACCACACACAGACACATATACACAAACGCCTTCACACACACACACACACACACACACACAAACACAGGCACAAACACACATGCACACACGCATACAAATACACAACACACATGCACACAATGCACGTAATCACCCATACACACATACACACTCACACAGGAACACATAGATACACACACACACAACGCATGCACGCAAGCACGCACACATACACACACACACACACACACACACACACACACATACACGCACACAGCACACACACAGACACACACACAACCAGAGAAACACTAACAGAGCAGGAAAAGATCTCACCCACTGCACCAGCAGAGGAGTCACATTAACAAAGCAGGGACAGGTCTCATCCACCGCACCAGCAGAGGAGTCACAGTCACAGAGTAGGGTCAGGTCTAACCCACTGCACTAGCAGAATAGTCACATTAACAGAGCAGGGTAAGGTCTCACCCACTGCACTAGCAGAGGAGTCACATTAACGGTGTAGGAAGAGGTCTCACCCACTGCACCAGTGGAGGAGTTACATTAACTGAGCAGGGTCAGGTTTCATCCACTGCATCAGCAGAGGAGTCACATTAACAGAGTAGGATCAGTTCTCACCCACTGCACCAGCAGAAGAGTCACATAAACAGAACAGGAACAGGTCTCACCCACTGCAACGGCAGAAGAGTCACATTAACAGAGCAGGGACACGTCTCACCCACTGCACCAGCAGAGGAGTCACATAAACAGGACAGGCACAGGTCTCATCCACCGCACCAGCAGAGGAGTCACATAAACAGAGCAGGGACAGCTCTCACCCACTGCACCAGCAAGAGTCACATTAACAGAGCAGGTTCGGGGCTCACCCACTGCACCCGCAGAAGAGTCACATAAACAGGACAGGCACAGGTCTCATCCACCGCACCAGCAGAGGAGTCACATAAACAGAGCAGGGACAGGTCTTACCCACTGCACCAGCAGAGGAGTCACATAAACAGAGCAGGGACAGCTCTCACCCACTGCACCAGCAGAGGAGTCACATAAACAGGACAGGCACAGGTCTCATCCACCGCACTAGCAGAGGAGTCTCAGAGCAGGTTCAGGTCTTACCCACTGCACTAGCAGAACAGTCATATTAACAGAGCAGGGACAGGTCTCACCCACTGCACCAGCAGAGGAGTCACATTAACAGAGCAGGATCTGGTCTCACACACTGCACCAGCAGAGGAGTCACGTTAATAGAGCAGGAACAAGCCTCACTCACTACACCAGCAGAGGAGTCACATTAACAGTGCAGGGACAGGTCTCACCCACTGCACCAGCAGAAGAGTGACATAAACAGAGCAGGAACAGGTCTCACCCACTGCAACGGCAGAAGAGTCACATTAACAGATCAGGGTCAGGTTTCATCCACCGCAACAGCAGAGGAGTCACATAAACAGAGCAGGAAAAGGGCTCACCCACTGCAATGGCAGAGGAGTCACATTAACAGATCAGGGTCCGGTTTCGTCCACTGCATCGGGAGAGGAGTCACATTAACTGAGTAGGATCAGTTCTTACTCACTGCACTAGCAGAGGAGTCACATTAACAGAGCAGGATCAGGTCTCAACCACTGCACCAGCAAAGGAGTCACATTAACAGAGCAGGATCAGGTCTCACCCAATACACCAGCAAAGGAGTCACATTAACACAGCAGGATCAAGTCTTACCCAATACACCAGTAGAGGAGTCACATTAACAGAGCAGGATCAGGTCTCAACCACTGCACTAGCAGGAGAGATTCATTGACAGAGTGGGGACAGGTCTCACCCACTGCACCAGCAAGAGTCACATTAACAGAGCAGGAACAAGTTTCACCCACTACACCAGCAGAGGAGTCAAATTAACAGAGCAGGAACAGCCCTCATCCACTGCACTAGCAGGAGAGATTCATTAACAGAGCAAGATCAGGTCACCCCACTGCACCAACAGACAAGTCACAGTTACAGTGCAGGATCAGGTCTCACCCACTGCACCAGCAGGAGAGTCACAATAACAGAGCAGGGTCAGGCCTCACCCACTGCACCAGAAGAGGAGTCACATTAACAGAGCAGGATCAGGCCTCACCCACTGCACCAGCAGAGGAGTCACATTAACAGAGCGGGGACAAGTCTCACCCACTGTACCAGCAGAGGAGTCACATTAACAAAGCGGGGACAGGTCTCACCCGCTGCACCAGCAAGAGTCACATTAACAGAGCAGGTTCAGGGCTCACCCACTGCACCAGCAGAAGAGTCACATTAACAGAGCAGGATCAGGCCTCACCCACTGCCCCAGCAGAAGAGTCACATTAACAGAGCAGGATCAGGCCTCACCCACTGCACCAGCAGAGGAGTCACATTAACAGAGCAGGATCAGGCCTCACACACTGCACCAGCAGAAAAGTCACATTAACAGAGCTGGATCAGGTCTCACCCACTGCACCAGCAGAGGACTCACATTGACAGAGCAGGATCAGGTCTCACCCACTACACCAACAGAGGAGTCACATTAATAGAGCAAGAACAGGTCTCACTCACTGCACTCACAGAGGAGTCTTATTAGCAGAGCAGGAACAAGTCTCACTCACTGCACAAGCAGAAGAGTCACATTCACAGAGCAGGGTCAGATCTCACCCACTACACCAGCAGAGGAGTCAAATTAACAGAGCAGGAACAAGCCTCACCCATTGCACTAGCAGGAGAGTCACATTAACAGAGCAAGATCAGGTCTTCCCCACTGCACCAACAGACGAGTCACAGTAACAGTGCAGGATCAGGTCTCACCCACTGCACCAGCAGGAGAGTCACATTAACAGAGCAGGATCAGGCCTCACCCACTGCACCAGCAGAGGAGTCACATTAACAGAGCGGGGACAGGTCTCACCCTCTGCACCAGCAAGAGTCGCATTAACAGGGCAGGAACAGGCCTCACCCACTGCACCAGCAGAGGAGTCACATGAATAGAGCAAGAACAGGTCTCATCCACTGCACTCACAGAGGAGTCACATTAACAGAGCAGGATCAGGCCTCACCCACTGCACCAGCAGAAGAGTCACATTAACACAGCAGGATCAGGCCTCACCCACTGCACCAGCAGAAGAGTCACATTAACAGAGCAGGATCAGGTCTCATCCACTGCACTCACAGAGGAGTTAAATTAACACAGCAGGATCAGGTCTCACCCACTGCACCAGCAGAGGAGTCACATTAACAGAGCAGGATCAGGCCTCACCCACTGCACCAGCAGAGGAGTCACATTAACAGAGCAGGATCAGGCCTCACCCACTGCACCAGCAGAAGAGTCACATTAAAACAGCAGGATCAGGTCTCACCCACTGCACCAGCAGAGGACTCGCATTAACAGAGCAGGATCAGGTCTCACCCACTGCACCAGCAGAGGAGTCACATGAATAGAGCAAGAACAGGTCTCATCCACTGCACTCACAGAGGAGTCTTATTAGCAGAGCAGGAACAAGTCCCATTCACTGCACAAGCAGAGGAGTCACATTCACAGAGCAGGGTCAGGTCTCACCCACTACACCAGCAGAGGAGTCAAATTAACAGAGCAGGAACAGGCCTCACCCACTGCACTAGCAGGATAGTCACATTAACAGAGCAAGATCAGGTCTTCCCCACTGCACCAACAGACTTGTCACAGTAACAGTGCAGGATCAGGTCTCACCCACTGCACCAGCAGGAGAGTCACATTAACAGAGCAGGATCAGGCCTCACCCACTGCACCAGCAGAGGAGTCACATTAACAGAGCAGGATCAGGCCTCACCCACTGCACCAGCAAGAGTCACATTAACAGAGCAGGGTCAGGTCTCACCCACTGCACCAGCAGAGGAGTCACATTAACAGAGCAGGGACAGGTCTCACCCACTGCACCAGCAGAAGAGTCACATTAACAGATCAGGGTCAGGCCTCACCCACTGCACCAGCAAGAGTCACATTAACAGAGCAGGATCAGGCCTCACCCACTGCACCAGCAGAGGAGTCACATTAACAGAGCGGGGACAGGTCTCACCCACTGCACCAGCAGAAGAGTCACATTAACAGAGCAGGATCAGGTCTTATCCGCTTAACCAGCAGAGGAGTCACATTAACAGAGCAGATTCAGCCACTCCTCTGGTGCATGACTCATGTCCTGGGGTGCAGGGCCATCCCCGGCCTCCATATCGCGCCCGTCCGCCAATTGAGCGCCACTGCCGCCGTCAGCAACATAGATCCTCCCCTGCTTTCGCGGCAAAACCGTAATTACCAGCCCACACAGAGAAGATAATATGAGTGGCCCTTTCGCCGGGCACTGTTCTGGGATCAGCGGCGAGATCAGGGGCTCTGCACCCTTCCTGAGTGCAGTATTCACTTCATATCACACCAACAGGCAAAATAAAGCTTGGAATCCACACCGAACTCCGAGAGCTCTCTCCGTCCTGCACTGAGGACCCCAATTCCACACTCCTGATGAATTACAGAAACATCTGCAGGGTAGATTTGTATCAGTCCTTCAACAGGAGGGGAATCTGAACATGCTGCAGTCAATCTGGGCTCATGTGCAATGAGCCAAAACAAATATGAATATGTTGTCCCAAACATTATGGAGCATATCCACAGAAAAAACATCAGGAGACATTGTGGAATTCCTGTGCCATGAGTATGCAGAATGCAGTAAAACTCGGGCATTAAACATGAGGAAATATTTCATCTATTTGTCATTGTTTCATCCAAAAAATTGGGTTTTTTTTTTTGTTGATTTTAGAATAATCTTTGTTTTGTTCGTGCTGTAACCCAAAGTGCATCACTGAGATGCATCTACTCAATTTAATTATGTTTCACTTTCGCTTTCTCTCTCCCTCTCTTTCATTCTATTCTAAATTCCATTTCTTTGTTTGGTTTCCATGGTAACAGTTCCAAGCAGCTTCCATTTGAACAACGGAGGATGTAGTTACAGTGCAGAGTCAGTCCAAGAAACACACACACACACATACACACACACATATGCACAAACATGCACGTTACGCACACACACACACACACACACACACGCACACAGCAACACGCACTGCACGCAGACACACAAGTCAGACACACTGCATACACAAGCAGGCAAGAACCCTTACACACACACACACACATACACACAGATATACACTACACATAAAGAAACGCACTCACTACACATAAACACATATGCACACAGACACTACACATACATAAATACTCACACTACACATACATACACATACATAAATGCTACATGCACACACACTTCACATACCTACAAAAATACATGTTCATTAGACTCGAACACATAAACATACACACACTAAAACACAGAAACACACACACTCACATACGCGCATGTAAACACACACAGACTCAGACAGAGAGAGTTTACAGTGAGAAGCACAAAGACAGTCACTGAGCATGTGCTAATGCCTCAGTCTATACTGTTAGCACAAACAGGGACATACAGTGCATATGAGCATCCGGTTCTTCAGTAACCATATTACCAACACACTGCATACAAACACACACACTTATGTACTCATACGGCACACTCACTCAGGCTCAAGCACACAAATGTGCAAAGATACAAACACAAACTGATTAATATGCGTGAATATAAAGAGGCACGTGTAAGCTCACTCAATCTTCAAATCTCCAAAGTAAACATATAAATATGCGTCCACACGGTGACACAAAAACACGGAAAACGTGCGCAAACACGCAAACACAAATGCCCTGAGCACTTACAATGTTTGGATGCATTTCAAGTGCTACAAGGCTCTTTCATTGGTTACCATATGTCAAATCAAAACTATCCACCATTATGCTCATGTGTATGAATGTGTTATCAAACATGTACAGAACAGAGTGTGGGCATATGGGTATAATGGCAGCTGCCATTTAAACAAGCACTAATAACGTGAGCATATGGTTTGGATAGGGATGCAAAAAGCAGAGCAGTATTTTACTTTATGACAACGAGTCACATTTATTCCAGAAACTTTTCATCTCAGCAATGTGCATCTGTATGAGCATGTGCATTCGAAGAGTTTGTTTCCAAAATATATCCATTTTGCTCATTTTGAGTAAATAATCTTTTTCTGTGTATACCTTATAGTATGAATTTCTAAAAATGGATTTTTGCACCATGTGTAAGAAGCACAGGGCTATCGCTCTATGGTATTTTCACAATGTTTAGCAAATTTGCTACTTGCTGCATTTTGGAAACAAATTTTTCATTTATGCTTGTATTTGAGTATGTCTGCATGTACACATGTGCATGTGTGGGAGTGTTTGCATTTGTAATGTGGGATTTTTTTTTTTTTAATTTTCAAGTGTTTGCATATATTTGTAAAATGTATTCACGCACACGTGCATGCATGGATGTGTATGAGTGTGTGCGTGCATGTACAACATGTCCGCATTTGCGTACGGTTATGTATGTGTGCATACTGAACATACACGCATGCGCATGTCAACTCAAATGAGCATGCATGTGCAATGTGCATTCATGTGCATGTGTACTTAAGAAATGCAAGAATGTGCATTTCTTATGCATGTGCATGTTTGCATGTGTTTGTTTATGAGTGAGCATACATATTTGCAGGCATATTAGTGTAGATCTGCAAAAATGTACATTGTGCATGCATGTTGCTGCATGGATTTGTAAATGTGAGAGCAGCAACACGATGTGCGTGTGCCTTCGTGCGCAGTGAGCACATGCTTCCCCATGTAGTTGCACACAATAATGCAAGTGCATGTGTGTACATGTTTGCATTCGTATGTGTGTTTGAGAACATATGTGCATGCATGCAAGTTTGTGCGCCTGCAGGCATGCTTTTGCATGTGTGTGCGTACGTGCGTTTGTGTGGCTCTGTTCTGAATGTAAATCTTAAGTGAAGCTGAAGTGTGTGTGGGCGGGAACAGCTTCCAGCTAACTCCCCGAGAGACAGACAGATAGCGAGAGAGAGAGAGAAAGAGTGGGCGTGCACAAAGCTCCAGGCCCCCTGAATGCTTACACTGGACTCTTAAAGCCATTTTCCGGTGGCGAGGAGTTCAGTCTTACTGTACTATTTCTGCGCACTGAAGGACACAAAATCGCGCACTCGCAATACAACCAGTCAGAGGTGGTAAATCCAGCGGCCAAAAAATAAAAGCGCTACCCTGTGTTTCTCTGACGCATGAACTCAGTCGGCTAATTTTATGTCATCCCACCTCTGGGCCGAATAGCTGTGGCGAACAGCAAATCAAGGAAGCTGCCGCAAAACACTGAGCAGGACTTACACTTTCAGAGTCTCGATTTACCACCCCTGCACACAGTAGAGTAGTTTTAGGGGCAAATCAGCAGTAACACTGGCAACTCCTTGAAATGGTGCAGCGTGTATAACAGCCCCGCATCATTACACAAACGAACCACAAAGACACTCTCTACTGCCCCCCCCCCCCCCCCCCCAAAAAAAAAACACGCCAATTTCTCACCTTCCTCTTCATAGATAACACTTATTGATATAAGATGGCGAATATATGATTGTAATGTCCAAACATGAACATTCAAATGCTGATGCAGCAGTCACTTCTGGTGATTGCAAGCAATCCTGGAGTTCCAGCACACAGATTTAAAAATTCAGGGGGGAAACATTCCACAAAAAGACTATTCATGTAAAGGGTTATAGAATAAAATGGGCATGCGCACATCTGTTTCATGTGAGTTTTCTTTCCCCACATAGGGGTCGTGAATAATTAAAAATATAGGAGGACTGCAGCTGAGACTCTATTGTGTGTTCAGTCCACAGGAACCGGGGTGGTACAACAATGGATCCAAATCCTGACCACATATGCAATTATTTTTAATGTGCTGTGCAAGGTCTTACATACACACAAGGCAAGTAAATCACACATCACCAGCACGGTCGCAATCTATGTTCCCAAAGAGTGTTTGACTTCACCTTGATTTAAGTGAAACTTGAAATGAATACTTCATAATTCCCCAATTTTCCAAAGACAGACTGTTGACTACATCTGTACCTCGGGGGAGTCCAATCTCAATTGTACAGGGCCGGGGTTGGTGCGGGTATGTGTGTGAGCCTAATGTTACAGCGCAAAAATCACCGAACTTCAGGGGCCTCAATCAATAACTTGAGAAGTAGAATCAGGTGTATTAGCGGTGAGCTGGAACAAAAGCAAGCACCAACCCCGACCCTTTGTGGATGAGATTGGATACTCCTGGCTTCCGGCATTGAAACATGAAACATTACGATGAATGCAGTTAAGTTTTTCTTAGTGCAACGATTCGAAGTATGACAGCCAGAAAGAGATATAGAATGGTTTGCCGATCATACCTAGAGATGACACGTGGTACAAGTGGTTTCCAGAGGAATCCGTACCCAGATACTCGTATATATCCGCCTCCGCTTGATTTGGCGCGAAGTGGGTCTCGCCCCAATGACCCCCGTTGTGGCACGTCCGAAACGTCTCTCTCAAAACATTTTCGTTTCTGACGTTGCCTCTTCTGACGTATTCGTCGTTGAATGTATAACCGTTCTCTTCACGCCAGATCATGTATGAAGAATTTGGGATGAGTGTCTCCCTGCGTGTGGAAATGAAGCCTTGGTGCGGCGCTTGTTTTAACGCATCAGACCGAGCGAGTGCCGCCTGTCACTCTGCATGTTCGTCTGCTTTGACTCGCGGCCGAGCACGTGCTAACCAGCCTGTGTCACGCCGTCAGCGAGTATTGATATGACAAAGGAACAAGCGAGTAAATGGATTGGTCATGTAAACATTTTGCATTTTCCGAAGCCTAAAAGTTGACTCCAAAGATCTCAATTAGTCTGGTGTACCCTACTGCACACAGATGTGTTGCATCTGTAAGGACAACTGTTCAATTCTGTATTCACAGGATATCTCCCGTGATCTAAACTGCTTGCAGTATTTCATACATGCACGGCAAAGTACTGAAAGACCCGTTGGTTTCAAATGCGAGGATTAAATGAAATGCTCTCGAAGAATCAACCTTGGAAACCAATGTTATAGCCTCAGCAGATTGTGTATTTCCACAAGTCACGACACTTAAGTACATAGGATAGCCAAAAAAACACCACCAACAACAAAACATACAAACAAGTTTCAGCAATTCTAATACACCTCAAATAACAAACAAAACGCACTGTATGGCAGATGTTTAAATTAATAAACCGTATTAGTTCACCGTTTAAAATACTGGATCATGCTGGATACAAATGTACGACTACTCACAAGTTCTGCAGGCATTTTGGTCAGCAAATCTACTGCAATTGCAACATACCCTTGGTTCAACTGAGTCGTGAAATTGCGTGCCTTAAAAGGCTCGTTGGGCAAACTTAAATGTAACCTGTTCTAAACAACATAGAATTAGCGTGTTTCTGGTTTAGTAGCCTATGCAACTTAAAATTTCCGCATACGGCATGAGTATTTTATATGTTGTCATTTTGAAATAGCCCATATAGTTATTCGCAGGTTGCATACTAAAACATAAAACTGTACTCTTACACCATTATCTGTTCTTACGCCCATCTACATCTAAAGGTAGCTTAATACACTTACTATATAATATCATAGGCCCATATATATTCCATTTAAAAATAATGTTGACGAACTTACTAGACTATTAAACAGGTTACTTGGACTGACAATTGCTCTATAATATCTTGCAGATTTTGTGTTTGATAGAAGTCTTTCCGATAATGTTATAACTCCTCGTATTTACTCAATTCTGTTCTCCACCGTCCCCAAGCAGCGCTTTCCGGTACCTGCAGCGGCTGCTCTCGCGCAGGCAGTCCCGCTGAGAGCTCCGTATTTTCGGTCTCTCCTTGCTGTTTTTGCCCCGCTTCCCTGCCCCCAACTCTTTCGCAATCCCGAAACTGAACAGTTATCCCGCTGCCGTTTCCTCGGTAACCTACTGAATCTCTTCCGAGGCGAAATTCTCTCATGTTTTGGATGTATTGTTTTTATAATTAGTATTGGTTTATGCCTTGAAAGTATGCGCGAGCGATGTACGGGCAATACAAATAATTATTGACTACTTCGCAAAATTGCAAATTCCAACAGAGCTTTCAGACAAGAATCGATAAATCGATGAAAATAACAAAATTCGTGATAGAGTATTGAGCGCCGTGCGGTCACTGTATCTGCTAATACGCCACAAAAGCCACTGAGATGCAGTACTGAACTTGAATTTGAGCCTTCAGTCGTATTAAGTTGCAGCGAGCCAAATTGAAAAAATTGGCATGAAGGTGCGTATTCTTTCGATGGCAATGCTGCATGTTACTTGTGATTGGAAGCGAGTTCCTTGGTGTATGGATGTGTGCCAACTATGATAGTGCGTCGGAGCATCCCTTATGCATTTGCTGAAGGGACGACAGGTAAGTCCATTAATATTTCGAGAAGAAAATTTGTGTGCATCCTTCGTCCAGAGTAAGCATTGATCTCCAGAGCTTGCGACACGGAGAGGGCGGGATGCGGATACACGTTGTCTCTTTGGTTGAGGCTCCAGGAAACGCTGTCCGTTAGGGGATAAATCGCCCTAATATCGCCGCACGCTGGGAACCGCCTCCGGATTCGTCCTCTTTGAACGAGGCAAGAACGAACCAAAGGCAGGTAAAATGGAGCGCGCGCCTCAAACGCGATACAAAAGAAACCAGCAATGACAGGTTTTAGAGAATTTGTCCCGGATAAGTGTCAACCGCTGTATTTTCGCCCCAAGAGAGCTGTCATCCTTTAATAATGTATGTTGTTTTTCACCATTCTGTGTACAGGCTATATTCAATAATCCGACCTCGCGCCCGTGCTTGACGCTCCGGTTGCCAAATGTGGCACGAGGCTGCGCGCGCGCTGTCATGCAGGTGTGCCGGGCTGAGTGAGCGCTGTCGCCCCTCTCCGCCTTCCCTCCCCTCCTCTCGCGCTGCTGTCAGTTTCTTTCGCGCGGGAGGGAGAGGCACAGAAAAAGAAAGGGGGGAGTGCGAGGAGAAAACGAAGGGATGTGGATGGAGGAGCGTAAGAATATAAGGTGCCCAGTGAACTTTCAGTCTCCATTTCCCTCGCCTCTTATGACTTTTCTCTCACATACACCCTCATTCCATCTCTTGCTCATTTGCTCTCTCGCGCACACGCGCACACACACACACACACACACACACACAATCTGTGTATCTCACACTCACACCCACAGACACACAGAGACCGCAGATGCAAACCCACAACCGCACACATAAAGACTCTTAGAGACAAAGACACATACGCACACATGCTCAGGTGTACACAGATGCACACACACAAACACAGATAGAGACACACAGAGACATGCCGATACACTCAGACACACTGACATAGAAAGACACACACACGCACGCACACACACACAGCTGCAAGCCAGTGCGATGCGGAGCAGGAGAGGGGAAATGTGTGGGCAGTTGAGTACAGTTACACAACAGTTGTGAGCATAAATTCGGCTGAACGAGACGGGCGACTCCTCGCATGCCGAAAGCTCTATAAATTTCAGCGTAAAACTGAATTACTCTGCCACGACAGCCAAAACATCCAAACACACATCCTGCCACAAGAAGTCCTCTCCACGCCCAACATCGTTCCAATTAGCACAGGGTCCTCAAGTAAACACTTAAAGTGACAGACTTATCGTCAGAAGAGGAGGGGAGAGATAAAAAATGGGACCGAAATAAACATTCCTCAGTACTATATTAAGACCATCTTTACTTTGTGATTTCGATTGCATGCAAAAAAAAAAAAAAAACAATAACACAAAATTTAGGAACAATTAAAAAAACCTGAGTTGAGGGAGATATTTTGCTTAACCCCCTATCAAAATCTCAGAGCATTCCACACCACATATTTTGCCCAAAACAGGTCGTAATAAAACGGACTGGCAAAAACATCTGTCCCAGTTTTTATCACAGGAGCATTACTGAGCAAAATCTCTCGACAAGATGACGTGTGAGCTTATAACGGGAAGTTGGGTTTTGACTACTCGGGCTTGCCGACTTTGTTTCTCCCGAGGGTGCTGAGATGGATGAATGCACAGCTAGCAGTGAGGATTGCTAATTATGCCTCGCAGGCTGCAGGTGCTCTGGTCCACCAGTGGGGGCATCATTACACCATGTTGGAGGCATAGACTGTATAAAAAGATGGATGAAACAACTGTGACATCACCCATTGGTTTCAGCATACCATTTATGAAGCCTCAATTTTGGCCATTTGAACAACGCCATTTTGTCATTTTGAAACCGGATGTGAGTCCTGCTGGACGAGAGCATGAATTTAAAATCCAGGGAAGAGCGAGGGGTGGATCTATGGGTGGATCTGACCGTATGTGACGAGGACCAGAGGATAGCCACGCCCCTATCGCACATTCTGGCTTTATCCTTTATTCTAGTCTATTTGGGACCATATTTTACTAAAATAAACATCAAGATATATTGAAGGAGACTAGAAACTTGCGATAGCTCCCATAATGTGGAAAATCATTATTGAAATAATAAATCAGGTGGGAAAGTAGGGCGATTTTCTCATAAACTTCTATAGCATTGACCTTCTTCCTGCAAACAGCGGCGTCGCCATCTGCTGGCCATTAAATAGAATGCAATTTTTAGAAATTTCCAAATTGGCCTCACTTCTCAGACCCAGGTGCTGCGTCCATCTTTTTATACAGTCTGTGGTTGCAAGGCACTGTTTTTTGAGAAGAGGTGACAGTCTTCCCTCTCGGGGGTAATGGTATAGCCCGTTTCATGCGAAAACAATCAGAGCCTGTATGTCTGGTTGAATCTCTCCCCTTGAGAAGAGGGTGCGCTTTGTAACATTTTGAGTGGCTGTCCTCCTACAAAATACGCCCGTAAAGATTGTTTGCTCAAGCAGCTTATTATGACCTAAAGTCACGATAAGGAGTTAAGCGACCACAAGCAGCTGTTTAAATAACGACAATCTGGTTTCCATCGTCAGCATCGTCGTCACTAAATCCCTTATCGAACGGTAACCGTAACCCTAACCGTAACCTTAACATTAACTCTAACCTTAACCCAAACCCTAATTTGAAGTCTACTTCTAACTCTAACTGTAACGCTAACTTTAACTGGAACTATAACTCTACCTTCCTGCTGCCAGTGGGGCCACTATTTTTAGGAAACACTCCCATGCGTCGTAAGTCGCGGCAAACAATCTATTTCGGCGTACGGTTGGAGGACAGCTTGCATTTTGAACCATGCTGGTAAAGCTAGTTAAATTTCCCCCTCTCTACAGGCCAGTGGTGAGGTTCATTATGTGCACTCCTCTGCCTAAACCCGCAAGACTGGCCAAATATCCACCCCCTTCTCCCCAGGATGATGGTACAGCCTATAATATGCAGTCGTCGACGGAGTAATTCACAAATTCTTCCTCTCTAGGGTGATGGTACAGCCCAGTAAGTGCTGACACAGCCAGATTGGTGAAAATCGACGTGTGACACATTTTGACAGACGTCGCCTCCCTCAGTTCAGCCGCTCCCCTCCCCCCTTGTCTCACACTCCATGTGAATCATTGCGACAGTTTCAATCTCCACCATTTTACCTCAAACCAAGGGTCTCAAACCGGTCCGCTAGAAGGGTGAAGCGGCGGCAGGTCCTCAATCCAACCAAGCAGAAGCACACCTGAAACAATTTATCTAATCAGCTGATCTCAGCCTGCACTGTTGATTAGTTGTCTCAGGTGTGCTTCCGCTCGGCTGGAATGAAAACCTGCAGCCCTTTAATGGACCAGTTTGAGACCCCTGCCTTAAACACCCGTTTGCTGTGATTGGCCAGAGAATGATGGTTACACCTTGAAAAGTGGATGGGCCTCCACTCAGAACTGAGTTTCAGAACTGTGGCACTTGCCATTGGTGTTGGGGAGGGGCCAGAGCACTGCAGGCTAGCGCTTTACCTGGGTCATTCACCCAGCAGTCACAGTCTTGGGGTTTCCTGCATTTGCCAATTTTATTCATCAGTCTCCTCATAACATCTGCCAATAAAGTAGGGAGGAGGTCATTTTTTGCCCGCTTGTCTGTCTGTCTGTCTGTCTGTTTGGCCGGACCGAACAAAGTGGAGACCAGGCAAATTATAATGCAAAAATAGCAATTTTTTTAGGAAAAATTGGGCAGCGTTAATCTAAACATATAAGAAAAGTCATCCATTTGACTGTAGGCTTGGAGAAGAAAAAACCTATCCAGTAGCAACAAGAGAGCTAAAATAGCTCCGCAGGAAAAGGTGACCTCCCCCTCCAATCATCAGCTATCCTTACATATACAGGGCTGGCCCTTCATCTGCTGGCTAATGATGGTCCTTCATGGGGAAAAGTAAACACACACCACTGCAGAGGCCAAACGCATGGAGAAGACCCCCAAGGTCCTAACAGTCTGTCCATTTCCGAGCAGGATTACAGGAGTAGTTCTAGACCCACTTTAATGAAACTTTATGGAGAGGTCATATGTCACCAGCGAGGAGTGACAAAATTTTCACTGGTTAAGGACAACGGTCAAGGTCAACATTACAGAAAAGGTCATAAGTAATGGCACAGGCAGGGGTCTGCACACTACCGAGTGCCCCTCTCGCTCCATATCTGACCGAGTCATCGATTATTCAGGTCCACCAGCAAGGACGTTCCAATCCAAATCATCCGTTCAGAGCAAGGAGTGAGGAGTTTCCCAAAGATATTTTTTTTGGCATCTCCAATCCCGCCCAAATCTGGAAAGCGCAATTGGTGAACTATGTATAAGTCTTGTTTGTGTGCGACCCCTTACTGCCAATTCAGGAGAGTGTGGACAGTTTGCGGCTCTCCTCTGAAGCACGCGCCTGTCAGCCACCGCTTCTAATACAGTCATTGGTAGAATCTTCGCAAGTTTAGAACGAGGGCGGAGGATACCCAGACATGACCAGGCTTGGAATCTTCCTGATGAGCGCCCGTCTGGCCAACAGGAGGCGCTTGAGCAACGAACAAGGCAGCTATTATATTCCCTTCCCGACAGTCCCTTCCCAATTTGCAACCCTGTTGCGCAATAGCCAGTAGTGCACTACTCTGAAAAACTGCCGACCACTGCTGGCCGGTACGAGGCAGGGATCGAACCCGCAACGTGATCGTCACTTCTGCTTCACAACACGATTTAAAATATGTGACATACATCACCGCACAAAAGTTTCAGGCACCCTAAGTTTTCTTATTTAAATTTGGCTTTTGCTTTTTTTTTCCCCCAGTGTAGTGGAGCTTTGGACGAAAGCACATTTTAGGCACCAAATGTAAATTTACATTTTTAAAAAACGATTACAAATAAAGGTTTGTGTCCCAAATGAAGACTACAGAGGAAAAACAATCAAATTTTGCATTTTTGTGTATTTTAAATATTATTGTAATATGCTTATATATTACTATAATATTTTATATATGTTATATTTTTTGCATATTTTTTCAGTGCTTTGTTTGTCAGATCATTTTGAATTTTTCACTCATCATTTCTCAACAACATGAAAATGTCACTCTGATCTTTTTTCCATTGCGGTCTTCAAATGATAAAGATGATCTCGTCTTTACAGAGCCCTGATACTGACAGTATTATGGCTGCCTGGGATTACCTGACTGCACATGAGTAACTCAGACAGTGGCAACCTCTCCAATATGCTTAGAAAACGCAGAAAGCCAATCATGGCATAAATTTCTACAACTACCGAACAGTGCAGCTAATTTTAAGAATTTATTAATATTAGACTTAAATAATTTAGAATTTAATAATATTATTCATTCATTCATTTTCTATACCCGCTTATTCCTCACTGGGGTCGCGGGGCGAGCTTGACCCTTTCCGAGCTGACTACGGGCGAAAGGCAGGGACCCACCCTGGACAGGTTGCCAGTCCATCGCAGGGCACACACACCATTCACAGACCATTCGCTCTCACACTCATACCTTTGGGCAATTTAGTGTCTCCAATTAGCCTGACATGCATGTCTTTGGACTGTGGGAGGAAACCGGAGTGCCCAGAGGAAACCCACGCGAACACGGGGAGAACTTGCAAACTCCACACAGAAAGGCCCCAGGCCAGATTCGAACCCACGACCTTCTTGCTGTGAGGCAGCAATGCTAACCACTAATGCTAAAATTCCTTTCCCTTCATGATTTTTGGAAGTGTCTTGGCCTTAGTGAATAGGTGTAAGCATTGCAAATGACTGACAAGTGGGTCCACCTCTCCCACACATTTTACCACACCTGTGATTAATGCGGCTTCAAACTGTTGTCAAAATGAGCAAGGGCGTAACATTTCCCAATTCACACTTCTTTTCCTCAACACCTTCTCCGGTCTGGACCAAAGATAGGCGGGTCAGAAAGGAAGGAGAAGGTGAAATACAGGCGCTTGGTCTTGTATCACCACAAAACACCTCCAGGAAGAGGAGCGTTTATCTCATGACTGGTGAATCTTCAGCAGTGTAACTCCACTAAAGCCTTTTAAACTCAGCCAACGCTTGAGGGCGACTGAAGAAGCTAGCCGCCGTTGTGCTGCTTTTTCTAAGCCTGCAGCCAAACTGAATACTTCCTGTCTTCCAGACATAGAAAGACAAGGAAGGAGGGAGGGAGAGAAGGAACGAGAGAGAGAGAAAATGGTGGACAGCTTGGCTGTTTGAGAAAGAGCTCGCAAAAAAATTGGACTCAGAACAGATATGGTGGTGAGGGAGGGCCGAGAGTGGATCAGCCCTTGTGAAAAATTGTCATTTAAAAATGTATTGTACATGCAGAAATATAAGGCACATTATTCTCCACAATATTTTACAGGGACAATTATTTGCCAGACTTGGCTGTGTAACCAGTATAAAAGCCAAGAACCTGCATGAAGAACCTGCATATAGTGACTGAGAAGAAAACAGTACATGGCCACGTCTTTGTCCTAAAGTTTACGGAGCAAACTAAAAGAGCAGTTCGAAAGTATATGGACAGCGTCACACTTTGTGGGCGTGGCTAAGCACTCCAGCAAATTTAAATGAACCAATGAGCATACCGCCTCTGAGCTTTAATTTCAGGATTTTTTCATCCAAACGAGGTGACTGTCTAAGGAACTGCAGCCGTTTTTTAAACATAACGACCATCCAAATGCTAACAGTCTGCACCGAGGATGAGAAGAGCGAGGAAGGACTTTAGGCTGCGTTTAGGAAGGTCCTGAGTGGCTATACAGCCACCAAATATCGTAGCTTTCAATTTTCTTTTTTTTCTCCTGTAGCTGTAAGGGAATAGAAGCGAGACGGCCGATCTGTGCTGCTCTAAAATCTCTGACACTTTGACTTATCTGAGCCCTGGAGCATCGAACTGGGAGGCTGAGGAGCACTGGGAGAAGGACTGAGATGATGAAATGAATCCAGATGAAATGCATTTCATTGTTCGGAGGAAATGGTTTTCCCATGAAGATTTCTATTACATGCAAAGCCATTGTCTGTTACCATTTCTTTCCTCCTTTTCATACCTTCATCTGAACAGTCGAGACCATCACCAAAGTACAGTTTGTTCTGCTAACACCCCCCTCCCCCCTATTTTATACTCCAATGGGTCAATCCAACTGAGATTTATATAGGCACTGGGATCCAACCATTCTGTCATTTTCAGGCAAGAAAGGGGGGGGATGAAGGAGCCTACAGTTTCCATGGCAACTGCAAGCCTACGATTTCAACCTTTTAACCCGTGATGCTTTTCAGGAGAAGATGGGGAATGAAATGGTTTCAGAATAGAGGGGGAAAAGAGGGGATGCAAAAAAAGAGAAAAAGGAGAAGTTAAGAGTGCAGGTATCTCTCTTTCCGATGCGTCAGCCTCTATTCTTCTCCTCTCCGTTAAACAGACTGTTGCTACTCCGTTATTATCGCCATGGTTACCATCAGATCAATGGTGTGATGCTCAGTCCCTCTAGAACGATATTTTTCGCTTTTTTATTAAACTTTTTTATATTTTCCCTCCGCACCTCTCACTCTCTCTCCCTTTCTGGGTTTTCACTTCATTATTTCATTCTTGACTCTCATATTAAGGGCTTACTGCCCCAACTCCTTCCCTCCCTCTCTCTCTCTCTCTCTCTCTCAATCCCATTCCCTCTCTCACTCTCCCTTCATCCTGCTTTTTCTCTTCCCCTGTTCCCTCCTCACCCTGTCTTTACCTCCCACACTTTTCACTATCTCTTTATTTCTTTTTACCTCCTTCTATCTCTCTCTCTCTCTCTCACTCTCCCTCTTTGTTCTTAGTCATACTAGCATTAGCAGCAGCAAACATTAGCAGTAGCACTGTTTTCAAATACTATAGCGATATAGTCGCACTAAAAATGGCGTAACGTCGTTAATTCATGGTTTGTTTCCCGCGGCTGGAACAAACAGCACTGAACTCCTCCCACATCAATCCCATAATCCTTCAGGCATGCCACCGCAGTGCTGGCAGCTGTTCCCCCCCCCAAAGGAGGGGGGGACAGAGGGCATGCTGAACCAGTTTGGCTCCCCGTGCCAAACACTCCACTGCCCCGCTATGTTCTCAATGCCAGCCGTGTTGGGAAGGGCTTTGGGCTGCCTATATCTCTACAGCACAAGCTCCACACGCTAACCCCATGTTCCCAGTCCCCTTCCGGAGCACACAGTATCTCAACACAACCTCCAAAAATCCCCCCACTCCTCCTTGACCTCCCATTCTCTTCCTAAGATGTGCTACAGCCTACAGCACCTATACTGCTGTCTGCTCTGAGGAACCAGCGCAGGATGACACATCGATCCGATATCTGCCCCAGTTTATTAAAGCACCTCTCTGTTGCACTTATACATTCCAATAACCCAGCATCTGGATATTACGCTGTCCTTTGGACGGAGTTATACACCTCTTAGGGGGGGGTTACCAGCCCCAGAAGGTTATCTGCAGTGGCTCACCCATACAATGGATTTCTTCACTGTTACCTCCACTTCGCTGGTAAATCTGTTATAATGCCTTAACTGTTACAGGGGTAATAATGGTTTCACCTGTGATTTACTGAAGCTCATCCATCACAGAGGATTACCTCATGTTTTACCTGTCACGTCTGAGAATAAGGATCCATTATTTGCAATCAGGCAGTTTATTGACACTCTCATTATTGTAGTTGTATTGTAAGCAGTGGATAATCCTTCACACCATTTACATGAGATTAACTGTCTCCGTGCTTGCGCAATCAGAGTCTATTTCCCATCAGTGGTCTTCTAGTTATTGCTAATAACAAATATTATGGTACTCGTTACAGCAGTTCACTTTGTATTGTATAGTTTAACCAGCAAGGCGCATTACCAGATGGCCAAGCCATGAGGTTTGAGGATGTGAAACTCGGCCCTGATGCTACCCCTGACCCCAAGCCCTAACCCTAACCCTGAGGCTTGGTCCTATTCCAAACTCCATAACCCATCTAAGTGCTCATGCGAAAGGTAGGGAAAGTATGTGGAGAGAAAAAATTTTGTTCACTAGTTCAGTCACAGGCTGTGATGGTGCTGTCCACAAGCAGGTGTGCTGAATTCTGCCTCTGGTGCTGTCCATGGTTCTGAAATGTCCTGTTTTGGAGAGATGGCTGCAGGCGTCAGTGCGCTCTGTCCAAACATGGGTAAGGTTTAGATTGGCAATGTATTGACATCATTGATGAAGTAGCCAGGAATAGGGCGGATATCAAAGTGTGCGTGCATATCAAAAAGTTTGTAAAAAAACAAAAAAATGTTGCAACCAGGCAGCCACTTATCAGGGGAACAGCCGGGCAGCATTCTGGTGCCTGGCTGCCACTTGACAAAATGGCTGCCAGTCTTATTATTTGTTTTATTTTATATTTTAATTATTATCGTTTTTTTTTTACTGGGAAGGACTGTAGTAGATTAAGTAGAATAAGTAGATTTAATAGTGGATGGATAGAATAATTGTATAATAATAAAATATTATCATTATTGGAACCCCAATTCCAAAATAGTTGGGACAAAGTGTAAATTGTGAATAAAATCAAAATACAATGACTTTCAGATCACACGAGCCAATATGTTATTTACAACAGAACATAGATAACATTTCAAATGTTGAAACAGACAGTTTACATTTTTATCCACAAAATGAGCTTATTTCAAATTTTTGAGACCTGTTGCAGCCAGAAAAACATTGGAAACAGGCAAAAAAAGGGCTGAAAAAGCATTTAATATATAAGAGAATCAGCTGAAAGAACATTTAGCAAGTAATTAATTTAACTGGCATCAGGCGTGTAATATGATTGGCTATAAAAGGGATGTCTTAGAGAGGCTGAGTCTCTCAGAAGTAAAGATGGCCAGAGGCTCTCCAACCTGTGAAGGCTTGCGTAATAAAATTGTGGAATACTTTAAAAACAATGTTCCTCAACGTCAAATTGAAAAGGCTTTGAAGGTCTCTTCATCGATAGTGCATAACATCATCAAAAGACTCAGAGAAACAGGATAAATCTCTGTGTGTAAGGGACAAGGCCGAAGACCTTTACTGGATGCCCGTGATCTTTGGATCCTCAGACGCCACTGCATCACTCACCGGCATGATTCTGTCATTGACATTACTAAATGGGCCCAGGAATACTTCAAGAAACAACTGTCTGTAAGACCACCCCTCCTGTTATCAGCGTTCAGTTCAAAAGCCTGCATCTCTGTTGGTATGGGGATGCATTAGTGCATATGGTGGGGGAGACTTGCATGTTTTAAAAAGCGACATGAATGCTGAGAGGTGTATAAAGGTTTTAGAGCAACATATGCTCCCCTCCAGAAGACATCTATTCCAGTAAGGCCTTGTGTATTTCAGCAGGACAATGCAAAACCACATACTGCAGCTATTACAACAGCATGGCTTCGTAGTAGAAGAGTCCATGTGCTGAACTGGCCTGCCTGCAGTCCTGATCTTTCACAGATTGAGAATATTTGGCGCGTAATGAAATGAAAAGTCCGTCAAAGGAGACCCAAAACTCTCCAACAGCTGGAAGCCTGTATTAAACAAGAGTGGGATCAAATTCCAATGGCTAAACTCAAGAAACTTGTCTCCTCAATGCCCAGACGCCTCCACTCTGTGTTAAGAAGAGGGGATGCTACACCATGGTAAACAGGCCCCTGTCCCAACTTTTTTGAGACCTGTAGCAGCCATCAAATTTGAAATGAGCTCATTTTGGGGATAAAATTGTAAAATTTCTCAGTTTCAACATTTGCTATGTTATCTCTATTCTGTTGTGAATAAAATACTGGCTGGTGTGATATGAAAATCACACTTTGTCCCAACTATTTCAGAATTGTGGTTGTATTATTATCTACCATAATTTGGTTCAATGAAGGAACATCAAAAGTAAAAGTCTCCCTCTTACCCTTTGTCTGTCTCTCTCTCTCCTTCTCTCTCTGAGAGGAGGCGCTGAAGGGATCTGAGAGCACATATGATTCAACATTCCGTACCTGGACATAATCAACCGATCTAAAAAATTCACCGACATTTGCTGTGTCAGCAATCACATAAATAATGCAAAAACAGAGGACTGCAGGAAAACAGCATCAAAACATAAGCTGGATTAGACTAAAGAGACGACAAGAAGCAATTTGTTCACTAAAGCTGGGGTTATAAACAAAAAGAAAAATTCAGTGCGTGAGCTAACAGAGAATTATAATGTATAGCGGTGATTTTAGCTCATTAGACAACACAACATATAGGGATTATATTAGCAGTAATGATTTATAGTTATGATGTATTGCAGTGATATTAGCTGTTAAGATTGACAGCTGTGATAAAATGTGATATTACCAGTGGGCTGACAGGAGGAAGCCCATCGTTTTAGCTGTTGCGTAAACTGGCTGAAGTTTTAGCTGTTACGTAGACTGGCTAACGTTTTAGATGTTGAATATACTGAGTAACATTTTACCGGTCATGTAGACTGGTTAACGTTATAGCTGTCTTGTAGACTGGCTAACATTGTAGTAGTCACATAGACTGGCTAACGTTTTAGCTGTCGTATAGACTGGCTAACGTCTTCATGAAAATTGCGCCAGCTTGAGAATAAAAATATTCACAAAACCGATGATATTGTCATATCCAATGTTGAGCTAGACCACTATTTTGTTGTGAAACTGTGATCCACAGGTTATTTGATGCTGCCAGCTCGCTAGCATTCCCATCATCTCAAGCAATACAGCTACTGCAGTATGAATATGGAGCTAGGTAGCCTAGCTATCCAATGTTGCTGTAGTAGCAATAATGCTATTCAGAACACTGCTAAACTCCCGCAAATTTTTCACAAAATATCATTTTGAGCGAAATGTGAGTTTCTTGCATTTCACACCGTTCAGGCGAGCCAATCACGTCGCTTCGCGCTGCGTCTCTCACATGATTCGTAGGGAGTAGGAATACACCCGGAAGTTGAAGCTCAGTTGAACGCTCAAAGTAGATAGCAGATGATCAACTAGCGGTAGCTTCTCCATTCACCCCCATTCATTTTGCCTGACTTTGACATCAAATAACTTTACACTAAAAACATTAGGAGCCTTCATGTCAGCGATAATATTTTCTACAGAGAAACTACATTTTGTAACAGACGTCTTTACTTCGTATGTAACATAATGGTCTAATAGTAAGCATTTTTAGCCAATGGCACCAGGCTAGAATAAATGTGGCGTGAAATGCCGGCGACTTTCTGTCGCACAGGACGTAAATAACCACACTGTTTAGACGAGAAGCACAGAGATATAAGAAAACTAGAGTGGACAATCCTGTCACTTCCGAGGCAGCATACCGCCGCCATCTTGGATATGTATATCGAAGCAGTCTTTTGCATAAGTGTTGGTGTGACCATGCTCGCTTTACTGGTATGTGACGAAGTAGGTCCTTTGTAGGACTTGTATTTATTATAGAACTGCTTTTGTTTAGAATGGCTTAAGACAGTAGGGTGATTTAAGAGAGCGTAGATTGCAGCCATTGGCATTTTTTAAAGGTAAAACTGTGTGTCCTCTGACTGTACAAAAGTGTGATGTATTTCTCATGTATTTATTATTACGTACATGTACAGTTCGAAATATACCACTACAACTACCTCTGCTACTACTACTACACATTGTCATGTATCTAATTTTGTAATTTAATTAAAGTCTGCTGTTGTTATACCGCCCATTACGGCACCAAGGTCCAGCTGGCGGTTCAGCGAAAATGGCGTTAGCTACAACGGTTTGTGTACAGTATGTACATGACGGCATTCTACAATATCGATAACTGCAAACTCACCACAGTTTAACATTTTTGGCTTCCTTTTCTAAGTAAGCTAGGCATTTTGCGATGCTCTGACCTAGCTAGCAAGCACCTCCGCTTCGGATCTGCCCCGGCTCCAGTTAATCTGGTTGTTGACTGGTTAGTTCAGCCACTATGGCCGCCTCGGAAGTGACAGGATTGTCCACTCTAGTTTTCTTATATCTCTGTGGTTTAGTCGCTCCTGACAAGTTACCACTTCTCAGGACGTTGGTTTACGTCAGCGAGCTGACTTCGAGCCTGCGCAGTAAGCGTGGTGCCCAACTGAAAACTTTCAATTGTGCTTCACACTCTCCCGTTGATAATAGCACCATCCCGCCGTCCACTTCTTTTACTGTCTATGAATATATCCGAGGACGCATCGGGTGGTAACTTGTGTGAACTTGACAGCACGCATATCCCAGAGAATTCTTTTCGGCATCCAAGCGGGAGCGGGACGCCCCTAAGAACGACCAGAGAAGGGCAGGATCGGTAAGGCTGCTTTCAGACCGGACGCGAAACGAATTTTTCGCACGACAGATTTATATTCAAAGTCAATGCAAAGACGTGAATACACGCGAAACACGCGCGCGTGTGTGTGTGTGTGTGCGCGCGTTTGTTTCTGCACATGAGCACATTTCTGAATCTCTGTAAAAAGACGGACCTGTTTCTCCTTCCGTGTGCTGTTCTCTAGTTTAACGCTGACGTAAGCTTAACCACAACGTCAAGGACATAACGTCAGCTCCAGTAGCTTTACAAGAGTAATAATCAGCACATAGTGTCATCACTTAAACTATAAAAACTTTCACTTAACTAACCTTTATGAAAATGCCAAGAGCAAACACGCACATATGGAAATATTGTGCCAAAGTGATATCCTGGCGTCTCACCGCAGCAACACATGAAGCCCGACGTCGTTTTATCTCCTCTACTTGCTGCCCATAGCTGTTAAGCCAGGTGGGAAACCTGAAAACTCTTAACACCGCGGTCAACTTCTCTACCGTTTGAATTACTGTGGCAACCTTTCACGCAATGCCAGAGTCCCATTTCCCTTCCAAAAGGCAATCCTCAACTCTGGGGTTTGTTTTGCGAAATTACAGATGCTATCTTACATAGTTGGACCCATTCACTGCGCATGGACAGTCTTTCGGGAAATTATCATGGAGCCATGACCCAAAATGCACGGCGGCTTTTGCCAGAGTTAGGTCACTTGTCAGAGAATGATTGCGTAATACCAAGGAGAACATATCGTCTCCAACTGTCGACAGCGTTCTGAGTGCTCGTAGCCTCGGAAGTGCACTCTTCCTAGGACGACTAGCCAGAACGTTCCTCCCAAGAATGCAAGTCCGTTCTTAACATTCTTGGTATTGAGAAACGGCCTGCGTCTTTTCTCGTGTATTTGCGTCTTTGCATTGACTTTGAATGTAATCTGGTTGCGTGAAGAATTCGTTTTGCATTTGGTGGAAGTGCAGCAAAACAGTCTTCGCTGGCCATGAAGACATCTGGCAAATGAAAATGAAATAAGCACATTTGAGACGTGCAATAAGGAAACAGAAATCTTAGAGTAAACGAAGTTCATGCTCTGCCAAAAACTAATCATTTTCATGTAATGTTTTAATTTCTAACTATTTTACACCCTTTCCCTCCTGGGTTTCCCTGATAAACATAATCTCAAATTTTCCTAGTTGCAAAAACTGAGCAGAACAGTTCTGAGTTTATAGTAGTCATAAGTGCATTTGAGATCATCTGTTGTTAAAGCTTTCAGAATATACTGTAGGTCACTTGCCCAACCTGTCTGTAACCATGGTTACAATATTCTGTCAATAAAAAATAAGTTTTATTTCCTAGATCCACCGAAGTTGGCTCCAGAGAAGAAGTTTTAAGATCAGGTTTTAAGTCAAAAATCTTACCAAAACCCTTCTTTAAAGGTCACATTCTAGGTTCACAATCTGTCGACACCAATTATACTAAACTAATGTTTCACATTCATGCTGGAACTAAAACTAAAGTATCACCTAAAACTTAGGATCTGACACAATCAGCACTGTGTGTTTGATAAAGACAGAATGCCGAAGAGTTTCATAGCGTTCAGGCTCATCTACGCAGAAAAACCTGACAGGCTCCTCGGAGATGGCGGCTATTATAGTCTCACCTGTTTGTGTTAGCACTATTTATGGCCGCCAGCTCCTTAGGGAAGGAGGAAGGTAGGCCACCGCCGCAGCCTCGGGGATTTCACTTCCTGTTCACCGTTTCGTAAATCTTCCCCATAAATCACAAGTCCCACACACTGTCAGAGGCAGCCATCGTAAACTAGGGGGCGCTACCAATCCAGTGGGGTTCACCCAAACCAGTGGGGTCCATCCCAACCGCCAAAACCAAGGGTCCTCAAAAATCACAGGCTAGGATCTCCAGAAAATATTTTTTTGAATTTCATTTTTTGAATACATGTTGTTCATATCTATTCTATATATAAAGTGATTACATTACACTTCTGTTGCTTTATGACAATAGGTAGTGCACTTATTTATGTTTGTGCATTATGCTAAAAACTTAATAGAAATCTGATTCTTAAAACGCTTTGTTTGTTGTATTAAACTAATGTATCTTGCGCTGTATGCAGTAGTTACTGGAGAAGGGAGGGGCATGTGCATTTATACAGATGGGCATGAAATTACTGATGAGCGCCTTTTTTTAAATTCACTTTATAATTGGCATCAGAGGCCTACCTTGAGGGGACCTGAACCATCTGTGTATGCAGGTGCCCGTGTGCACCCTGAATTCGGAAGTGAGAGCGTGTATGTCTTCGTATCTGCATGCAAGTGCATGTTTTTTTGGTGTTACAGTCATCGTCATTGGCATTGACGGGCCTTTGGGGGGCTGCAAACTGATGTTATATAAACGCATTTCAATTCAGCGAATGGACTCTCTCTGAGGAGTTGTGGCAGTGCATTAGCTGCAAACTCCACCACCTGCAAGGGCCCACCCGTGCAGGGAAAGTAGCTGCGGCTAACCACTCGTGTGCGCACCAGGGCTGTCCTGTCAACACACACACGGGAGACTGACAGATAAATCCAGCTAAGGGAGGGATGAAACGGATGGGGAGAGCTGAACTCCTCTCGGCCCAGTGGCTGTGAGGAGGCTGACGTGCCCAGCTGTGAATGCCAAACGACAAGTCGCGTTTGATCCAGTATGAATTTAACATGACGCTCGCGCACTAAGCTAAAGCTGAAAGTCAAGGTTATTCCATTGTGAAACATCAAACCCAAGTGTCTTAAGTCCACGTTCTTATTCAGAGGTTGTTTTGTAATAATATATGGTTACAGTAGGGCTACATCTTAAAGCAATTAGATTCTTAATTACAAATTTATTTTCACAACCAAAAAAAAAGTCTAATAAATCAATATGAATGCTCATGATTTCATAATGTATTAATCCAGCAGCAAATATCTAAAGTATAATGGTCATGTCACGGCTGGGTAGGCTAATGAGAACCAACCCGAACAGGAAACTAAAGCAAAATGCCAGGTCTTTTTCCAAACTAGTGCGGGGTTGAAGACAGTATTGGGCATTTCCGCTACCCAGTCAGTGTGTGCCTGAGAGAGAGAGAGAGAGAGAGAGAGAGAGAGAGAGAGAGAGAGTGTGTCTGTAAGAGAGAGAGAATGAGGAGAGAGAGAGAATGAGCAAGGAGTAGTGACTCAAACCTCTTCATCTCCATGGCTCAAAGGGTGTGGAATTGAATTCAAACGTGTTGGATTCGACCACCCCCAATGACCGTCACACAGAAGCGTGCGCAGTTAGTTCCAGCCAATCAGCTTCTCCAGTAGGACCACTGCAATCCTGCTCAGTGAAGCAGCTTACCGTGATGCACAAAGAAAAAGGAGTCCATGCTCTTGCTAACTTTGCCAGCACTAACAACCGTCATGCTAACAGTGTCAGCACAAACAATGGTCATGCTAACAGTGTCAGCACAAACAATGGTCATGCTAACAGTGTCAGCACAAACAATGGTCATGCTAGCAGTGTCAGCACAAACAATGGTCATGCTAACAGTGCCGGCACAAACAATGGTCATGCTAACAGTGCCAGCACAAACAATGGTCATGCTAACCGTGTCAGCACAAACAATGGTCATGCTAACAGTGTCAGCACAAACAATGGTCATGCTAACCGTGTCAGCACAAACAATGGTCATGCTAACAGTGTCAGCACAAACAATGGTCATGCTAACAGTGTCAGCACAAACAATGGTCATGCTAACCGTGTCAGCACAAACAATGGTCATGCTAACAGTGTCAGCACAAACAATGGTCATGCTAACAGTGTCAGCACAAACAATGGTCATGCTAACCGTGTCAGCACAAACAATGGTCATGCTAACAGTGTCAGCACAAACAATGGTCATGCTAACTGAGCACACGCTGCCTGAGCCATCGGCCACAGCGTCCACGTTAACTGTGCCCCAGCTTACTGTGCCCACACCAGCAATGCCCGTGCTAACTGTGCCCACACTTATTGCGCCTACGCTGTCTGTGCTAATTTTACACTGATAACCCTGCCCACACTAACGTATGCGCGTATACCGTGTCCACGCACACAGTGGCTGCGCTAATTAACTGTGCCCACACTATCTGTGCCCCCAGCTGCCTCTGCTAATTGTGCCTATATTGCTAATTGTGCTACTGCTAACTGTGCCTATACTGACAGTGCCTATGCTTGCTGTACGTGCATTAACTGTGCCCCTCCTGCTGGTGCAAACTGTGCTACTGCTAACTGTGCCCACCTTGCCAGTGCTAACCCCGCCAGTGCAAACTGTGTGTTCCCTTGCTGACTGCACTAGTAGCGCTCCAGCTAACTGTGCCCGCGAGGGATGCTAACTGAGCCCTGATCTGGAGGAATGAATAGAGCACCAACATATGCCACAAAAATGCCTCTTCACCCTTTCAAGCAGTTTAAAAGCCACGTATACTCAGCCCACAGGGCAGCGGCTGAACAATCGACAAAAGTACAAGAGTACATTTATAAATAGAAACAGCTAAAACACTGTCTCTCCCACACGCTCACACACACACACGCACACACACTCACAAAGTGACGCACATGACCCATTAACATGGAGCACTCTTACTCTTCCCTCTTATTAAAATGTGCCCCCTATTCACATACTGCAGCTTATATATAGAAATTCAGAAGTATTTTGGTCATGAGTAAGAGCATTCTATGGCAGGAACATCTGGATTCTTCACCTATTCTAACTGACTGATTCAGAGAGAGATCTATTTTACTCCAACATGGTAACTATTGTATTGCCACGATGATGCTTCTCAACTCTCAACACACCATCCCCACATTTCAAATACCAGAATCATTTACATGTCGTCACCCTATTAAAATAATGGCCTATATCATTTTTTTCAAGTTTTTGGAAAAACTTTACCAAATGCAGAGCATATGATATTTATTAAACATTTAACACTTGAGTCAAAAAAAACTGAGGCCATTATCTTAATAGAGTGACGATATTAAAATTGTGCTTCTCATATTTTTTGGCTCAGTGGGTGATATAATTGAGGACTTTCTAATAGGTCAGAAAAATGTAATTTATCAAGGACAGTTGCTTCAATCAGGGTAATATTTTCACACTTGAAGATCAAATAGATTTTAAATCTCATAAAAAGATTTAAATTAAAAAAAAAATGATGAATAAAAAAAAAAAGATGACATTTTTTTAAACCACAATAAACACGCTACCATGGAACTCCGTCACACCTGTAGAGCTTATCAGTTCAAAGAAGACCCAGTTGGATTCTGGTCAATGTCCCTCACATCTCACCAACCCCCCTGCTTTGCTTCCGACGTCATTATGGAAAATCATAACCTATTTAAGGGCAGAGATTGCAGTGAAGGCTGACCAAACACGAATAAAAACTATGGAAGCAGTGGCTTTGCTACGCATTGACTGCTTTCGTTACAATTACCCTGAAAAACAGCACATGGACAGTCCTCGATCTAAAGAATGACAAAGAGATGAGAAAATAAATGTTCACAGTAAAGAATATTAATTGAATACTTGCATTGACCATGTAAAACTTTAGGTCACAAATACCTAATGAGGATGTCCCTAATTGGATATTCTAACACTGATGCACAGAGTCTATAAAAAGCACCGTCCAAGTTACCGTGACAGTAGTTAGCGCCATTCTTTATGCTAAGCGAAAACGATTTCAGCACGTGTTGCGGTTAGCATTGTGTTAAACAATTTGGAGCCAGGCTGTGCTCTGGTTATTCGCCAAGTCTGAGTGATATTATATTTTATCATATACCTAGCCAATATTTGCACTTGTAAGCTTATAAAGCCACAATATGATGTTTTATTTGAAGCATGCATTGCACATTCTCTACTGTGCAAAATGACCCCAATGATGTTCCGTAATGTCATATGACCAAAATATTTTCTCATCACTCTTTCTGTCAAAAGAACAACAGAACAACAATAATTGATGAAACAAATTGGCAAAATAATTAACTAGATATATGACAAGTATATTGAACATGGGGATATTCAGATCGCACTTGAAACAGCACATCTTAAAGTGAAATCGGCAAACTTGGCGATCATAATACCCTTGCGAAAAGAATAGCCCCATGTATTATAATGCAGTAACTTAAACTCCGCCTGATAAGCCCCTAAAACACTTCTTTGTTGTTCAAATAGCACGATAAAATTACAAATTAGCACATATGGAGGCAGTCTGACCAAAAAGAAAAAAAAAAAACACAGTGTACTTTTTCTTGGGGAAAATTTTATATTGCTGATACCATTGACTTGAAAAGAGAGCGGGATCATTGACCTACACAAGTGCCGACTACAGTTTGGCTTGTTAGCAATGTCTCTCATGGAAAAAGGCACATAAACAAAGTCTCATTACGGCCGCATGCAATGATTCCTTTCGTTAACTGGGTGCCATCCAGAACACTTACTCAGAGGTAAAAAGATGCAAGAAATCTTCACTTCAAAGAGTTAAACGCAAACGCGAGAAAATAAAGCCTCCGGAGGAGGGCTACAGATGGTCTTGAAACTGATTCACTGCAGAGTTTTGGGCAAATTAAGCTACCCGAAGAAGGAGAAACGTCTCTGTTGTCCTTTTTAGGAAGAAACGGAAAAGCTAAATCTTTCGGCAGCTTATTAAAAAAAAATCGAAGCGGAGGAGTTCGGAGTTCATATGTTTCTTTCCAGCTTCTGAGTAATGCTTTTCCTTTGGCAATCTTACACACATACAAATAATAAATATAACATTTTTTTTCTGATTCTTGGGGTCTCATTATACATCTTTCTAACAGTAGCACTAGAACCAGGCCGTCTCATTATAGCCCTTTCCCACTGTAGAGCTGAACCAGGCTGGTTCATTATGGCCCTTTCTTACTGTAGAGCTGAACCAAACTGTCTCATTATAGCCCTTTCCTACTGTAGAGCTGAACCAAACTGTCTCATTATAGCCCTTTCTTACTGTAGAGCTGAACCAGACTGGGTCATTATAGCCCTTTCTTACTGTAGAGCTGAACCAGACTGGGTCATTATAGCCCTTTCTTACTGTAGAGCTGAACCAGACTGGCTCATTATAGCCCTTTCCTACTGTAGAGCTGAACCAGGCTGTCTCATTATAGCCCTATCCTACTGTAGAGCTGAACCAAACTGGCTCATTATAGCCCTCTCCCACTATAGAGCTGAACCGGGCTGGCTCATTATATCCCTTTCCCACTGTAGAGCTGAACCAGGCTGGCTCATTATAGCCCTTTCCCACTGTAGAGCTGAACCAGACTGGCTCATTATAGCCCTCTCCCACTGTAGAGCTGAACCAGGCTGGCTCATTATAGCCCTCTCCCACTGTAGAGCTGAACCAGGCTGGCTCATTATAGCCCTTTCCCACTGTAGAGCTGAACCAGGCTGGTTCATTATAGCCCTCTCCCACTATAGAGCTGAACCGGGCTGGCTCATTATAGCCCTTTCTTACTGTAGAGCTGAACCGGGCTGTCTCATTATAGCCCTTTCCCACTGTAGAGCTGAACCAAGATGGTTCATTATAGCCCGTTGCCACTGTAGAGCTGAACCAGGCTGGTTCATTATAGCCCGTTGTCACTGTAGAGCCGAACCAGGCTGGTTCATTATAGCCCGTTGCCACTATAGAGCTGAACCAGGCTGGTTCATTATAGCCCGTTGCCACTATAGAGCTGAACCAGGCTGGCTCATTATAGCCCTCTCCCACTATAGAGCTGAACCAGGCTGGCTCATTATAGCCCTTTCCCACTGTAGAGCTGAACCAGGCTGGCTCATTATAGCCCTCTCCCACTATAGAGCTGAACCAGGCTGGCTCATTATAGCCCTTTCCAACTGTAGAGCTGAACCAGGCTGGCTCATTATAGCCCTCTCCCACTATAGAGATGAACCAGGCTGGGTCATTATAGCCCTTTCCCACTGTAGAGCTGAACCAAGATGGCTCATTATAGCCCTTTCCCACTATAGAGCTGAACCAGGCTGGCTCATTATAGCCCTTTCCCACTGTAGAGCTGAACCGGGCTGGCTCATTATAGCCCTTTCCTACTATAGAGCTGAACCGGGCTGGCTCATTATAGCCCTTTCCCACTGTAGAGCTGAACCAGACTGGCTCATTATAGCCCTCTCCCACTATAGAGATGAACCAGGCTGGGTCATTATAGCCCTTTCCCACTGTAGAGCTGAACCAAGATGGCTCATTATAGCCCTTTCCCACTATAGAGCTGAACCAGGCTGGCTCATTATAGCCCTTTCCTACTATAGAGCTGAACCGGGCTGGCTCATTATAGCCCTTTCCCACTGTAGAGCTGAACCAGGCTGGCTCATTATAGCCCTTTCCTACTATAGAGCTGAACCAGGCTGGCTCATTATAGCCCTTTCCCACTGTAGAGCTGAACCGGGCTGGCTCATTATAGCCCTTTCCTACTATAGAGCTGAACCGGGCTGGCTCATTATAGCCCTTTCCCACTGTAGAGCTGAACCAGGCTGGCTCATTATAGCCCTTTCCCACTGTAGAGCTGAACCAGACTGGCTCATTATAGCCCTCTCCCACTATAGAGATGAACCAGGCTGGGTCATTATAGCCCTTTCCCACTGTAGAGCTGAACCAAGATGGCTCATTATAGCCCTTTCCCACTATAGAGCTGAACCAGGCTGGCTCATTATAGCCCTTTCCCACTGTAGAGCTGAACCGGGCTGGCTCATTATAGCCCTTTCCTACTATAGAGCTGAACCGGGCTGGCTCATTATAGCCCTTTCCCACTGTAGAGCTGAACCAGGCTGGCTCATTATAGCCCTTTCCTACTATAGAGCTGAACCAGGCTGGCTCATTATAGCCCTTTCCCACTGTAGAGCTGAACCAGGCTGGCTCATTATAGCCCTTTCCTACTATAGAGCTGAACCGGGCTGGCTCATTATAGCCCTTTCCCACTGTAGAGCTGAACCGGGCTGGCTCATTATAGCCCTTTCCTACTATAGAGCTGAACCGGGCTGGCTCATTATAGCCCTTTCCTACTATAGAGCTGAACCAGGCTGGCTCATTATAGCCCTCTCCCACTGTAGAGCTGAACCAGGCTGGCTCATTATATCCCTCTCCCTGGTCCTTCTCACTGAGAGTATGTGTTCCTCTGCACAGACAGACAGCCGCTCCAAAATGACTTCCGTTTCAACAGAATGTGAGTGTGTGTGTGGTTATGGGTGAGTCACATGGGGTTTTGGAGAAGTTTGATGGAGTTTTGGAGAGGATGTAGTCCCTGAGGGGGATGCTGGAGTTTGGCAGAGAGAGATAGAATGGGTTTGTGTTTGGCTGGGCCTGACTGAGTTTGAGGGAGTCTGATGGAAACTTGATGATTCAAAGTTTGGGGGGAGTTTAGCCAAATGTGCTAAAATTCATCCCAATGCAGCAATGTTTGGCAGAAGATGACACAGTTTGGCAGGATGTGTTTAAGTCAGATGGAGTGCAGAGGAGTTTGTAGGAATGTGACAGTTCGGCAAAATGTTGTAGTGTTGGGCCTAATGTGGCAGAGCTTGGTAAAACATGAAAGAGTTTGCAGAATGGTTTGGCAAAACTCAGCAGCTTTTGGCAGAATATCACAATTTGCCAAACTGTGACAAAGTTTGGCAGTACATGGTTAAGTTTGGCAGAATGTGACACAGTTAGACAAAATGAAATGCAGTTTGGCAAAATATGACAGTTCAGCACAACGATACAGTTTTGCTGACTGGCACAGTTTGGTGGAACGTAGCATGGTTTGGTTGAATGTGACACAGTTTGGCAGATGACTGACAGTTGGACAGAATGCAGCTCAGTTTGGCAGACAAACAGTGTGGCAGACTCTGACACAGTTTGATAAAAAGCGGCACAGTTTGGCAGACTCTGACACAGTTTTGCGGCGGCTGGGGCGCGCCCCTCACCGATCTCGGGGTTGTGCCTCCCCTCCACAGGCACACTGACGGTCCGGCGCAGGAGCTTATTCCTGTGGGACTCGCAGCGACGCTCACGCATCAACAGGGGGTGCACCTGAGAGAGAGAGAGGGAGAGACAGAGAGAGGGGGGGGGAGGGAGAGGGGAGAGAGAGAGAGGTGGGGTGAGAGAGGGAGAGAGGGCGAGAGAGGGGGGAGAGAGGGAGAGAGAGAGAGAGAGGGGGAGAGAGAGGAGGGGGGGAGAGAGGGAGAGAGAGAGAGAGGGGGAGAGAGGGAGAGAGGGAGAGAGAGAGAGAGGGAGAGAGAGAGAGAGGGGGGAGAGAGAGTGAGGGGGGGAGAGAGAGAGAAAGGGGGGAGAGAGGGAGAGAGAGAGAAAGGGGTGAGAGAGGGAGAGAGAGAGAGAGAGGGGAGACAGAGTGAAGGGGGGAGAGAGAGAGAAAGAAACTTGCCTCAATATTTGAGAATTCAACTGAATTTCAACTGTATTTATACTCATATTATGTTTTCACTCAGTTTACACTGCAGTTGCATCTTAGCCTATGAATTTCCCCTTAAAGGGGCCTAAAGTACCATTATGATGTACTACAATCCTCACAGTGCGCTTCAGTATCACTGCTGCATTGTTTACACAATAAATTACACATCCTGGCTTCACATGGTCCCCCAGAATGCACCAGTACAGTGCCCTATGTACAGTCATAATTGTGCACAGCTAATTAACTCAATGAATTAATTAGAGCTGAGGGTAATCAGCTGAAATTAAAGCCTGCAAACACAGCAGCCCTTCAGGAATAATGACTGACAGCACTGGGACGGAGCCTTGCGTGTCACTCAGTCGGGTCTGGGCCAATCAGCTCCTGACACTGTCAGTAAATGATAAGAGAATGATGGGAGAATGAGAGGTCTGTGGAGATATAAATGTTCAGAAGTTGGAGGTAAGTTATAACCTTGGCTAGACAAGGCGGCGGCAGTCTGTTCGCAATACTTCATAACTTTGAATTCTCTTTTGAGACCGGCGGGGAAAAGACTATTTAGAGATAGGAGCATAATGCCCCACTTAAAAGGGTTCGAGTGCCAGCCAGCGATCTAGTTTCTGTACCAGTGAGCGAGACACACTCATACACACCAGACGAACACAATAAAACACACATACCTTCCTTCATGCACATGCAGACATAACACACATCCACATACATGCACACAAATTCACACACTTGTAGACACAAAAAAAAACAGACAGAGACTGACATCCACTAAAGCACACACAGGCTAGCACAAACACTCGCTCAGACACACAAAGGTACTGACACTCACTCAGACAGACACACATTCATGCACTCACAGGCTGACACATT